>NW_024121099.1:25927049-26127404 GCF_016745375.1 Pimephales promelas
AGGAGCCCTGCTGCTCCTATTGTGCTTACTTCTTGATTAAATAATGTATCGATTATTATAGTAAGGTTATATGGTACTGAAATTAAAGGAAACTTGTAATTTGATTTGTTCAAAATAACAGTTTGTAAGTTTGACAACTACATTACAGCTTATTATGGTCAAGAACCCCAAGCAATTTGACCAACTAGATGAATCTGAAATTTATTATAACAAAAGGCCAGCATGGAAAAAAAAAAATTATTTAAAGAGCCCCTATCATAGCATTTGAAATGTTCCTATTTTTGTTTTGGGAGTTCCCAAAAACAATTTAACGTGCATGCAAGGATAAAAAAACACTTTATTTGTCTTACAATATGCATTTATTTGTACCCGATTTGCTCAACGACTCCCAAATGATTCGTTCAATGATTCCTTTTCCCAAACACCTCCTTTGAGTGACGAGAATACAGCAAATACAGAATACTTCATACAGTTCAGTTCACTTGACTCGTCATTTGTGGTTTGACTTGTCGAGACTTGTCATTTTCCAAAGATGGCTTCTGCTTGTATACACGAAGTGAACTGTTTTTTTGTTAAGTATCTTCTTACTAAACGGTCTGTACACTTACAAATTTCTCAATGCTTCGGTTTGCATGTAGGGACCCTCATTATGTTACTGTGTTAGTGTTGGGCTATTTTGAGCCTTGTTAGTGGTATTAACTAGCGATTATTTTTCATGCCCTTTATACTAGCGTTATACACTTTTTAGAGATAAAACTCTTTAAATTCGATTATCATGAAAACAACTAGAGAGTGGTTGACTAGGTACCAAAGTGTTATTATTAGACCAAAGGTTCATTTTGTGCCGGGGTTGTCCTTTAAGCTTTATGAGGGGAAAGTTTACGACACTTTGTGTTCAAGCATAGTATTTTACATATGTAACTGGATTGGATGTTAATGCAGAATCTATTAAAGGTACTTGTACTAATAATATATTGCATAGGTATCAACATATACTATACAAGATCATTTAGATCATTAAAATATCAATTCATAGATACCAAACATGGTATTGGTGAGGTTGCATTAACTGGTGGTTCTATCATCAAACATGCATAAAATGGTATACAAT
This sequence comes from Pimephales promelas, assembly GCF_016745375.1. Next base: position 25,928,161 of record NW_024121099.1, read on the forward strand.
ACAAAAAAGACATTACAATATACAGGACATTAATAATCACAAACATAATGTTCTGGAGATATGCATTTTTTCTTCATAGAAAGTTGTCTATGTATGAATGTGGAAGAGTCTGTTTTTATGGGCATTATTGTGTTTCAATGGGAGAATGGAGGGAGAGTTGACTCTTTCAAATTCCTTTTGGTCGTACAACCATGGTAAACAGCAGCCTTGTTTTATCCACAAAAATATTAAGAAGCACAACTGTTTTCAACTGAAGAAAATTCAGCTTTGCCATCACATGAATAAATTATAAAGTGGGTAAATAAAGCATTGAACACGTCACCATTTATCTCAGTAAATATATTTCCAAAGGTGTTATTGGCATGAAATTTCGGCAAGATATTGGTAACAACCTATGCAAGGAAGGTGCAAAAAGCACTCAAGTCTCAACCAATCACCTTTTTAAAAACTGATCAAATAACTGTTTTAGTCAGTGTTTGCTTTACAATATGAATAAGATGGTGCATGGACTGTGGGCAGTATGTGGCCGAGGCTTCTGAGGCGGTAACAATGTTCAGATCTATGGTCGAAAGAGAAAAAAAATGACTGTTGAAATGAACTATTAAGAAGTTAGGCCAGTGGTGTATTTAGAGTTCTTTTGTTCTTCTAGAATTGCAGAAAAATGTACCTTTGTGATCTATTGCCTTGTAGAGAATGAGCTAACAATGTGCATGAAAAAAGCAATTAGTAGAACATCCACTGACTTCAGGTATTTTAATTCAAAGAAAATGGGCAATAGCTTTATAGTTAGTAAAATTACAAAAGAACATATACTATTCAAGGAATAGGTCTGTGAAGGAGTTCATGTTCATCCTGGTTAATGTAATAAAACCAAGCGCACACTGGTTGCCCATTGATGTTTTTGCTTGCAACAATAATCACACACATCTAATCACAAGCACTTTTAGTATATTTTAAACGGGTGAGAGAGAGACTGGGAAAAAGTGGTAAGGGGCTTAACCTTATTGTGCGCAATACACAGAGCTTCATAAGCAGTAGGGCTCATCCTCACATTTATGTGATATATACTATCATCCTCCTGGCCTATCTGTATTGAACTGAAGGATAAGGAGAAATTTATAGGTACACGAGAGAGCCATTTCTCAAAGGATGATCTCAAGGTAGGGTTTTTCTGCCCTAGCGTATGTGGCCTCTGGAGACCAATAGTGGCACTATAAATATTAAACACCTCCTCCAACTGTAGAATATTTCTGTGGCCTTCAGCAAAGATGAAATAGTGTTACTAAGAATGACAAACATTACTCAAGCAATAATAGTAATTATATGCATCCTGTTTTGTAATAACCTGCCTTTCATACCGTATTTGATAATACTGTCATTTTTTGTTGAAAAATAAATAAAAGAAAGATCTTTCGCAGATGTTAATTGTAAAAATTCTGACCTCTGTTTATTATATTGACCTCTGTGCCATTAATGTGTGACCTCCACTGGAGAGTGTTTACTAACACATCTTCAGATGAAGTCAGGGTCATTATAGTGAAATGAAACAAAAAATAACATTAAAAAACTTTAAATTCGTACGAATTGCTGTGAGATCGGTTGCTTTGTCAGAGTTGATATTGTGGATTTTTTTTGTATGATCAGACACTTGCTTGTGTCATTATATTATTAACATTTTACCAAAATCAAGCACAAGTAGACTTAGAAGGTTTTTTGAGCAGCAATTTCTGAAAATTTTAGGCATGTTTTGTCCAAAGACTTTATATAAAGATGGTGAACTTGTGATACTATAGCTGTGTATAAATTCAGAGGCCGCATTCGAAGACTGAATGTGTCAGATTGCGACAGATTGAAATGCATCTTTCGTTTCCCGGGCAATGAAGTATATAAAGGATGGGTCTTTCCTACCACGGAATTCACTGACCTTGACCCTTGACTTTTTGAGAGAAATGACAGATTGCACATTTAAGTGTCCAAGACGTGATTTTATACAGTTTATACTATTTATCATGAGCATAAATATGAACATATACATACAGGTTGTAAACCCTGTTATGTTTTCAGTCAGTTAAATAACTTTGAAAAAATTATAGTACATGGTTAATTCTGCTCATCAACAGCAGCTGTTTCAGTTGCTAGGTGACAAGAGCAATCCTCCCTAGGCTAAACCATCATATTTGACAATGCTTGGTCTGACCTTAGAAGGATGCAGCCTCTGAATAGGGGCAAAGTGCAATGATCAATATGGCTGAATAAGTTGAGGTTTGTGACAGTGGAAAATACATTACTGTTTGAAAAGGCGGCAGATTTGATATGCAGTGTTTTTGCGTAAATATCAGACATCCCAAGTCTCCCGGAAGTTTTGGGAGTCTCCCGCAGATTGATAGCGGCTCCCTGATGCCCGCAAATTAGTTCAAATCTCCCGGAATTTCCTTGAATTTCCTTTTCCTTTAGCGTCAGTTATATGACGCCTTAGGATTGCGTCATGTAACTGACGCTAAAAGGCCCCTAAAGCGTCAAATATTGAAGCATGGTCAAAGGGTGACGCCTTGGGGTGAGAATGCGTTGGGAATCTAGAGCGAGTGAGCAAGAGCGCACACATACTGTGTTCAAAGAGAGTGAGAGAACCCTTGCGGATACGTAGTAAAACCTTAAACCTTATTTTAGAGCAAATTCATTTTCATCATATTTTACTGCTGTTTCTATACATGCAGTTTTTATGTCCCGGTGACCAGTGAAAGTGCAGTTCTGAGTCTCCGCCCATTAATTTAGATAGGAGCCTGGTCTTGTTAGTTTGAAATAGCTGCCCGGAGGCGTTGCCAAGATGGCGGCCGAGTGGCACATCTTGCCTAAAAGGACTTTAGTATAACACACCGTTGCCATGAAAAACAGAGCATTTCTATGGATACAGTTCTGTTCGCTCTGGAGGATAAATTCCTTTAAATCAATTAACTCTTTTTTAAATCAATATTTTGTGTCAAATTATTGATTTATTTGGTAAGTAACCATGTAATAAGCAGGAAAATGTAGAGCGAGGTGGTTGTTATAACATACAATGCCTGATCAGCCTGTCTGGGCTGTATTCGCTATGACAACCGCCTTGCTCTACATTTTAAGAAACCAGTAAATGCATCTACCATGACAATTTCCCCTTACATATTGATGCATAATGTACATTGATTATTATGTTGACGCTTACATTAAATACATAATGGCATTTTTTGAGTGACAGAAACACAGCATTAAAACGTTTTTGTGAAATGGACTGCTCCCATAATGTAGAATAAATTTACAGCAACGAATATATTTGCAGCAATGTTTGGTAAATATTAACTTCATGAAATGAAACCAGAGAGATAGTTACTGAGTGAATTAACTATGTTCTTTTTAACACACGATCCATACTGTTAACGTGATTCATTTCTATATGGCTAATGTACCTCTTCATCCTTCCCTAATCATAGACTAAACCTTCCATCCCTTCCATGTCTCGGGGCCTGCCAGCAAAAGTCCCTTCAGACAATAGGATGTTGTCAAGGATGGTTTCAAGGCACCCTTTTTATACACCCAGTTTGCTTGCTCATCATTCGAGCTGCTGAGGCACAGGCTGCCGCCGGTCAGCATGATTGTTTTGAGTTGATACTTGATTTCAGACACCTGTCTGCCTGAGGCACTCCCCATAGCGTCAATGACGTATAGTCTTGTTCCCTGTTCTCAGGGAACATAGTTTACAGTCGTAAACTGAGACGTTTTTAACACACCACAGCCTGTTTTGGGACAAATTACATTATATTCACCCAAGACAAATCATGCTGTAAAGTGCATAATGCCTGAAACACAATCCAGCAATTTTATAGATTAAAATATATAAAGTTAGTAATTGATAGTATTTCGATGCATTACACATTGCATTGAACCTTAGGAAATTAAAGAGGGGAAGAAGAATCATAAACATATGTATCGACATATGAACAATATGGCAAGCCATAAACATATGTTTGCACTGGAGGGCTGAGGCATTATTAAAATGAATGAGTACAGAAATCAGCCTAGACATCATGTAGATAGCTATTTAAATAAAATCAATAAACACCCACCGCTGCAGAACACTCTTAACATAATAGAAAATGAAAGGCTGATATTAATAAACACTGCTTATACTTGTTTTCATTTGAAAAGCTTTTCCATCATCTTGTAATATTTTCTGAATTGTTATTTATAGGAAGACTAATAATTCTATCATAATAATAATAATAATAACAACAATACTAGCAATATCCCTAATACCACCCTCTTTGATGACCACCCTCTTAAATGTTTTAAATAACAAGAACTTACAAAATACAGTATTATGGTTTAATTATTAATTTAATTATAATTATATTATATAGTTTAATTATATTTTATTTTTATCTCTTTACTCATCATTGATGTAATTTGTGGTAAAAGGTTTATTTTGGGCCCTGCTTGAAAAGCATTTATCATATCAACAACAGACATGGATAAAGTTTCTAGTGATATCTCACTGAAACTTGACTGATTCCCAATAATACAATTAAATTTATGAGAATGGGCACATAATGCTTTAGAATTTTTTCTCGAGCACCAAATCAGCATGCTGGATCCATTCAGATTTGCCATAATAAAATTGAGCCTTAAAAATTGTAGTTTGTGAGCTTCTCTTTTAAAATGGAACTCTGGAGTCTGAGACTATTATATCAATTACAGAAAGTGCACTGTATTCGAATTAAGAATGTCTTCACAGTGTTGCCAAGGGAACTCTCAAAACACAGGAAAAAGCCTTCAAAGGAGGAAAAAAAAAATGACAGAGGTCTGGACAGCCATCTTAGGTGGATCTGACACGTAATATTCTTCCTCAGGGTCTGTAGTCTACACATTCCCAGAGACCAGCAAGTTCCAACAGAACACTGTCTCGATGCTGGGATTTATTATGACCATTATCGGCCCCTAATGTGTGTGTTTGGGCCAGCTCCATTATATTGCACCTGCAGAGACTACAGGTCCAAAGACGAATCAGCGCAGGTTATAATAGATGGCATCATATTATAACAGCACTGCAGAGAGCTCTGCAGTCCCAGATCCATCAGGGGCTTGATTACCCTTTAATCCTTCCATTTCCCTTCCTCAGTCAGGATTATTCACCAAAACAAGCACAGAGGTTCTCTCAATGACAATCCTCTTATCCAGAAATGATGATTGGCAGCGATGGGGGTGTTTTTGCTTTTGTAGCCTGTTGGAATGAAAGGTCTGTCATTTAAATAATCATTTTGATTAGCTGATGATGCGTACAATGTATTATCTCATGCACAATTTCCGCATTATTCTCTATAGAGTTTTGAAGTCTAGCGCAACCGGCGGCAAGCGAAACAGAATAAACGTTATTAGTATTCCATGGACATTGGGCACCCTGTGAAAAAGTCTGAGAGGGTAGAAAAAACGAGTCCCGATTTCCAGTTGCCCTGGTTACCAGTTGAGTCTGGGCTTTCTGATTACCACCTCAGTGCTTGCTATGAGCCTTTCATTACAACACAGCCACTACATGAGACTCAACCAGACTTTTAATGAAGAGCTGACAGGGAACACCTATAAATGACCCTTCCCACTTTGACGAAAACAAGATCATGATGTTCTTCCGAACAGTTAGCACCTTAAAACTTTCAAGTTTGAAACTTCACAAGCATATGCTTAATTGAATTGTGACAGATGGGACAAAATCAGCAGGATCTTAGCGGTCCTACAGGCAAAATTCCACAATCGAGTGATGAGCAACCGTAGCCCATGTTATATTGGGATTATCTGAAGTTATTGCCATTGATTGATAGAAGGGTCAAACAGAGTAGATGGTGTGAAGTAATTAACAGTTGGATGTTTACACATGAGCAAAAAAAAAAAAAAAGGCCTGAAATGTTGGATGAAGCCAAAGTAAACAACTCTTAAAGTACAACTCTGCAAAGAAAGCATACCGATAAGTCATTATCTAGGCTTCTGAATAATATAAAGGAACTTCATGGCCTGCGGCATGTAAAAAAAAAAAAAAAAGCTTTTAGATTTGGTGCTACTATAACCTTGACACATTGATTTTTTAGTTTGATGTCTGTGCATCACTAGCTGTTCGGGGTAATTGTAGAGCGATCTGGGTTGTAATCACACATTACAATGACCCAGTTGTCGGTTTTTGATATTACCTCTGAAGGCCAGTATTCCTATTTCTATGAGAGGTCTCCGAGTCAGATTTTCTGCGCTCCCGAGCCTCTCTCCTTTTTATATACAGTCTATGCGATGACACTGCAGCTAACGACATGGAGTCTGATAACACCAAAAAACTCCTGCGTCCAGCACACAGACTCCAACACAAACTCCACATAAATATAAAAAAAAACAAAAACAAAACGAAAACACGGATCAACATCGGCAGACGGTTTGAATTATGGAGAGACCACCGCTATTAGTTACAAGTTTTCAGGCATGCTGAAATAATGGTAGGTAAACTACAACATACGTACATGAGACATGAAATGAACACAAAAGACTTTTTTCCAGGATAACAAAAAGTAGGTAGGATGTAACTTTTATTTTATGTATTAGATCTACTTTCTAACGTAATTCAGTACAATAATGTTACTTCCTACGATCTTATTGTTGCACTTTGCAAACCGTTTTCGTTATCATATTATACATTCATCTATGTTGACATTGCTGCCTAATTGTGAAAGATACATGAATAGCAGTGAAATGCCTTAGAATAGATAACACCCATAGACTGTAAAAAATGATAACACTACATGTCGGCTAAATGCAGTCAATGTAACGTTATTATGGTACGAGCATGGAGCATTAGTTCAACGTCAAGCTGATAGTAGCCTATTATTGTAACGTTGCAGTAGGAGTTTACATGAGTTTCCAGCATGTTGTGTAGTATGGCCAGCGTGTACCATGAATGCTCGCTCTTGTGTTCGAGCACGCGCAAGAGCACGAGCGCTCTTGTAAAAATTGGTTGCAATCTTAAACATCACGGGTGAAAACGTAAAAATATTTTCTCAAATGTGCCTTTCGTTTACACGGCGACAGCATTTTTGGGGCTTAAAAACGCAAAAAAGTGAAACCACCCTCCAGAGTGGAAATCTTTAAAACGCTCCACCGCAGCATTCCAGTGTACAATACATGATAACCTAATAACCTAATAGAGATAATTGTCTCTCAGTTTAATTTTCAATTCTACAAGCTTGGATTGTTGCGTCCGAGTCTGGTTTTTGAACAAACATAAAAAAAGACTCATTGCTCTGATTTTCAATTTCTCTGTGTTTTGCTTGTGGTTGGACCATATGCACATTAAAATGCTAGACAATAATGATGTTGTCTATATAAGCTGGTCCCAATTGCAGCTGTGGTTGTAAAATGGGTAGACCTACTTGTAAAATTTAAGGATATACAAATACAGACAGATCAAAAGATCAATTTGCAGAAACCACAGGAATTCCAGATCCAAGTATAGAAAAACCATGCAATCCAGGGTTTCCTTGGGGACACAACCTTGCTCCAACACTGTTTTCAAATAATATTCTGATTTATAACTGAAGCAGGTGAGTTATAGGATTAACATGGGTAGAAATAAAGCGTGACGGAGTAGTTATACTGTTGTTCAGCATCATCATTAAAAACAATATCTGCTCAGAAATCACTTAGAAAATGCTTTTGAAGGACAGTCAGATTTACATAAAAGGATTTCTGGAAATGAAGCAGCTGATAAGGTAGCAAAGAAAGGTTTCACTTAGTTCCTGAAGGGCCACTCTCCTGGAGTGACGTGACATATAGCAAAGTATGGTGTCCCATATTTGGAATTTGTGCTCTGCACTTATCCCATCCAAGTGCACACACACACACACACACACACACCAGTGAGCAGTGAGCTCTCCTTCATTAAACATCTACTGATCCCTTTAAGTGGTTTGGAAAAAAATAAGAAGTCTAGACTCTCAGTAAAATAAGAGACATTCAGTTAGGAGAATCAAGGGAATTATCATTTTGACCGGTTCACAACTCCTTAATAGATCTGGTCATTAACAGCACAGTCTAATTTGTTTCACAAAATGAATTGCTCTTTATGCAAAGTCCCTAGTGTAGGCAAAATGCAGGTAGTTAAGAATGTGTATCAGATAAACTCGTTCTATTTTAAAAAGTGACGATTATGATTTTTTTTCCCCATAAGTGCGCAGTCCTGCTCTAGGAAATTCTTGCTCAAGGCTAGTCACTAGCCCTTAGTGTGTGTCACTGTTACACAATCACTAAACAAGGAAAAGTTCTAAAAAAATGTGCATAACTTAGTCTAGTATATCATGTTTAATCTAATCAAAGGCAGACTAAGGTTTCAAACACAACTGATATATAGCTGTAATATCTACAGCTCCAAATTTAATAGTTGACTGTATGAACATGTCGTTGTCAAAGTCCAAGAATCTATGCAGTTTGCATCTACATAAAGGATATCTCTCAAGGTGACCCCATTATACCAGCATGAAGTTTCTGAGCTACACTGAACACCATTATTATAAACCAGATCACAGTAGAGGTCTAGAGTGTCAGAAGAATATTTTCCATCACATGCAATATGAATAATGGAGAAGGCCCATTTTAAATGATGCTAAACCTTAGTAACAACCATCGGTAACAATTCAACCAAAATATCAGTTACTACTAATGTAGTATTAGTCACCATAAAAATAAAAATAAAACAGGGTTTAATTTTAATAGTCTAAAACAGGGTGGAAAATGATCATGAAAATTTCATTTATTAATGTAGGGCCAATATAAATTGTAAGCTAAAAATTCTTACTTCTACAACTCAATTCAGATACAATAGATTCAAAATGAGCTCCCAATACTCTGCTGTGTTTTGTTCTTTTTGCTAATTACCACAGACAATTCCAAATGAAGCTGTACAGCAGGTGTTTCTGGCAATCTAAGAAATAGTCTTGTTTTCTCAGTGAGAACACGAGCGGTGGAATCGTGAACACTAAATTTTCATCTGTTTCTCTCTAATAGTGTCTGAGGAATCCTGCAGGGCTGCTTGCAACAGCAGAATGAAATGAAGCTTACAACAAGAATAAGATGCACTGTATGTGACAGAAAGAGGGGCCACAGTCATAGTCATAGATGTGGCATAGTCACATAGGGGGTGGGGGGATAGGGGGATGGGGGTTGGTGCTTGAGGGAAGCCTTACCCAGTCAGACTTTAGCGGGGTTTACCCAGTCAGTTACACGACTTCCACCAATCAGATGCATTACTGTGGGATTGTGGTATTGCAATTTACATTCAATTTATTGGCAACACCATACATGAGCGTGACTATAACTCAAGATGACGTGCATCTCAAACAAGCCTGTCCGACTTCACATCTCCGTTTTCAGCTCCTCCCCGCCAGCATGCGACAATTCTCGCCGATTGGTTACATCCAGTCGCAACCGATATCGAAAACACCTACAAGTGACTCACCTGACTAATTACCTGCCAACTTGACCCGCCAGTTATCTTCATCTTATCTTTTTACATAGAATTTGGCATTATTATTTTTTTTGATTTACTGTTTTAATGCCAAATTATATGCAGAGTGTGACTTTAAAATTGTGTATTTAAGATCCATAAGTCAGCCTTTTTATTCCAAAACTATTAAAAATCTTATTTGTCAACTCAGAAACTGAATTGCCTTATGATGCATGCTATTCACTGTTATGTAAACTAATTTCATATTGTATTATTTTATATATATATAAAATTCTGCTTTTCCAAAATTGACTTACATTTCACTTGCTCATACATGATGGATGAAAATATACTTGCTGATTTACTGAAAGATGCATAATGACAACTGATTGGTTTCCATAGAAACCTCCCTCATATCTTTAAATTCTATCAATGGCAAAAATAAATAACTAAATAAAACCTAAATGTGTTACAAACATCAGAATTATTAGAAAATGGGGTCGTAGTTTGTTTCGAACACTGAGGCCTCCCAAAACTGCTTCCTGATTTACTCATGATTCATAAATTGCTTTGATGCTGCGAGCATTTGAAATGCATTCAAGGCCAGCATGCTATACATTTTAATCATGTTTAATTAGAGTATGCAAATCTAAACTTTACTACCTTAAAGGGGGGGTTGACTGCGATTTCACTTTTTTCATTTTAAATAGTGTGTAATGTTGCTGTTGGTGCATGAACAGTATCTGCAAAGTTGCAGCTCTGAAAGATCAGTGTAAGCAGAGATATCGTCTTTTAAAAATCAGGAAGTATAATTGCCTACAAAAACGACTCGATTGGGACTACAGCTGGGTTATGGTACGTCACTAACCTGCACATTTGCATCAACCCCTCCCTCAGAATATGCAGAAAATGGCATGCGTATATTTCTGAGGCACGTCGACTCGTCGAGTGTGTTGTTCACGCAGCTGTCAGGTCTTCTGTGTTTCGAGCTTCCCATGGACGCTATACTTCCTCAACAATAGATACAATTTATGTTTGATTATGTTCCTGAAAATGACGATCGTAATCTAGCTCTCTGTGCTGCGCATTTTACGGAAGACAGCTTCCAGAATCTCCATGAGTTCAACTCCAGATTCAACAAGAAACATGAAGCAGTTCAGACTTTAAAACAAGAGGCAGCAGTTGTTGGGCCACAATCTGTAAGTAGGCTAAGACTTCATCATTTTAAATGTATTTGCATGTATAATTCCAGACGTAACATTAGCCTTGTGTTTTATTTTATTTTTTTCAAATGCCAGCGCTGGCTTTATAGCCACTACTTGTTAGCCTATGCTATTTTGTGTCCACGACAAACTCGTACAAACATTATGGATTTTCTATAAATACTAATGTTTTGAACGTATGTTTCATGTATATATGCTTTATGACGTTATTTTCGATTTGATCAAGAACGTATACATGCCAACGCTGTTTGAGTATGACATTAGCCAGTCAGTTGCTATTGTTGCCAGTCAGATGCTATTGTGTAAAACAAACGTGCAAAAAGTTAAAAAAATGTAGCATATTATCATTCAGAAACGTTTATTAAGAGCCGTGTGTGGTGAGGTTCTGTTCGACTCTCTTCATCGCGGGTTTCTCGGTCTGATTCTGCCTCAAACTGATACTGCAGTTCGACACATATTTACATTCTGGACCGGAGCTCACGTTCCGCCCGTAAAGGTAATGGGCGTTAAACCTTCCGGACAACGTGAGCGACAGTTTAGCCAATCACAACACAACGGGCCAAACTAACCAATCTGAGCCCACTACGTGTTTCTGAGGGAGTGTTTTCATAGAATCAGGAAGTCAACCGCTCGTTCAGGGGACAGAGGAGAGCGCGGCTGACAATAAAGGTGAAGTTTATGAAAAATAAGACTTTAAAAAAAAGAAAAACCACGAATACATGTTATATTGCACCCCATAAATACAATTATGCAAAGAAAAAAAAGCAGTCAACCCCCCCTTTAATATAATCTTGTGACTGTGTATAAGATTACAGCAGACCACCGGAAGACTATATTTTATAGAAATTACACAGAGCTCCTTTGGCTTAGATTATCAAGCAGAAGTGGGCCACAGAAAATAAATGTGTTGTACTAAACAGCTAGAATGGTCATCTGGACTTGCAGAAGCAGATGGAGTTACCCTACTATTATGAGCTCCATCAATTCTCTGGCTCAATGGTCTATCATCTGGCAGTAGAACTTACCTTGTTTATAGCACTTCCTGAAGGGCAAGCATATGTGAATGCAAATATGAATACTGGTGTATTTTCATTTAGCTGTGCTAAAGCATAGCGACACAGATTTGAGAGCGGTATGGAGTTAGATTTGCTTAGACTACTCGTGGATCAGATATTAACATATGGTTGTGATTAATTATTCAAAAAAATACTCAACCCCTATTGCAAATCAGCTTTATTGGTATTTTTTTTTTTTTTTTTACTTCATGCTGTTTGTGGTGAACAAATCAAACAAAAGTAATTTTAATAGCTCGACACAACAAGTGGTTTCCCAAATTTAACTGAAAATGCAACTTTTAATGACTTCTGCAGTCTCAAAATTATTCAAACCCCTCATGGCAAGCATCTTTAGTACTGAGTAGTAAGTAAACTTTTACTGTTATGACCTGCTATAAACAAGATGTATAACCAGCTTCTGGCAGAGTTTCTGAGGAATCTTAACCCATTCTTCATGAGCAATGGCCTCCAGTTCAGTAATATTCTCGGGTTTGCGTGCTGCAACCACCTTCTTCAAATCCCACCAGAGATTTCCTATTGGGTTCAAGTCAAGTGACTGTGTAGAATCTTTCAGGACGTATTCTGCAACCTAGCCTTGTTTGAGGTATGTTTGGGATCTGTGTCTTGTTAGATGGTCCAATGACTGCCAAGCTTCAGTTTCCTCACTGACTGCCTGGGCCTGTATTCATAAATAATCTTAATGCAAAGAGTAGCTCCTAGTGACACAATTCTAAGAAAATTCTTAGAAATGTGGGCATTTACTCTTAAAATTAAAGAAAATATCCTAGTAGAGAAAAGTCATTCAGAAAGTGTCTTAACTCTTAAAAGAGGTCTTACGGTAAAAATTGTTAGGAGTACGGACAAGGACTTTTAAGAGGCTTAATAATTTCTTTAGCAGAGGAGAAAAGGGCAGACAGACGAAGAGGAAGGAGAAATGTGTTGGAAACAATGGATGACAGTGAGTTAATAAGACGCTATAGATTGACACTCGGCCCGAATTTTCCTTTAAGGATGGCCTTGTGTTAATCCACGAACTGCGCTAACAGTAAACACTGTTCCTCTGTCCAGTCGGGCTTTCTAGTCCTTCTTGGTTTTGATTCCATGTTTGTTACATTAAAACCAACAATCAAACCACCACTTAAATAGACATGCCAGCAATCAGTATGATTTGAATGAGTGGAATGATTTTTATAAATCTAAGCCAATCAAATACCTTATAGGAAATTAACAGAATGAGATAATAATTAAAAAAAAAAAAAAAACACATTTATATACACATATAGTGTGTGTGTGTGTGTGAGAACGGTCAAATAGGAAAAATTACAAATGTAATTTCAACGTGAAAGCTTAGAATAGCTATTCTTAAAATCACTCTTTTTATTTCCTTCTTGGACAACCAACCAATCACAGTCTTGAAAAGATTGTGTCATACATAGCAACTGGGTCAACCGTTCCAACTGTTTCCTCTCTAAGATTAAATGTATTTTCCTTACTCAGAGTTGCTCTCAGACCAGTGACTCCCGGATGAAGGCTTGTATGCCGAAACACATTGGAGTGTTTTTAAAGTGTTGATTATGACCAAGCCATATAACTAAAGGCTTTTTAACTTTTCTAAAGATAGTGCCTTGGATGTTCCTGTCGATTTGCTCTCAGACCGGTCCCGGTAAGACTCCTACATAAAAGGTTTTTAAGCTTAATTAATAGTTTTCTGAGAGGATTCTTGGAATCTGTATGAATATGGGCTCTGATGTTTTCTCTTATTAGGATCCATCTTGCCTTCCACACGCTGCAGGTTTCCAGTGCCAGACGATGCAAAGCAGCCCCAGAGCATCAACACGCCACCATGCTTAGCTGTAAGTGTTCTTTCCAGCATATGCTTCATTCTTCTCTCTCCAGATATTCAGGGGATTGAATATATATATATATATATATATATATATATATATACACTGTATATAAAAAATGTCTTTCAAGGCAGCATTTTAAATTGTATTATTTCACAATATTATTTTTTGACAATTTTTTATCAAAATGTGGTGAGCATGAGCATTTTGATTTCTTTCAAAATAATTAAAAATAGTCAGTGTGTGTATATGCAGTATACTGTATATATCAGTGTGTCTGTCTTTCACAAAAAATAAATAAATACATCTGCATTTGACACAAAAGCTGATACCTTGTAAAGGTTTTCTGCAAGCATTATAGTAGAGCGAGGAATCATTTGTAGATCTCTTTCATTTCCAATTTAGAATTTAATCAGTGTATTTCTAGAGAACAATGGTTCTGATTAAGCCAACCCAGCAGCCATAAGTTCCAATCAACTCAGAACAAAGTCTAATTTTCTTTATATATGTATAAATGATTCATTCTAAACAGAGGCAAATGTTTTGAAATAATGTTTTTCTGGGTTCTCCGAGAGAGAAGCCAGTTATGATTAACCATTATGTGTTTAATTGGTTCTTGACTGAACAAATTATATGTTTACCCTGTAATTACAGATCAGAATGAAATCCCAGTTAAAAAAACTGTGTATTTACTCAATCAGAGTTTACCAGCTTTGCATTTTTCACAGCTAAAATACAATCAATAAGCTGATTCTATTCTTGAATTTATTTTGATTGATGCAATGAAAAGTGTGTATTTTTAATTATGGCATATGGGTATCAGAGGTCCATAATTTGAACTGTTTGTTTGATTGTTAATTTATATAAGTACTCCTAAATTAGGCTTGAAGGTCATCTTAGGACAGTAGAGTCTGCCACAATCATTAGCAATGCTCTAATACTGAGGCATTTTAAAGCTGTTTCCTGTTTATCTTCTTGGTTAAGTTCCTTCTTTGAAAGTGAAGACGCCGGGAAAGAGTTGGATAATCCACCCACATTCAAACTGGCAAACGATTCTCAATATGCTTCAGTGTAATATCCCGGAATCAAATTTTAAAGGTGACTTATTATTCATTCGGAAGGAAAGGATTTAAGTGAGTTATCGAGATGGGACACATCGAAGTTGGAACATGGAGTCTTTTAAAACTTTTTGGAATCTGTAATACAAAGAATTAATATAAAGTCTAATTTGCAGGGTTCATGCATAAAATTGATGGACAAGCCATACTGGGACAAAAAAAATATAGGTTTGATTATAAATAGAATTAACGGGTAATAATTTAGCGCCGTTTAAATGGGTCATATCATAAGGTTTCAAATAAAGCTTGAGTGTACAAGAGCTTGATACAGTAATAACAAACTCCTTCCACAATACAAAGAATTCAGGAAAATCTCAGCCGAGAGGTTCATTGTAAACATAATTGTAACTGTGAACACCAAATGCAGTTCTTTTAAGAGACCTAGTTTAGCTTACATAAAATGGGAAGTGCAATTAATGCTGTTTTTTTATTTATTTATTTATTTTTATTAAAAATGTCTACTTTAATCAGTCTTACATATCCCTCTCTGCGAATAGTTGAGATGACTTAGCTGTAAATTCAAACTCTTCGACCAAACCACACACACCAAAGTAACTATATATAATTTAAGGCAGGAGTTCTCTGAGTAAAACAGGCTGCTGGGGATGGCGTGTACTGTCAGCATTCATTTGTGCAGCACTATCCCTGCACTGGGCCGGCCCACACCTACAATCTCTTCACATGAATAAAAAATGACATTTCAATTTATCTTTGTTGTTACGTTCTGGCCCTTGCATACTGATTTTCTGTGTTTCAGGGAAAATGAAGAGGTGGAAAAACAGAACAGAATCTTTCAGGGAACTCACAGTGCTTTTCTTGAATAAGAATCAAACGTTAATCTACCAGTCTGGAAGACGCATTATTGCTTTTTTTCCATTCACATAGAAGGTGTTTGAGATGAGATTGGGCAAATGGTATGTTTTACCATGCATGAAAATGGAATACGTTGAAAGTTACGCACACATTCTAGTGGAGGAAACATCTGAACCACAGTGAAATGCAGAAATGAAAACTATTACCTCCTTAGATTGGCCATTTGCATTTTTCTTGCTATTTTTGAGGCTATTGAGCCAGTTCTGCTCTTTCATTTATCCCTTCTTCAGAATGAATGGAATGTCCTTTTATCAAATAAATCAACCCTGTGGATTAAATTCTCTCAGGGGACTCATGCAGTTTATGTCTTGCTGGTTATGAATTCCTGGCAAAGACACAGGTGCTCTTGACCTAACACAAGACAAGTGGTATTCAGACGCCCAAATTACCGCCTGCCCAAACCAACAGGATCTGCCTCCGCCAAGTCATTTGCATTTATAAAAGAGACACATTAATCAAGGCTTTGTGGACTTGTGCTGGCACATTCATCTTCCTCTCAAAAACAACAAATAATGCACATCAGAATGAAACATACGCACATATGACACATGTATACATAAAACCAACCCATTTGCATTTCATTAGCATACTGAAATGATCCATTTGACACATTCATTTAGTAGAATTTGGTTGGGGGTGGTCCATTATGCTTTTATTGTTGAGTTCAACTGATGATTTTGTGTACAGGCAGGATTTGTAGCCCGTTAAGCACTGAACGTAGTTAGCACATTGTGATGGATGTGTTTTTTTTCGTAAACAGGCTTCATTTCATCTACTCAGCATTAAGTAAATGTACTTTCTGAACTACTGTTATCATTGCATATCTGTGCTTGTTAAACTTTATCACTGAACATTGTAAAGATTGATGAGTTGTAGAGTTTGTATATACCTTATTTATTTATTGAATACACTGCTCTACAGTAATTTGAAAGTGATTGCAGTACCAGTTTTGGCCACAATCTTGCATACTGCTCCTTTAAATTAGTCCTGTCAGAACAATTACATTCTGATAGAGTTAACATCAGTTACGGCTCCTGGCCGTAAATGTAGGTAAGGCAGACTCTGGGTCTTAGCAATAGTTTATGATAAACATTTTATAAGCTTTATATAGTCACTGAACAAAGACACACTTGGCAAGATTCTAATGCCCTTACGTTATTAGGCATGAGGGTGAACTGTATCTAATGATGATTGACAGACTTTAGTTTACATGAGAAACGCATAGAAAGCCAACTTACGCTTTAGGCGCCCTTTAGCGTCGGTTAGATGACGTGAGGGAAAACAAAGTCATATCTATTCTCAGAACAAACAACAGAAATACCGGCCCATTCTCACCCCCAAGGCGTCACCTAACTGACATTTTGACCATGCTTCAATATCTGACGCTTTAGGCGCCCTTTAGCGTCAGTTAGATGGCGCCCTAGGATCGTGTGTAACCCTACCCCCACCCCAGACCTACAGTAAACCTAATCACGTCATCTAACTGACGCTTTCCTTTAGCTAAAGGGCACCTAAAGCGTCAAATATTGAAGCATAGTCAAAGGTGAAGCCTTGGGGTGAAAATGCATTACAGTATGTAAAGGCTAGTCTTTCACCCCTAACCGGAGATCAGGAACTGGAGATAAGGAAACTGTGCATCTGTCCCCTGGGGGTGAAGCACATAAATTCTATGCTTAATGTTTAAGCTCCCTCAACAAAAAAGCTGTATGCTCTTAAATGGAGTACCAATGCCATCTTAACCCAGTTGACTGTCTGGTTGGTCCAGAAGGTGTGGACTCTTTTGTAGATTTTCTGGCCAAAGACTGCCCACAAGGAGGTTTGACTCTCATGTAATGCAACCGGTTAGTTTTGTTCCAGTCTTTGTTCCAAAGACTGGCCTCAAGGAGGTTTAACTCTCATGTAATGCAACCGGTTAGTTTTGTTCCGCGTCATGTTTAGGGTTTTAACAATATAATGCAGATGTCCCAACTTTAACAGATCAGCATTCGTCTAATACATTGTTTCATTCAAGAGTGTTGTGCAAGTTTACTGCAACAGTGGAGCCTCGGAGTTCACATACTTTTGAAAATTCAGCGTTGTAGTTGATCCTTGTTTTGGCTTCACAGCATTTGTTTCCAGGCGGACCGATAACGAATGTAACACACTTGTCTCCCGGCCATTCAATCAATCAGATTGTGATTTTAAAACTCCTGAAGTGTTTCCAGAAATGTGTACCATTTGCATATGCAACAGTCCGTGGGCATGACTAGCCGCTCCTGGACTGGTCAAGGTGATACTGCACCCTGTGCCAGATTACATGCCAAAGGTGCCTTCATCCCTATTTCATCCTGTTGTTCTTAAAGCCTTCTCCCGAGACTTAGCAAGTTATGTCCAGTCCAGGCTCTTAGGATTTATGTTCATCACTCAGGCCACTCTTTAGGTTTTATAGTGTGGATGTGCGCTCAACTCCAGGGTATCGGGTCCTCTTGGGTTGATCTTTTCCTATATTCACAAATTTGTGCTTGTGCAAACTTTTCACAATCTGTCATGCAGGCATTCTCTCAGAATGGCAGCCTCTGTATTGTCGTTCCCATAGCATCAACACCAGAGTCCCTCAAAATAGAAAGTCTCAGGGTTATGTTTTAACCCTGAGAAAGGGAACAAAACACAGCGTTACAGTGCCATACTTCATGTACACCATGATCTCACCCAGGTGTTATTTATAGACTTGATCACACACTACGTTGCCATATTGTCAACACCATGATGCTGTGTGTCGTTCCCTTTCTCTGGGTTACTGGGTTACATGCATAACCCTAAAGGGCAATTGCCCAGTTTGATTTGTCCAGTAATAAGTCTACAGTGAGTTGATATGGATAAAAATGTCTGCAACATAGCTTCTTATTATTTTGGTAAGGAGAGCATGAATTGATAAAGTACGCCTGGTAAAAAGCTATCAAAAGTGAATATATAAAGAGGTCATAAATTGAGAAATAAAACTTTCCTTGATGGTTTGACACATAAGAGGTCATTCTACGTTACAAATATCATGTTTGTTCCAGAACTCAAAACTTAATTGCCTGTTCAAAAGCAGATTTTATTGAAACCAAGCTTCCAAAATGACTCATTTCATATTTTGTCCTTGTATGATGTCAGCAGAATGTGTTACTAAAGATGTTTTTAACAATGTGTGACTATTGCTTTGTCTGTTAGAGATCATTTTATATGTACTCTCTTTACTTTCACTTTACCGAAAACAATTCAAGAATGACAGTGTGACAAACAATGTTACATTTTTTTCATAATTTGTTTACACAAAACACTGTCATTTATCCTGTCAGCTATAACCGTGGTAACTCGTTCTTATTTGGCACAACCAAGAGTTATAATGCATATGCAATGCACCTACATTTTTCACATTTGGCAAATGTTAAAACTATTTCATTAGATAAACACCTTTCTGTAAATGTCTTCATTAACATCTTCATTTCAACACTAATATACTGAAATAAAATGCAATATCACTTCACAAATACATAAATATTAAATATAAATAAAAATGAGTAATTACCACACTGCAGCAGACTAAAGTATCCTTGATATTTATGGTGTAGGTTCTCATCCTAGGGCATCATGTAGTGACACTTTTGAAATTTCATATAAATCCAACCCACCATGGCACCCTTTAGTGTCAATATAACACGCTTCGGTTATGGGTAGTTTTAGTTCTGGGGTAGGGTTAAGGTTAGACCACTAGGAGGCGCCTTCTGGCCCATATATATATATCTGCGTCTCATATTGACGCTAAAGGGTGCCATGTGCGTTGGATGTTGACGAAATGTCAAAAGCGTCAGTATATGACGACTTGGGATGAGAACGTGTTGGTATGGCTGAATTTCACCGGTTGCCATTTTTCAACATTGGTTGTTTTCGAAACATTTCCTCTTGTGTAATGGCAGGAACGTTAAACATGTATTGTAATATTCAAGACTTTTACCCAATCATAGCAGTATGCGTTTACTTCCAAGTCTTGCAGTTAACCCCATTAAGTAATTTTATCTTAGAATTCCCAGAGCCTGAAATTCACATTGATCGATCTGATTATCTGCAATAACAAATAAATAATAAAAAAATACATTTATTTATAAAGTTCTTCCATTAGTGGATCCAGTACAGTGTCACCCATTGACTTGCTCTGTCAATGGTTTTCCTGCTGGTGCATAGAGAACCTAATGCAATTACTAAGCCATGTTGAATTAAACACTGCATTTATGCAATCAATCACCAGCAAGAGGGCGCCTCTCAAGAATTCATTAAAATACGCAAACAATCGTTTAAACATGGCTGCAGCTTATCTGCTGTCTTTCATGCTAACATTAGATGTCTATGTTCAAAGGATCCTGAATGACAGAGCTATAACACTCGGGAACTCATGAGATAACACACAGATTCTGCTACACATTCAGCACAGACAACTTCCCATCAGGCTGGATTTGCATATTTACATGTCACACATGAAGCCTTGAATAATTTCGAAACTAGGAGAATGTAACACCTTTGAGAAAACGAAAAAAAAAAAAATCTGGCCCTATGAATGATTTAAGTTTTCTTTATAAATAAAATAATTAATAATTTGTATATTTTCTTGCATTTTGTCCATTAAGAGTGTAGTAGTGGAAATGACTTCTGTTTATTTTAGACAGCTGAATGAGTTTAATTTATTCGGGTTAATTTTTCCCTTATTAGGCCTCGCAAAGCTAATTTTAGTTAATTCTGTTTTGTGTGGACTGTTTTATCTGCAAATACTCTAAAATATTCATAAGCGGCTCAGTGTGGAGTGTAACTAAACAATATATTATGACCAGTGTATTGTAAATGTAAGTGTTTTTTCTGTCGCTGTTGAAGTGTTCAACTGAAGGATGTGTAGATATGCATATTTCTTCTGTGGAGCATGAGAGCTTGCAGAAATGGTAAATAATGCCACATTATGTGCGTAACACATGCTTTCCAGCTGACATCTGTGAACAAAGTACTTTATTATATCAGACCCCTACAGTACCAGAATACATAACTCCTTACTTTTTGCAGAGCAGAGTCTAAAGATGAAATGTACAGGTGTAGATACAGTGTAGATACGCCTAAATATTGAGATTTATATATATATATATATTGCTGTAAATATCCTTACAGTTTGAAACTCTGACTCTTCTTTTCATAACAAGACTGTAATGAATGGAAATAATTTTGTTATTATATTGTATTGTTATAAAGGTGAAAGTGACTTTCATAAAAATGCTCTGTTCAAGCTCGGTGTCACTGTGACACCTTGTGCTGCGTCCTAATACTTATACTACGCCCTTTTTTGTGAAGAAAAAGTACATACTTTTAAGTATGTAGTAAAAGAGTAGGCAACTTTTTGTAAACGTATCTTTACAAAAGTTCACAATGCTTCTGCAGATGCAATATAATAATGTAGTCAACATTGAAAAAATACATTTTCATCAGGTTAGATACTGATAATTAATCACTTGAACCCCCTTAACTACCCAGACAGCAAACTGACATTGAATCAACGTGGAAACGACGTCTCTCATGACATCGAAACAACGTTGATTTTGCTCATCAAATTAACGTTGAACCAACGTCAGACGCGGCATTCTTTAAAGCTAAATGAAAATTGAAAATTGGTTTGCTTTCGTAACGTTGAAACAACGTTGATTTCAAGTTGATTTTCCGCTAGTTTTGAAAGAATGACGCGTCTGACGTTGGTTCAACGTTAATTCGATGAGCAAAACAATGTCAGATCAACGTTGTTTCGATGTCATGTTTCCACATTCAATGTCAGTTTGCTATCTGGGTAAACCTCTGCATAAAACTGCTGGACTCACGTGTCCTTCGTGTCTGTAGTTTTTAACACTTTTCACTTGTGTTTGTAGTTCTAACCGAATTCTCATACAGAGCGCAATGGGTTGAGGGCAATATCAGCCATTAGAGTGTACATTGATCTGCACTTCGTATTCTGACCGGATAGTAGACCATCCAGATCTATTTGGAACACTCATTTCAACATACTACGATTTGGGACATACTAATTCTATTTTCAAATGCTATTTAGGACGGATAGTATGCTAATTAGGACGCAGCATTGGACTTTGTTTTGCCGTCTGTGTTTGTGCACCATGTGTTTCATTGTTAATCGGTTTCACCTGTTACCTGTCATCATCCTCCTCATCAGTCATCAGCACCTGTTGTCACTTCGTCTCCTTATTTGTCTTTGTATATAGTCTCCCTAGTTTCAGTTCATCCTTGTCAGTTGTATGTCTTTACTGCTGGCTATGTTTGTTATGTGTCTTGTTCATAAATAATACATAGAGTTTGATTGTTCTTACTGAATGTGCCTCACATAGCCTGACTGTGTGACACTCAGTCAGTTTAATTAGCTTAGCTATTATTTACACCAGCCCACCATTCAAAGTTGGGTTCTTGCTAAGGAGAATTATGGTTAATCAGCATCTCATCTGGCCTCTCAGATCTTTCAAACCCAGCAAGGTCCAGTTCATAAATAATTTTTTCCAGTGGTTCTGTAGATCTTGATTAAAACACGTAATTAAATCAGCAGTCTACTTCAAGCTTTGACAAAGTACTTTATATGCCAAGCTTTAACTATGGTCACCTTTATTTTTATATTGTTTTATACAATACAGATTTACAGTGATCAACAGGAAAATAATGATTTAATGATAAACAGTTCAATTTGATTGTAAAGCAGCTCTAAAAACGTCATTGTTCTGCTGAAGTCAGTTTAGTGTTGATTCAGTTCTGTTGAAAAGATCATCAATTATTAATTTAGTTCAATTGGCGCAGCTCTGCCGAAAAGACTGATGTATTTATTAGTTTAGGGAACAGACACAGTCTCAATATTATGAGATGAAGTAGTCTCTATGTTCTGAGATTTATCTGACTTCTGTGACACGAGGCAGCTAGCAAATGGTTGGTTTAGCGAGTCTGTCTGCTTCCTGACCTGGGCCCGAGTTAGACGAGTACCAGCTCTAAAACAATGTGCCATATTACTAAAGCGTAGAGTGGCTCCACCCCAGGAGGGATGAAGACCATCTCTTTTCAACAGGTCAGGTCTGCCCCAAAAACATGTCCAATTGTCAATCAATTTCAGCGTTCAATTAGAGATCCAGCCATTGAGTGACAACAGTCTGCTATAAAGCTGTGAGGGACAAGATCATACTGTATGACATCGTACAAATTCACAGACCTCTTTAACGTAGATTTTAGTGATCTCAGACAGATGAAGTCAGATATCATTAGTGCCAAAGTGAATGACAATCTTAGAATATTTACATTTAGCATTAGCCAGCACAGTAAATTTGTAAATTTTGACAAACATTTAACTATGGTGGCTGGTGTCTCTATTTTCACGTTACATAATATAGAATCGCCAATAACTTGGGCATATTCAACAAGCTTCTCAGTGGGTGTGTCATTAAGAGGGTAGAACCTGTGTAATGTTTTAAATGGAATGGAAGAGTGGTGTTTTTTTGTTTTTTTTCCAGAGACTATGCCATCTCTCAATCACCCAGTTGCCCTTCTGTGGGGGCTCTGCAACCAGAACCGAACAATGTATGGGGTTTGCTAAGCTAGTCTTTTCCAATGCCGTATCTAGAACCCTTGCATTCTTACTATGCTCACTTGAGAAGTATGCTGACTTCTCTGTCAGCCTGCAAGTGACAATAATAGGAGAATATCCCATGACTCACCGTGTTTGTTGACTGATTCCAACTTACTGAAGTTGTTTGGTGGATCCATAAAAAAAATAGAGCGTGAGAGAGAAGGAAGATGGCAAGCATGAATGACAAGTTAAAAGGCTAGTAAAATGTGCTAATGTGTTGTGCAAACTATAGCGATTTAGAGTTAAAGCTAGCAATATCGGAATAATGTGATAGGCAACATTAGATTAGGCTTTATCAGAGATATGATAATTCTTAAAAAATTACAGGTGTAATTTCTGAGAATTAAACCACTTTGGATTCTGCCACGCCTCATTGTGTGAGATGAAGTGGGATATCCGTGGCAGTATCTTCATTGCAATACATGCTACACCCTCGCAGGGTTACTTTTAGACACATCTGTGTTTTTTTCTGTTGTTTCTGCTCACAGCAGGTCGCTTGGTGTGCTTTCATCAGGCTTTTTCCCATCTTGTTTATTCAAAAGCCTAATCCCTGCAAGTTATTGATATTACCTGCCTCAGGTTGCAAAAGTGAATAATTGAGCTGGGATTATCTGGGCAAGCGGGTAAAGCAGCCTCGACAGTAAACGTCTCACAATGAGAGACGAGGCACCGGTACCTTTAATCAGCACAAACATGGCAACAGCAACTTCAGAGGCTAGTTGTAGAACTAAGTGTTTTAATGTTCAACTCAGTTTAGCGATTTAAGAGCTCATTGAAAGCACATGCCTCTTTCTCTCCCAGTGGCCATGCTGTGAATTTGTTTTGATGAAAGAGCTAATTCATCTTGTAAACTCAAAGGCATTCTACAAAATAGGGCATCTTGATTAAGTCCACTTCTCTCAGGATTTAGGCTTAGAAGTTAAAGTTTTCACTTTATTTTGATAGTCTCTTTTGAAAATTCTGTTGAATATAAGTAACGTTGTACTTACAGTATGTGCTACTCTAGTTAGAGTGTTAGTAGAGTAATAGTATAGACTGTATAGGGTTAGAATAAACTGACATAGTTGCAAAGTTACTTATAGTCTAAAGAATGTCTGTTTGACGAACATCAGAATAAAGTATTAGTAGATATTTGGCACACAGTCTATAATAAGAATATAATGATCAAAATATGATGTATGCATTTTGGAAAATGTCGATGTATTTTATGTGCTGGTACACATAAAGTGTATAAAGACATTATTTTGAAAATTAGATAGGGTTGCCATTGCAAAATGCATTTACTTATTTTATACTTATTTCTGTAATGTATTTTTTTTATATAATATATAATAAATGTTTTATAATATATATATATTATAAAATTGTATTTATTTTCAATAAAAGTATGAATATACATGTAAATAACTGCTATTGTGCACTGTAAAAAATATTTATGATTTTAATGGTAAAAGACAAGTAAAAGAGAGTAAAAACCTGTTAATTGGTGAACAGTAATTTTCCTCACAACGGTAAATAATTGTATTAGATCTAACTTTACATTCAATGTAATTTCAAAATAAAAGGCTATCACTATATAAAAGCTATCACTAAAAGGCTATCACTATATAAAATAAAAGAATCACTATATAACTTACAATTAAAATTAAATTGACATTCCCAGAATTCCCTGCATGACACTTCACATTTGACCTATTTTCGTTGAAATAACTATTTCTTCTTAGTGTCTTTTTTGCATCGTCGTGTACATTAGGGTTTTATTTTACATCTAATATTGTTAAATGAATGTGTATTTCATTAGTTTATGATTTCTTAAAACTGTACAAGAATGACTTCAGAAATCACCTTGAAAAAACTCATATTCTAGAGTGACCCAGATAACCGATGCAAATGTGTTTTCACAATTCACTAGCTTATATATGGTGCAGAATACTAATGATATTTTTTTTTTTAAACAGATCAGTGAGAAATCAGCATGCTGGCAAAGACATTCACATTAATGGGTTGCATAAAAAATGCACTTTTAAAAGTAGATCTGGTTGGCCACCAGTGGAGCACTTTTATGAAATCATATTCATATACTATACACTTTCTTTGGGGAATAGTGCTTGAAATTTATTAACTTCGTGAACGTTTAAACTAGGAACATAAAGCATTTTCACAGATGGATGTACAGCAATGTTGGAAATACTTTTGAAAACAGTGCAGCTACTCTACTGAATATTGCAGCTTTAGCTTTGCTACTTAGTAAGCTACTTCCTAAATGTTCAGACACATTCACAAGTTGTTTTGTCACTCCATTCATTAATTGTCATATTTGTTTGTTCCCTTGTAGTATAGTCTGGCAACGCATTCTCACCCCAAGGCGTCACCTTTGACCATGCTTCAATATTTGACGTTTTAGGCGCCCTTTAGCGTCACTTACATGACGCGATCCTACGGCGTCATCTAACTGACGCTAAAGGAAAGCGTCAGTTAGAGGACGCGGTTAGGTTTAGGTGTGGGGTGGGGGTAGGGTACACGCGATCCTAGGGCGTCATCTAACTGACGCTAAAGGGCGCCTAAAGCGTCAGATATTGAAGCATGTCCAAATGCTTCCCAAGGCGTCAGTTAGGTGACGCCTTGGGAGTGAGAATGGGCTGAGTCTGGCACTTTGTAGTTGACTTTCAAATGCAGTGATGTTTATTATTCAGAAGGTTTTCTTAAAAGAGAGATGCATTACCATAGCAAAGGTTTCTTCAGACACACTACCCTCTGTTAACATGCCGTCAAGCAACTATTAAAACGTCCTTGGAATTATCTGTCATGTGTGTGATGGCGGGGAACTGATGTCTGATAGTCAAAGGATTTCAGCATGTTTGAATTTTTATGTTTATGCATCCTGTTGTTTCTGTTTTATGTTCGAGGACGTCCTCACGCTAATAGCATCCACTTACAAACTCTCGACAGGTCATACATCAGATCTAATGTGATAACCTGATAAATATTCGGTAATGGATATTTCCTTTTTTTTATGAAGTGACATTTTGGTCTATTGACCAATCTTGCTTTTTTTCCCAGCACACTGAAGTGTGAGTTAGCATGAGTGCGGTGTTGTTGAAGTAGGCAGCCTGTTTGGCATTTGGCCTGACAGCAGGTGTACTTCACCGCTTTAGGTTTTTGGGGAGTTTCTCAGCACTTACACGCTCACACAGTCGAAAACTCTGCTAGTCTGTGTCACCTGTCACTGTTCACCTTCTTGTGAAATTTGGGGCATGCTAGCTGTCCTTTTCGATAAGTTTCCTTAGAAAAGGTCACAAGATTACTCCAGAACTGTGCAGATATGACACAGACAGAGAGAGAGAGACTGTTTCCACACAACAGTTTGACTCAGGTTGAAAGAATTTAAGCTATTGAACATAAAACGTATGCCTATGTAAAGCCATCTACACTATTAAGAGGTGCTTACTAAGACAAACACTAGCGCTTTGGAATTTGAATAAACATATTACCCTAAGTATGAAAATATGCAGCCCGTTCTAATCCCAAGGCGTCAAATACTGACGCTTTTGACAATGCATATACATCCAACGCACATGGCACCTTTAGCATCAATATTATGCTAAATATGCTTATGCTAAGCCAGAGACTAGTTTCAAATTGGTTCTTTGTTTTTCCACCACCAAAGCAATAGCTTCGAACCAGTAACAGTGGTTCTTAAATAGCACCACATCATTGCTGGTCTAGAAGTAAGAACCTCTTTCGTCAGTGGCTGGGGGTGGGGTTACCGTGACCAACAAAGCGAACAGAAACTTGTGACCACCGTTTTTAAAATAGCAGCTAATCATGCTAATAACAGCTCGATTGTAATCTCCGTCAATGCAAGTTACGGTGAGCTGCACGAACGTGCTGGATTCGCTGTGTTTGGATACCGATGTAGGTTTGCAAAGCCATGAGCATAAATAGTAACGCAACGACCGGCATTGTTGATGGAAGGCTTGTTGGAGATGCATTGGAGTGGCGTGGACTGATCGGAGCAGTGGGATTGTTTGGAGAGCGTACGACTCCTTCTGATTTTGGATCGCTCTCGCAATTCGCATTGTCAAAAGTGTCACTATATAACGCCCTAGGATGAGAATGCGTTGAAATATGGCACATAACTAATGATGCAAATGTGCTTACACACAGCTTCTTGAGGAGAGGTTGCTTTTACAATTTACATTCACATATAATTCTGTTTTATGTATCAGGACATAATCAAAAATCATCTGGTCTTTGGCATGTCTTAAGATTGAACAATACAACACATTCTCACCCCAAGGCGTCACCTTTGACCATGCTTCAATATTTGACGTTTTAGGCGCCCTTTAGCGTCACTTACATGACGCGATCCTACGGCGTCATCTAACTGACGCTAAAGGAAAGCGTCAGTTAGAGGACGTGGTTAGGTTTAGGTATGGTGTGGGGGTAGGGTACACGCGATCCTAGGGCGTCATCTATCTGACGCTAAAGGGCGCCTAAAGCGTCAGATATTGAAGCATGGTCAAATGCTTCCCAAGGCGTCAGTTAGGTGACGCCTTGGGAGTGAGAATGGGCTGAACAATAATACATGACATATTCCACTATGTCAAAATGTATTTAACAAAAACTATAGGCCAAAATGGAAAAGCCATGGTTGACAAACTAAGTACACCCTTTCTGCTTCCATGGGAAATTAACAAGTAAAAGTCAGGTGCTACTAATTAAATGTCTTTGATTAATTGATCATCAGCAAGTGTGATCTCCTGTATAAAAGCAGCAGTTTGGGAAGTTTGCTGGTCTCGAGCATTAAGGTGTGTGTGTTAACACAATGCCAAGGAGAAAAGACATTAGCAATGATCTAGAGAAGCACAACTTGTTCAGATTGTTGGCTTTGATTTTTTTTGCAGTTTTAGAGTAGCCTAGTAGGTTTTGAAAATATATATTTTATATAA
This sequence comes from Pimephales promelas, assembly GCF_016745375.1. The sequence goes on from NW_024121099.1 coordinate 25,956,385, forward strand.
AATATATTAACTTTATGGTTGTGTGTGAAAATCCCAGTAATTCAGCAGATTGTGAAATACTCAGACCGGCGCATCTGGCACCAACAACCATGCCACGCTCAAAATTGCTTGAATCATCTTTCTTCCCCATTCTAAAATTCAGTTTGGAGTTTTCCCGATTGCCCACGAGCTTTTCCTCCTGTCCATACGGTAATCTATCTACTGTGCGACAGAGAGTCGCTTGGTTATGACGTAACCGTTAGCCTACGTTACAAAAAAAAAAAAAAAAAAACTGCTTCTACGGGACAATAACATAATCTACAAGGTAATGGAGCATTTTATACATTGTCATGTTTCTTTAGAAATAAATAATGGACAAATGGGGTCTTCAAACACCTCAGATGTAAAGTTATTCGCTGCCAAAGTGACGCCAAAATGAATGGGAGTCAATGGAAATGCTAACACAAGTGAAGTTCTGCTACAAGGTGGCAGCTCCCGCGAGGCTTCAACTTCCGGTCGATGGATTACCCCCTTGGTTTTGAGAAATCTGAACCATTATTTCAACAATTTATAAAGTAGACATCCAATTCAGAAGCAGTATGGGAAGTTTGGCAGATTTTGATATGAATTCCATCTCTAAGAAACATATACAAAGAACATTACAGCTCGCTGCCACATCACAAATGGTGAATTTAACATTTTTGGCTTTTATATTTAAAACATTTTAGACTTTTTTTTTTCTTTAAAATAATTTAACGGATGCTATCTTTTGATCTCTTGGTGTGAAAACAAACTTAGGTTTCTACCGTTTGTTTCATGAGTTTTCATGTTCATTGCTATTTCAAAATAAAGGTCTGAACATGCCTTAGGAGTATGAAAATATTGCTGTTGCAAACTGATAAATTATGGTTCCTCTGTAATTTATTTTGAAGATCAATCATCAAATTAGATAAACTAGAGATTGTAAGCTTTCAAATGATATATAGTTTGTCAATATACTAAGATGCTATTGTTCTAAAAATATAATGTCAAACGTTCCACCTGTGGGACGGTGACAGTTAACTTTAACACAGTCTCATAATGTCAAAGGCTAATACACCAATATGCTGTTATAGTCTGTAATGCTTTCTCTTATCAACATTATCATATATCAAGTGATAGTTAATTAATATTCTCTAGAATTTGAGCATAACTACAAAAGGTAATTTGTCACTTTCCAAGAATTCAGGTCAATTACAATCTGTTGATTTCCTTGACAAAAGCCGGTGTAGAAATAGCAACTATTACCCTTGAAGTAACTGTCTATATTTTACTTCTGTCCTCTTAGATGGCATTCTTCTTGTGGTTTTATGTCATAAAAGCGAAAATTGAAATGTGGCATTACAACATATGTTGATTCTCATTAAGCTGGATCTCTAGCACATCCTAAGCTGCTGAAACAAAAGTTGCATGTATTGCAGTTGCACAGCATGGCAGGCCATGAATGAACACTAAAAGGATTTATGCACAAGGAGAAGTCGAGTTTGTTCCACCTGAAGAGTACAGAGTCTCACATGTCCCTATGGCACCTGAGTGCACATGATAGAGGAAATGCTGGCATTGTTTTGTGTGTCGGTGGAAAGCTGTGCTTGTTTGATAACCAATGACCTTGAAGTAGATTCTGCCCAATCACGGACAAGAAAAAAAAAATAAAAATAAAAAATCGGTTTCTTTTCTTGCTTTTCCATAAGGAGTAAGATACCAGTGAAGCAGATTATTGTAAATCTTATATGCTAGGGATGTTCCTGAAGTCGAATACCTTATTTGGAAAAGCATGGATAATGGCTTCAAAATGAATAACGAATTCTAGTGATTGATAGGGAAATTATTTGGCAAACACAGTCACTCCTTGCGTTTGCTGGATAGTGTAATAATTTTGACATGGCAAAATTGCCATGGCATTTACATATAAAATGAAAACTATGAAGGAAAAAGAATTACATTTAAGACAGGCTACTTCTTTAATTGGACAAAATCCTGGCCAAAGCCCCACCCCGCCTGTCTACACTGCTCTGATTGGTCATATGGCCAATTCTGTTGTGATTGGTCTACTGCTTACAGCGGGTGTCAAAACACTCATTACCATATCTGAATTTTAGCTCCATAGGCTTCCTCAGCACTTATACACAGGGCGATACAACACTAACGACAGTGTAATTTTTTTTCTCCCTTATCAATTCCAGCATGAGTCCTCCTCCTTTGGAAGTGCATTAAGTGGCAGAACTGAAAACAGCGTCTTCTTGACATGCTGACAACACAAACTCTTCCAGGTCTCAGCTACAATGCAGTGTTTGATATTGTTCAAAGTAGACATTGCTGATGGTCAGCCAATAAAGACCATGTGTAAATTTGCTACATTGTTATATTGGCATGTAACAGGAAGTGAGACTGGAATTACAGACGACTCGTTTGAGTTCAGTTCAGAATCATTTCTTTCTTAGGGGATAATAACTTTAAACGTCGTGCACTTTGATATTCAAAACTTTCACAAACAGCTGTAGGTAATATTCAAAAACACATTTGAGAACCTACTCATATGAGTGATTTATTTCAGGAGTTTATTGTTTTTCTGATTCACTGAAACTGCCTCATGAGAGTCATTTGTCCTTGAATCGAACCACTCTGGTTTATACCTTGCATGTAGCCTATAAGGAACGATCATTCATTCATTTGTTTGCTTGTTTGTTTGATAATGACAGACTACATTCATTAATATTGGGACTACATATTCCAAGCTGTTTATTCATTTTGTCTGTAAAGAAGAAGACTGGGATGAAAATCGGAATAAAAATGCTGGAATTTAAGATGGAGTATTGGTGAATCACGTCTGAAGGACAACAATGTTTGTCTTTCCACCTTGAGGCCAAAGTCAATATTAAAGGTGTTTAACATATTAATAGGAAACTAATCTGATAAAACCACCATTAACAAAACTCCCCACAGTGAACCGTAAAGATAAACATGCAAACAAACAGAAAATGTAATTTGAAGAAATGTAATAAATATTAGGTTTTACCAAGGCATCATTTGTTTTGAACGGCCAGAACATTATCTCATTCTTATTTTCTTTTCTTTTTTTTTTTTTGAGTCTGTAACAAGTAAAAATGAATGGCAATTGGTTTAAAGTGACTGTTGAGTGTGAGGATGTTGCAATGGTGTATAACCCAGAGCTATGGCCTGCAGGCTCTGTTGTGCGGTGTTATTATGAAGCACGCACAGTGAGAGTTAAAGGGTCACGACCATCTCTACACCTGTTCCATCGGTGGGGTCCAATGGAGTTGCGGTGGCACGGCCATCTTCACCTTTAAACATGCTTGTTGCACCTTATAACTGTCGGGGGCTGCGTGTTGGCAATACTGCTGAAGACAGGGTTTGACGTACGTTTGTGGATAACCTGCTACAAAAATGTGACTTTGTTTGTTTGCAAGAAACTTTTTTACCTAAGCAGGATCTAAAAAGTTAACTTTTTTAATGACAGTTTCCACGGAGCTGGGACAGCGGACCTTACTATGGGTAAAGTGAGAGGTCGGATATCAGGGGGTGTGGCTATCCTTTGGCACAAGAAGCTGGACTCAGTGATAAATGTCATCAGGACTGGAGTTGACTGGTGTATTACAATTGAAGTTTAAAAATGAGGAGCTTACCATTTTGAAAATGCTGCAGTTTGGAGTTTTTCCTCTTTGTCGCCATCTCTGTTCGAAATCTGAAATTGCAGTCATTCGAAGAATTATCAACTTAACGTGAGTTGTACTTCAACACCCTCAACACAACACTGCGTGGATGAACACAATGTTTGCGGAGAGTGTGCAGCTGTGAGTCACCGCACCGGCGTGGATACTGGCATTCAGAATCACAGATTATTCTTAGAACATTGCCATAGCAATGCTATCACTTGATCGAATCGGGACATCCCTACCAATAACCCTAGCCAGTGTGATATCTAAAGTACTGGAAAGGATTATACTTGATCGTCTGAGTCCATTTATTGGTACCACTGATAACCAATTTGGCTTTAAAGCTAAGTTTGGTACTGATTTGTGTATCTATGCTTTGTAGAGGGGTGCACGAGGCAGAAATCATCCATGATAATTGGGTTTATTGATGCTCCAAAGGCCTTTGACAGAGTCAATCATTATAAGTTATTTGAAAAACTGAGCCGGACAGCATTATAAGAATACTGGCTCACTGGTATGCCAACCATGCAGGTTATGGTAAGTATGCAGGTTAAATGGGGTAATACAGTATCTGCCTCATTTAGGGTGAGTAATGGGGTACGTCAGAGAAGGTTACTTTCACCAGCTCTCTTCAACCATTACATGGATGAGTTATCCGACCAATTATCAAGATGCAAAACGGGTTGTATGATTGGTTGGTTAACGATTTTATGTATGATAATGATTTGGCCATTTTCTCTCCCAGCAGTGCTGTTTTTTTAGCAGCTACTGAATATCTGCCCTGAATATGAGGTGAAATTTGATGTGTTGTTTAATGCCAAAAAGAGTGCTGTATTGATTTGTAGGACAAAAGTGGACAAAGATCTTTGTTTACCAGACTTTTATCTGTTAGGACAAGTGATGAGTGTTTGTAATAAAATTAAATACCTGGGTCATTACATTACAGATCAGTTATCTGATGGTGAGTGTTTATAGAGGCAGTGTCGCATATTACATGCCCAAGCTAACACGCTGGGAAGAAAATTCCACAGGAGCACGGATGACATCAAAATTGGCCAGTTTTACGTGCTCTCCACACCTATGTAGACAGAACGCAATGTTTCAGGACCTCAGACCAGCTCTTTGTCTGTTATGGTGGGAAGCTGAAGGGAAAGGCTCTCTCAAAGCAGAGGATACTGGATGCCATTGCTTGACATACCACCCAACACATTTCTCCAGATTCTCCAATCTTTGAGTGGAGCCTGTATCCTCTCATGTACTCGCTTTAACCAGCCATACTGGACCCGCTAGGTCTCTTCTCTTGCTCGCCATTCCACTCTACGGACTGGATACGTGCATTATTCTCGTATCTCCTATCCGTTCCGTCTTCCTGTCACTTTCCGCTGTACCGCGGGGATCGCCTGAGTTCAGTCTCGGCTCCTCAGCGAAGAAACATATCTTCATGTTGCCGGCATCTCCCTTTATACCCACGAGGTAATGCAGAGATACGCTATGCAAAATTCACAGACCCATGGCATTTTCTTTGCCATTGGCTCGTTTTGTATACTCGAAGTCGATAGTCTTTCTAAGCGAAACCCCATTTGTCGTCATCCGACGGAACGTTTTCTGCTTATACCACTTCACATGTGAGCAATAATATTCGCACCACTACCTTTTAGTCAGTCATTGCATTTGGATGGATGAATTACCTAAAACTATCTGTTAATCTTGTTTGACAGTTCCAGAAGCATCACTAAAGGCCTGAGCTTTCACCTCCCGCGGAGCTTGTCTCTCTGACAATTACCTGGAAGTCAAGGGAGAGAGGGAAATGTCACTATCTGCATTTTCTTAAAAGGAGTGATAAACGACTGCCGATACAGCAAACCTGCAGATTCACTCCACCAGCTTAACTGCAAAAGAACAAAAAACACCAGGAGGAAAAAAAAAAAAAAGACTGTTACATCAGTTAAATCAGTATTACATTTGAGAATACTGTTATGGGACAATATATGTGCTCAAGTGACAATAAAGCATTAAATGACCATTTCAATTAAAGTTCTGTTTTCTACCATTATAATAATTTTAATTATCAATTATTATAATCTTGACATATGATCTTGATATTATTACTAACCATAAAGAATCATCATAAAGTACGTACAAACTTTAGATTTAACACCGATGACACCAATAAATTTAGTTTGAGGAACAAACTTTCTTGTTAAATTTTAATTTTGCTTTTGCCTTACTGAACCTTGCATTAACACATAACAAAAAGAGTTCAATGCAAATGTCAATAAAAGGGGTATACCATAAGAATAAAAAGAAGGATTTTTTTGGTCAAATCTGCTTTTTTGCTTCCTTATTTTAAAATGCATGAACATGTTTGTCACTGTATTTTGAGAATGGCCCATTGTTTAAATAGGGTATATAATAATGTTGTTATGGTTCTTTTCCATTGCATCCATCCACGTCTGGTTTACTTTGGTGCAGGCCACCTGTCACAACCATGTGCTCGATGTCCATTTCATTCTGATAATATGCAGAAGATAACCCAGCACTCATAAGCCCCATTAATTAAACTGCATCCTGCTTGGGTTCTCGCCAGCCAGTGATCTGTACACTTTTGATTACTGACCTTTTCAAAGTTTGAACTTTCTTTCCCTCCCACTTTATTTATTTTTATTACCACAGGGGAAATACAACGACAAAATCCCACTTCATACACTTCCTCTGCATTCTGAACCCTCAGCCTGTCTGCCAGTCCCCCCTATAAAACATAAATTCACAATATCTATTTCATGTCAGTGCCAGTCAGGGGCATTTCCTCTGAGGAGGCAAAGGAGGCAGTGTTTAAAAAAAAAAAAAAAAAAAAAAAAAATGGATAAGAAAATAATCAATATTACAAAACGAGGGCTTGGAGCCAGAGGGGCGTAAGTGACATTTTGGGCGAACATGAGTTCTTTATATCAAAATAAAGGTCTCGATGAGCTCTATCCAATAGTGCCAAAAATACCTAAAAGCAACAAAGGGGCGTATCTGACATATTTGACTTTTTTTTTTTTTTTTTTGAAAATGTTTTAGAACACGTTCATTGTGTTAATATGCCAATTTGCCATACATTTTTTTACTTAAATACTCATTCATGTAAGTATGCCTGTGGTTGCAATGTTTCTGGTTTAAGGTTAATAATACAGGTGACTGAAGTGTGGTCAATTATTTTTTCTTTTTTTTTTTCTCTCCTGTAAAGTTTGTTAAAAGCCACTTACACCCCTCTGGCTCCAAGCCCTCAAAATATAAACCCAGTGTCGCCAAAGTGTGCGGTGAGTTTGATGGGGGGCAATTGAGAATGAAGGGGAGAAAGTCATGTGAGAGGAGGCAATATCTCCGTCGAGCTTTTATTGAATTGGTTATGATAACATGATTTGTTCGTGTGAGTACTAGTACTAGATGTACTAGATGACATGCATCGTACTAGAGTAGTGAAGCATCTAGTTACATCGTTGTACGGGAAATGCACCCCTGGAATATTCTACAGTGGCCATCACAGTCACATGACTTGATAAAATCTCTGGTGGGAAGATGGTGGTTGCAGCAACTGGAGGCCAATGCTTATGAGAAATGGGCAAAGATTCCTCAGAAACGCTTGAGTAATTTTGAGACTCCAGAAGTCATTAAAAGTTGCTTTTTCAGTGGAATTTTGTGAAACCACTTTAGCTATTTCAATTACTTTAGTTTGATTTGTTCATTGCTAACAGCTGAAAGTCTGTAAATTATGCCAATAAACCTGTTTCACAATGGGGGTTAAGTAATGTAATTACAACTGTGTATACATTCATATTTATATATTGCCTCATTTTTAAAACACCACCACACACCACTGGTGCCAGTATATAGTGTGTGGGAATTGATTTAAATTGTGGCAATATCAAATGCTAAATAAAAAATAATTATTTTATTTGAAAATAAATTTCCAATAACAAATACATATCAAGCTCACCCGCTTCAAGTTACAGTATGCCATGTAAATTATTCAAAAACATGGGCATATTTGATTCCCTCCAACCCGGATTTGTTATGATGGCTCCTTAAGCTATTATATTAATATTGGTGTTATATAAGCAAATGCTCCCTTATATGGCACATCTTGACCATTTTGCTTTTCTTGGATGGATGAAGTCGTGCTGAACAAGTAGAATATGCAGATGATCACATTCCCTCATGTGACATTTGAAAGGAAATTCTAAATTCTCCTTCATCTTTCTCGACCTCTCAGTCTCTCCCCAGAGTATGTGATCACAGCAATAGCGCAAAGAGAAAAATTGTGATGGTGCTTTTCCCTTTCCATTCAGAACAAACAAATTATATTATACCCTCCTCTCCTTGACTAAGATGTGTATGGAGTATAGAAGACCTTTGATCACAGGAAAGACATATTTCAGATAGCTCAGCCCTGATTCTATCAGACTATGCTGAAGGTCACACCACATCTCCATAAACTCAACCACAAATTGATTTTTAAGTCTATATTCATTTACTTTTGTATAACCAGATTTTTGACTAACTCCATAAAGTCTAGACCAGATGGCAGCCAATCATATCACCCTCATGTCGTTCCAAACCTGTTTGAGCTCTTGTTGTCCTTAAAAATATCTCCTACTCTAGAATCATTTCAGAGGGAGTTCAAAACTGAATTTTTCCCCTTAGCTTTTAGTTTTAAATTGTATGTATTTTTGGTTGTGTGTATTTGATTATTTTTGTCATTGTGTTTACAGCACATTGGGTACCCATTGTGGTTTTTGAAAGTGCTCTAGAAAAGAAGTTGAATTGAGTTGAGTTTAACTTGCTTTGCAGAACAAAAATTAAAATGTAAAAAAAATTAAAAAATAAAATAAAATTAATTTGGGGTCCAAACTGTATTGAATCCCACTGAAAAAAAAGAGGCATTCCTCGAAATATCTTTTGTTTGTGTGCGTGTGTTTCACAGAGAAATGATAACAGATCTAACGTTATTCGACGGAATTGCTGAAAGATTATATGATACTGAAAACTGAGGTAAAGGGGACAAAATAATTATTATTTTTTTTTAAATATTTCACAATATTACTACTTTATTGTATTTGTGATCAAATAAATTCAGCCTTGGTAGGCAGGACTTCTTTCAAAAACATTAAAGGGGACATATGTAAAATCCACTTTTTTAGCCCTTAAATGCATTTTGTTGTATATTTGGAGTGTTTATAAGTAAAGAAAAGATGAAATTATTCTCTTCAGGTGCTTCGTTTATATCTTTATATTCTGTTTTGGCATTTTTTTCAACCTGTTCAGATTTTTCTGTTCTCTATGACATTTTTTGAAAAATTTGCAGCGGAACTGCCAAATAAGGACATTGACCACCGGCCCAACACTTCGAGCAATCCGCCATTTTTATTTCTCGTCCAAGCTCAATGATGCAGAAGTTACGAGAGGGCAAGTGTTGGATGTAGTGACCTGAAGCACTTCAAGGATTCCAACTTCAACAACCTCCGCCAGTATAAAGAAGGGTTTGCCAATCGACTTCGTCTGAATCTGGGGTAAATTCACTCTATCTTTGGAGAAGACGAACAGAGCATTTTGACTTTCTGTTTTAGTATTATTGTTTTATTGTTCCCAAATTTCATCAATGGTCATTTAGCTGCTGTGTTTTCTGATGCCTTTCTAAACGTATCATATTATCAATACAGATTTTTAGTGGTTAGATTGGACCGTAGTCATTTATCTTGTCAGTGTGCTTGTTTTAACAATAGAGAAATAATCGACTTTCACTTATAGCACAATACAGTTACATACCACTGCACATCAGAAAATGGGTAGAAAAGGAAACTGTGGAGCTGTAATGAGGATAATGAGGAATTCAGACCCAAGCATTGCAGTTATGCTTTGCATTGACCACAAATGTATGATTTATATGTAAAAATGAAAGATTTAAAAGCATGATATTTACCCTTTAAAAAAAAAAACACTTTTGACTGGTATACTGTATAGACAGACTATAATATCCACGTGGTTAAATGGCACACATATGGGTCAAAATGTCACAGAGGTCTGATGAGGGTTGTTGTTTTGTTTTGTTTGGGAACCTCTTGTTGCCGTTTCTGTGATTACACACGACAAGGCTTGACAGCAGTCATCGGACATCTCCTTCACATCCTTACTTATTAATTGTAATGTATCCCAGGGGTATGAGATGCCAAAACAGCTTGTCAGATAGATTTTTTTTAACCAACAAAAGTTTGTCCAAAAGGCATGCCGCCCCGCTTGGCAGATAAGCAGTGAGGGATGATGTGTGAGAAAGACAGAGGGGTATTGTCTCTCTGGTGTTACTCACTCATTCCTCTCTGTCTCCATTATGCTACCCATGGGCTTGCCCATTATATACATCAAATTCAGCTTGCTGGCTCCAAGATTGTCCCATGTAAATGATTCAACCCAGAACACAATCACAGTGCAGCCTTTTCCAGCATGAAAGAAAGAAAGAAAGAAAGAAAGAAAGAAAGAAAGAAAGAAAGAAAGAAAGAAAGAAAGAAAGAAAGAAAGAAAGAAAAAGAAAGAAAGAAAGAAAGAAAGAAAGAAAGAAAGAAAGAAAGAATTATTTTTACAATTCTTAAAAATGCTAATGAAAGAGACAAGATTACAAATGCTAATTGTCAAGACATTGCAATTATCTTAATGTTGTGTTATAGTTAACATTTTAATTAGGTCAAAAAAAAAGTCAGTACTCACGGGAAGTTGTGCTTCACATACATTCGTAAAGCAATCTCGGCTGCCTAGAGATGCATACGAATAGGTTGAGTCAGCAAAAAGAGAAAAAACCTCTGCATTCCCTGTCAACATTAATGACACTGATGTGCGTCAAACCCCCCTCTCCTCTCTTTCGGTTAACAAGCCTGCATAGCAGAAACTAGAGATGTAAGGATACCAACATTTCAGTATTAATAGCATACCAGTTAAACTTCACACTAACATGTGAATGCACTACCCTTTTCATTATTAAAGCTAAATACATAAAACAATAGTACCATCAAAGCTAAAATAAAACAATATATATATATATATATATATTCCCCAATAAAAAAGAAACATACAGGTATAAACACAAGCATTTAAATGCAGCCACCCGTCAGTCAAACATTAGTGTCGCCTTAGTACTGAACAATTCTCTTTTGGCTCCCAAGGACCAACTAACATAGCTTTATAGGTCTTCGGCAGCTCTTGAAGCAAAAGAAAAATAAGTAAAATCCTCTTGTTCATCTAACTTGCTCAGCATGGAAAAAAAACGGAACAGTGATACATATTTTATATCTCCGAGGGGCGTGAGAGAACGGCGCGAGGTTGGTGGTGTGAGCCGCACCTGTGAGCACACCCACCCTGATCTCACAGGAATTCGTACGAATTTTACGAGGTGGCTAATTCGTAACAATTCATACGACCTCACTCGTACAAATTAGTACGAATTTGCTAAATCGTACATATTTTACGAATTGGCCAATTCGTATGAATTCGTATGAACCCCTTACCCCGCCCCTAAACCCATCACGTGGGTTTAGAGAAATCGTACGAATTTGCACGAGTGAGGTTGTACGAATTAGTACAAATTAACCACTTTTTAATCATTCGTCGAATTCGTACGAATCGGTCGTGAGATAGGGTAGGCAGACCGGTCTCGCATCTCTCACGGAGGAGCGACGACGTGGAACTTGGAGAGAGGAACAGGCCTTGCTTTTGTTTCTATTTTGTTATATTTCATTTCGGTAGCCAGCAGTTTCGTGAGGGGCTGCTGGCAGGTATTTTGTTTGTTTATTTCAGTTAAATAAAGTTTTATTTGATTGTCCTCTGGTTCCTGCCTCCTCCATCCTTTAACCTTGCTACAATATTGTAAAGAATCTGATGGTCCTTTTTAAAAAGCCACAGAGGGTAAAAGCATTACTGTAAAGAAACAAAGGTCTGCTATACCACTTTCGCTGTAAAACAGACAATGACTCATGTATCAGAGAGAGTTCAGCTGAAATCTGCACACTGAATCTTTTTGACAATATTCACATCCTTATTAAAAAAAAAAACCTAAGATACAGTTTTCTTATCAGGTGTTTTATTCATTGTCAAGGCAGCTCTGAAGACAAACTCCTTGAGGCTTTTTCTCTTTAAAGCATCTAACTGCAAACTAAAGCGAAATAACCATTTTTTTTTTTTTCAGATGCCTGTTTTCAGATGTATCTCATAGAGGAAGTGTCTCCTCATCTCTCATTACCTGTGGTGAAGTTTCATATTGTGAACAGCTGGAGGTTTTTGCTATATCCAGGTAATCTTGAATGCACTTTGCAACATTTCATCTCCTGAAGCAAGAACTTACTTGGCTTTGGTTTCAGATACAGCAGGTGTCTGTGTAGGAGACAACATCCTGTTTAACCATGAATGATTTACTGTGTTGTTGCTTAAACATGTGGATTGCCTGTCTTTGCCTATCAACTGGCCTCTTTAACATCCTAATTTAATCTGTGTGATTAGATTAGCACTACAGAAACAGGGAACGCTCCCCTGCGGCCACTTTGATCGAGCTAGTAGTTACACCAGATATGACGGCTCCTTGGCACATGCAACTTTCTGGCATTCTATAGCGTGCATATGTGAGTCTAGAACTTTGATGAAATCATTCATGGTAAATATAAAATGAGGGATCTAAATCACTGAGTTGTGGTTACCAATAAATCAGATCGAAACCTAAAATTTACTTCAAGTGAGCATGATTTTGCCAAGACATATCCCTAGATATTCCATATTCTTTTTGCTGGTCCAATAGCAATGTTCCTGCAGTTCTAACAGTTTTAAAGGCACTTTCACACTGGGCATGATTACACGTCACGCTGGCACTCTTGAATTAAAACAATAGATCCCTATGGAGATATTCACATTGGTCCCGATATATCACAGCATGACAAAGCAAGATTTGTTTTCTTCGAAGAGGTGTCCTGTTTATTATAAAACACATCTGCCTATTGTTGAATTAAAATCTATTTTATTGCACACACTTGATAATGGTTTATATGTTGTACCAAACTTATGTAACTAGTTGCTTATTAGCATGCATAATACTAGGACATTGGCTGTTTATTGGTAAAATCACTTTCCCAATACATAAACGTAACAACTACCTTACTATTAACCCTTTTAATAAGCAGTAATTAGGAGTTTATTGAGTCAGAAGTCATGGTCATTAATTTAACTACTTCAGGCTAAAGTGTGACCTTTTATCTATTTTTTAATAACTATTTACTGTTGTATGTTGTGCAGCAAACAAAGTTATGAGATACATATGAGGAAAAATGTATTCTTGGTCAGCACTACTGTCCGTGCAGACATGAATTATCTAAAGGCAATTGATCGTTTTGTGTTCAGTGTGAAATCTCCATCTGCCTGTAATTCACTTAGCTTTATCTCGTCTAGCTCGTAGCTCAATGTTACCTCAATACCACAATTACAGCATTTAGTACAAATGAGATTTCCATATTATCTACCAATTTTGTTCATTTCAACATTTCAAATGTTATTTTTAAGCATTTTAAGGTCTAGTTCACACAATTAAAATTTGTAATTATAACCATTGCTTTAACAAGTCAATTAAACTGTCCTTAATAAAAACAAGAACAAAAAGTGATTGACATTTTTCACTATGTTCCTGCAGAGGCGTATTAAAGCATTAAAATTATAAAGTTGAGAGCAGTGGGCATTTTCTGTTTATATTGCTTTTATATATTGCTAATTCTGTTTATATTGCTTTAATATTGCTCTTTGAATAATAGTAAATACATAACAGACCAAGGCTTTTTGTAACATGAGTCAGTCACTTGTGTCTTATGTCAACTTGTGTCATCAACCAGAGCACCATGGCTCAATATATCCCCATTTCACTGTTCTATATTGACTCTTCTTGTAACTTGTTCCCTTCTTAAAATCATTATTTACCCACCTTTCCTTCTACTCACCTGATAACCTACAGTATGTGTAACTGTGACCTTTCAGAGTCATACGTGAAGTGGTCATTTGGCCCCCTGAGTGACACAAAGTGACAGAAGGAGTCTGCCCAGAATCCCTGGTGACCCAGTGGCTGGTATTCGTCCACACCAGCTACAGGTACAGGCTTCAGTTTCTCCTTATATCCACTCAGATCATCTGCCATGGCCCATTGTAATGCAAACAGATTGCTTTATCCATACACAGCATTGGTTTAATTGCATCCAGTTAAGTGGGCAAGGGAGGTCTCGGCAGCACCAGCTGTTCAACAGATCGGACAAGCTCTCCACTATCAATTGGAACAAATATGCATGCTTGTGAATATATTTAAAGTGGGTAAAGAGGATAAACACATCTATAAAGAGGATGAGAGATTTACTATGTGGCAACTAAAGGCCAGAACTCAGCATTGGCGTTTGCAACGCCAAGATAGTGGGTTTGAATTCCCAGGGAAAGAAAGAACTGAGAACTGATAAGAATGTAAAAAAAAAAAAAAAAATACCTTTACCTTATAATCGCTGTGCATTGCATTTGAAACAAATACATGTGAATGAAATTGAATTGAATTAAATACAACACAAACACGTCTAGCCCAAGCGGCAACATTCTAATCTGAAAAATGAAGCCTACCCTGAAGTGCAAAAAACTGCAATAGATCTAAAATCCGCTAGAGGGAGGTCCCAAAAGGGAACAAATGTCCATAGACCCCATCTTAAAATGTCAGTTTTCACAGCATAAATTCATGCTTTTACAGGTTGGTCCCATGGACTTTTATTGTATTTTTCGATAGCTTCCGAGTGCCTGACAACTGTGAGGGGGGTGAATTTTTTTCTAACTTGTTAGCTTAGATCATATTTAGATATAAAATGTATGACAAAGGTTTGAAAAATGTCAAAGGTTTTGTTGTGTGTGTTTGTGAGAGTTTCATGTTTTTAATCAACAAAGACATTATTTTACAGTAATGACATTATTTTACAAAAGACATTCTTTCAAAAGCATTTGTAAAAAAAGGTAGTGTATGCCACAATATTAAACAATATTTTTTTTGATGTCACCACTGTCATGACAGAGCAATAATTTGAAAGGAATTTAAGCACATTTTTGCAAACTGTCAACATATTTATCAGACTGTATAAATAACATAAAAATACAGACATTTGAAGTAATAAAATGTGATAAAATGAATAAAATTAGAAAATATCTCATCCAATTCCACCCTGTTTTTTCCACACAAAGTTCTGTCATGAAAATCTGATGGCACAGACTAATAGGTCCTTAACCCTCTTGGGTTGGCAATCGCGCGGGCGCAACGGGCTTCCTTATCAGTGCAAAAGAGACTCAAATTACTTTTAAGTGTTGTTCATCATTTGATCCTGTTAAGTGTCTATTTTTTTCATGGATACTCACAATAAAAACCAAGTGTTCTGCTTTTTGTCAAATAAAGAAAAGTAAACATGATGCAAATTTTGCCTTCACTCTGTCAGTGAAGTTCATTCTGAAACATGTCCCAAAATTAACTGTAACTAAGTAAACACTTGTCACACAAGCTGATTACAATCATATTGTTCACTATAGGGCACAGCTGATTGGTTCCTGTTGTATCAGTAGCCAATGAGCTTGCTGCTCAACCTTGGTTAGCATTTGCCTTAGCAGTGCAGCACGCTTTCAGAAACCCTCCACCTTACCCAGCTCCACCTGAATAGATCTGCAATGGGTAATTAATGTACATTATTGTACAGCTACAGCAGCATGTCATTACTAGAGATAGCAAAGATATTATTAAAATTGTAAAAATGCATAAGATGCTGGTGTTATTGAAACTGAAAATAGAATAGGTTATTAAATTGGACTAGTTGTTGAATTTGCTTCTGAAAAGAAGTCGACAACGTGTTCAAAAGACATTAAGCGCTTTGTCTTCTGTCAAAGGAAAAAAAAAGAAGAAAATGTAATTTCTAGAAAAGTAAAGGAAATGGACCCCATAAATGTACCTCGTATCAGCCACCTTTGAGAGTCATTAGCCTTATTCCTTTCAGAGGCATGACTACTAATGAGCCAGGTACATTCACACAGCTCACATAGCTTGACAGAACTTGTAGAATGAAAGATTCCTGTTTGTTTACATAAAGATGTTTTTCATACCCTGTAACTATCATTTGCAGAATGTTAAAATATAGAAATAATAAAGATCAAGGAAACCAAGGTTAAAGTTCATGCAGTGACGCTGACAGTATACAGTATACTGCATCTTGTAAACATCATATCAACCAATTTAGTGAATTAAAGCAATGCTGAACATCACAGTGAAATAATAACCTTTTCTTTACTGCTCATTATGATGCATGGGTTATTTTTGTAAAAGGTCGCCGTTTCTTTATAACTCCTCAAATAATTTTCTGCTACGAGACAATCTTATTAAAATCAAAGTATTGTGTATCTTGGGAAGATGCTGTAATATCGGGAAAAGAACATTTCTCAAACATAAAAGATACTTCTGTTTGGTTGTGCGGTAACTGTTCCTGTCGACAGTTTTCATTAAGTTTCTGTCTCTTTCTTTGTTTCGGGTACATCAATAGTTTACGCTTCTGAAAAGACACCGTCTCTAACAACAGCAAATGCTCTTACAACTGAGTGGACCATCAGTTCTTGCTAATACAAACAAACCCTTTCTGTGGTCTCTTAACAATCTTGTTTCAGAGCCGCAGTTGTTTATTTTCAAAAACCCACATTTTATTTTGAAGGTCATTGTGTAAATAAAGCTGAAAAAGGGTCCATTATGATTAATTAACATTTGGTAAACTAATACTGTTCCATCAATATTGGATAATTACACAGGAACAAATGAGTAATGCAATATTAACATTCTTACAACTATTAACCTATCAAATTAATTGGTAACACTTTACAATAAGATTAATTGGTAAACATAAGTTAACTACCTTTGTTAACATGAACTTAGAATGAACAATACTTCTTTGGGGTTTATTTAATCTTAGTTTATAATAATTTCACCATTTACTAATATGTTATTACATTACAAGGTTGTATTTGTTAACATTAATTGATGCACTGTGAGCTACTGTGACATGAACAAACAATGAGCAGCTGGATTTTTTATTAACTAACATTAACAAATGTTTATAAATTATATAACAAATGCATTGCTCATTGTTAGTTCATGTTAGTTAATCATTAATTTTAACTAATGAGCCTTATTGTAAAGTGTAACCGATTGATTAATTAATTACTAATCTGTTAAATGTGGTAGTCAACTATTAGCTAATCAGTAACTATTTTTGTTCATACCTCCCAGACTAATAACTACTATACAGGTGCATAATTAAAGTGAATACTGTATAATCTATAATAAATTCTTATGTATATTAATTCTTACATTATTACGGTGGTCATAGCTGTAAAATAGCTGTCTAAATTCATTCCAGCTTAGTATTTTATCTCAGTTCAAATAGTCAGCCCATGAAGCTGATTTTTTATTTATTTATTTATTTTATTTTTTCTGAATAGACTATTTCTTTCCTGAGTGACCTCTATTAAGTCTGCCATGATATTACTTGGCCACAGGCTCTCTAGCATTGCGGTATGATGAGATGAGAACTTAGTCTGCAGTTTCAACTGGACCCGTTTCTTTTTACATCGGCTCAAATGATGAGTATTAGCAAATTACATGGTCCTAAGGTCTATTGCTGTTATCACAAACCAGGCCAGCGGTGTGGGTGGCATGTCGTGCAATTGCTCCCAAAGCAAGCTCATATTACACACACGTCCTAATTAGGGTGGTCTGTTATTTAGTTGCAAATGGTCTGCCATGGACCCCACAAAAAATTGTTTTGTGCTCCCACAGGAGGCTATTAAGAAAGCATAAGTCTGTGGTTACTA
This sequence comes from Pimephales promelas, assembly GCF_016745375.1. The sequence goes on from NW_024121099.1 coordinate 25,973,997, forward strand.
AGTTGATTTGTGGTTTAGACAACACCACGTTCACCACGAGCCCCCTCCAATCAGGTCTGTTTACTGAGTGGATTCAACATCAGAGTACTTCATATTTAAATCTGTCTTTGGCACTGAGCAGTTTAACACAGTGGTTCTCAAACGGTGGTCTCAATGCCAGAAAAATTTAAAACACAGTTAAATGAATATGTGTTTCATGTTTCATTTATAAATTTCTGATGTTGATAAATCTAATAAAGCTTCACTGTATGCATTTAAGACTTAAAGGGGTATTCCACTCCCTTCTCCGGAGTGATGATATTACTGCGCTGAGTCCATGTGCCGAGTCGAAGTTGCTGTGGTATTCCGCCATACGTTATAGTTATCCATTTAAACGCTTAGAAAAGCTCAACGTTTTATTTTGTGTTACATTACTCATAACTCTATTTAAATAGGGAAAACGTGGAAGTGTTTGGTCACTTTTCTGCTTGGATTCTAATGAATGAACTGGGCTAAGTTAAGTGCGATCAATGTGTCTTGCACACCAGAACGATTAAGTGCACGCACTGAGATGAGAGAGGTATGTATCAACTCGTCTTAGTTAAGGGAATAACATAGTTTAATATGAAAAACGGTTTTGACCACTTTCAAGCAGAGATGTATAAAGTACTAGAAACCCAGACTTGAGTGAAAAAAATACAAGTGCTCTATCAAAAAAGTGACTTGAGAAGAAGTTGAAGTACTTTTTAAGCACCACACTTAAGAAGATTTACTAAAATATTCAACATTGTTTGTACTTAGGTATTGAAAGTAGTTTTATTTAGTAACATTTTAGTAGTAGTAACATTACAGTAGTAACATTTTTTTTGTTCTTTTGTCAAATCAACAGCTGAGATAATTTATTATTTTGAGTTTCTGATGATTAAATTTATCGCCTTCATTGAATTAACTCACTTTTTCCAGTTCAATCAACTTAAAATGTTAAGGCAACCAGGTTACTTACTTTTTTAAGTTAAACCAACAATATGTTTTTACAGTGTACTTAAGTACTAAAAGTAAAAGTACAAGTATTGTGTCATGTAATTATTAAAGAAAACAGTCAAAATTTTGAACTAGCAATCAAATAAGGCGCTCTGGTGGGATACAAATTTGCTTTGGCGGCCACCAAAAAAATGTCATTGCAGGACAACCCCTGCATAACTTGTCAATGTGTGTGTCAATCAATACTATTACCCCATAAAACTGGCATGTGATTTAGGCAGCATGAAAGCCAACTTGCAATGAATGATTCGTAAAATTTTTATAATTGTAACGAGTGACTATCAGAACATTAAAAAAAAAAAAATATCAAAGTAAAAGTATTACATTCATCGAAAATATCTACTGATGTAAAAGTGGAAGTATGAGAAAAAAACAATACTCTAAGTACAGATACAGCATTTTAGTACTTAAGTACAGTACTTAAGTTGTTCTACTTTGTTACTACACATCTCTGCTTTCAAGCTGCACACAGATCTGTGCTTCACTATTTTATTCCATGTGCTGAAAAGAAAACAGGAAAACAAAAACACAGATCAACAAAAGGGATAGAAAATTAGTCATGTTTCCCCTCAAAGTATATGTTTGATTTCATGAAACCAAGAGTGGTCTGTTATTGTACTTTGAGCAGATTTTTATGGCAAAGTGTTTAAAAATTCGAAAATTCGAATAAATCAATAATTGAATGCAACATACATATAAATTCATAATACACACTCTTAAAAATAAAGGATCTTTATCCTTTACCCATCTATAGTTCCATGAAGAAGGCCCTTTATAGTAAAAAGGGTTGTTTGGATTAATAATATGTTCTTCACACTAAGAAAAAAAAATATTCACTGAAATGTTCTTTAGGTAACCAAAATAGTTCTTATATGGCATCACTGTGAAATCCCCTTTTGCAACCTTTATTTTTTAAGAGAGAATAATATAAACATTGCCTCAAAATACAAAATATATTAATGTATGTATGTATGTATGTATGTATATATATATATATATATATATATATATTAAAAATGCCATTCAAAAGTGTGGGGTCAGTAAGATTTTAACTGTTTCCAACTCTTTCCGATAATAATAAGAAATGTTTTTTTGAGCAGCAAATAGGCATATTAGACAATACTGGAGTAATGGCTGTAAAATTCAGCTTTGACATAACAGGAATACATTACATTTTAAAATATATTAAAAAAACAAAACATGGTAACACTTTATTTTGATTCTACTTGAACATTCTGTTGAAGTAACTTTGCAACTACAAGTCAACTTATTCTAACCCTATCAGCCAACTATTACTCTACTATCACTCTAAAATGAGTTAGTAGATGCAACATTACTTTTTGGTCAACAGAATGAAGTGAAACCCAGTTATTTTAAATTGTAATAATTTCGCAAAAGTTTACTCTATTTTTGATCAAATAAATGTAGCTCTGGTGAGCATTGGAGACTTCTTTCAAAAAAACATTTCTCACACTATGAGTGCTGTCAGTACTCAGCGTGCTCAATACTGACAAAATGTGTTGTGACTGGATGTTCTGATCTGATCAAACCTTGGCCTGAATAATTAAAAAATATACTGATCTAACACAGCCCACCCATGTAGCCTGCATAAAAACTCAGAAATCAACACGCACACAAACTCAGACCCTCTACACACAAATCAACGCATCTGCACTCGTGCACAAACCGAAACCGCACACTCTACATGACAAGCGCTCGGAGACAGATTGCGATTAAACGCTCCATTAGTTTCTATAATTCTCTCGCACCCTCACTGTGAAAACAGACTGAGAAGGACATTGTGTTTTAGTTCAGAGCTGCGCACACCCACACAGGCCAACAACATGACCTCATTTAACAATCCAATCATATTCAGTGTTTCGCCCACTATCATATAGACCTAATGCACAATGAAGCAGCATGCAAATTTGATTATAACCAAATAAAGTGGCAAGCGGCATAAAAACATGTTCGCTTGGTGTTTTAACATGTAATCCTCTTGTGCTACCTGCTAAGCCATACACGGAGAGGTCCGTTTTCTTTATGTGGGTTGCATTTGATGAACAGGCAAATGTGGGTGTGAAGACGTATATAAAATGCAAGTGTTGCCCTGCCTGGGCTTGGTGCCATGACAGACTGTGGAATCAGGGCGGCTCAATGTGAAGAGAAGACCGGGAAACATTAACCATCACAGACAGGCAGTCAGCAGAAGAGCAGTCTGCTAAGGTTAGGGGGCCGTGGGCCGATCTGCAGGGGAGTTGACAGCATGTTTCAGATATATAAACAACAAAAACATCCAGTCACTGCAGAAGGCGCTGACACCACACTGCTCTGAACCTTCACAAGCATGCACTTTAGAAACAACTGTGTTTTCTTAGTGCATGTGAAGTACTCCGGGAAAAAAAAAAAAGAATAGAATGCTTTCTTTTCACTGTTGAACTGCATCCTGAGGGTAGTTGCTAGAAGAATGCTAAAATAGAAAATAGAGAACTGATGGAGCAAGATAAGCAAAACACAACGCTTGTACATTATTAATGACCAAACAATGCTATAAGTGAATTATAGTAAATGCAGGCATTGAAGTTGAAGGCTTTGTTCCAGAGAGGGGTTGGGTTATTCAAGGAGATATAGCTACAAAAAAAGCTGTATTACAAAACCTGCCTGCATTTCAATTGACCTTCCCCCAAAATGGCCATTGTCCAATAACTGAGGCAAAATTACTAAAAATGCAGCGCGAATTATATATGTGATGCGATCTGGGAAAACCCGTCGGATGTCGCGCAGGTACGTTTTCAGTAAAGTCTAGATTGAATGTCAGTTTTTTGTCAATTTGTTTTTTTATTAAATTATTATTCTATAACATCTTGTTTATCATTTCTGAACATAACTTGGGAAAATTCATTAGTTTAGTGCAGAAAAATAGCGATTTATAATGTCCAGCTGAAAAGACTGTGTTTCTCTTTAACAACACACACAGGCAGCGGAGCGGAGGGGGACACACAAATCTCCCGTTTAGCTCTCCTTCTCTTTACACTACAAAGACAGTTCACCTATCAAAATAAACCACATAACAGAATAAAATCCATTCCTGGTTGAACTACAACGGCACCCAAGTTTTTATTTATTTATTTATTTATTTTTTTTAATCAAGTTATCTTGAGGTGTGATTCAGAGCACAAGAGAACAACAGAGTCTGAAGCTGCTCGTTTAAAAGATCTTGCTCGCCTCTCAATCGTCCAATTTCGATTAATTTTGAGTTTGTAAGCTTTCAAATGATACCTAATCTATGATGATTACTAAAATATGTGATATGAAAAAAAGGCAATAAAAAAGGGAGCACCAGTCAGTCGTCCAGCTGGCAGGATGTGACAGTTATTTAAACCTGTTTTTCTCAAAATTCCGTTTCTGAAAATCATAGTGATCAGCCGACTTCAGATAACCATAACTTTTGTTATAGACAACCAATAAAATAAATAAAAACTGATTTGGAAAGGGCTTGAACCCAGCGTTAATATGGTATCAAAACCTGTAATATGTCAAATTTCACCATGTGGTGGGTTTTCCCAGATCACATCACATATTTCTAACTACAAACAATTAGCCACAGAACCAGCTAATAAAATCTTCTTCAAGGCTGTGGTTGCATTTGAGGCCCTGTTTACATGAGAACAGTCACGGGTGAAAACGTAAAAATATTTTATCGGATGTGCCTTTTCGTTTACACGGCGACGGCGGTTTTGGGGCTTAAAGGGAGAAGTTCACTTTTCAAAAAACTTTTGCCCCAAAGCCCTTTGAACAGTTTACAGTTTGTACTGATAGTGTCTTTTGGACCTTGAACTGTTTGGTTCCCACTGACGTGCTTTATATGGAGAAAAATGCTGGAATATTTTCATCAAAAACCTTAATTTCTTTTCGACTGAAGAAAGAATGACATGGACATCTTGGATGACATTGGGGTGAGTAAAATCAGCAAAAGTTTTTTTTTTTTTTTTTTTTTTTTTAAGTGAACTACTCCTTTAAAAATGCAAAAAAGTGAAACCACCCTCCAGAGTGGAAATCTTAAAATCGCTCCACTCCCGCGTTCCCGTGTAAAGGGCAAAAACGTAAAAGTCTGCTAGACAGTGAAGGTTGTGCGCAGGCGCGTGGACTTGTTGTTGTTGTGTGGCAGTTGCATCACCATCTGCACGCGGATTTCCCACCCAAAACGCTCGTCTATACGCACAATAAAAAGTGATATCGCAACGCCACTTTTGTGTTTTCTCTTCAGAATCGTTTCTGTGTAAACATAGCCTGAGGTACAGGTCTCTGAGATTTCACTTGAGACCGGTATAAGCATTTGCCTCGATAGTAGTCGTGTCTCCTTCATTACGTATTTTTATATTTTGAATGTATCCCTCCACTGCTTACTCTAACCCTTTTTGCCTCAATCTGGAGGATATCGCGGAGGTATTGCTCCAAAAAAGGTCACTGACACACATGGGTATACTTCTTCCCGTAATGGAAATCTGTCGCGCTGCGCTGGTTGTGTTTGACCATTTGTTTGATGGGCATAGTAACAATAACTAGGGGGCGTGGTTTTTGTGAACGGTTGGTCATTTAATTCCAGAGTCCAAATGTAACACTTGGCAGGCCCAAAATCAGAGTAAAAACTGGCTTGCATTAATGTGACCTGCATCATAACATAACTTAAAACAAATTTTAAGAATGATAGTGTGACCCTTTCCAATGTAAGTGAAAAATCAAAGCGAAAAAATTTAAAATAACTATTTTCACCTCAGGGGACGATTTAGTATCAGTGGTTAGAACGCCTCCAGAACTCCATATGGTAACATTATGGAATATTTCTGCATTAAAACAAATTAAAATGTGAGTAATATAGTCATGACTCATGACGTGTTCCACACATTGTGATAGGTGCAGCTTTACTTTGTTACTGTCCACACTCTGTGTATAATAAGTTGACTTGTAGATAAGATAGATAAGTAGACTATAAGTTGTACTATTACTATTTACGATTATAGCCCCAGTGGCATGCTAATGGTACACTTTTTGCACATATTCTTGCAGTGTTTGGCAAATGAAATGGCTTTGTTTCAGTCACTGAAAGCCTGAAGTGTTTGATTTAATCTGCTTATGTAGGTGGATTGACAGCACAAATTAATATTAAAGAAAATATCTAAAAAATAACCGCTTTGTTTTAATTTTTTGTTTTTTCAAAGGAGATTAAATGAAAAAAAAAAAAACAAAGAAAGAGGGAGCGAGGGAAAAATAGATTGGTAGAAACATACCAGCTGTCTGAAAGTGGACAGTATGTCAGCCACCTTTGAGAGTCATTAGCGTTGTTCATTTGAGAGGCATGACTAACTAATGAGCCGGCATTTCCATTCACGTTGACTTCCAATAGAGTCACTGTTTGTGTTTTTCAAGCCATCATTAAGCTCACAGCATTATTAGATAAATATTAACTATGCCACTCATTAGAGACTGTTAGACTGCATGGTCCACTTTCGCTCAGTCTGTTTGAATTGTGGCTAGGAAGTAAGGAAAAGCTGCAAATGTTGATAAGGTCACTGGATGTGTTTAATCCTGGACTCTTGGCAGGGATCACAGTACAACATGCCAGCAGAGAAAGAAAGAGAGAGGGATGGTTTCTCTCGCCCCCTGCCCCCTACGGGCGGATCAGTGGAGCGGGTCGTCGCTTTTGCCCACAGATGGGCAGGATGCCACGGCACAGTCACCCCACACACATTTGTCCCCAGTTTGCCTTTGCGCAGCTGAGGCCATTTCTGAGAGCACTTCTCCCTAATGCACTTTAATTGAATTTCCTTCTGTCTACTCTAATCACTGCCTTACACAGATCCAGTTACAGCACTGCTCTTGTAGAAAGTTCTCAATCCCTTCCGTTGTCTTTCCAGGAGCACAAAATTACCTTTTATTATTAACACAAAGGTGAATGATTGTTTTAATAATGCATATAGCAGTTAAATCGAATAAGGCTTCATAAACAGTGGCGTCAGAGAGTTTGTGTGGGAGAAATCTAGACAAATTTTGCATTGCATTAGAAAACTCATTGAGTGGGCAGTAATTGTATTAACTGCGACATGATGCAGTGTGCTTGATGACACGGTGTTGTTTTTACCTCAGCCTGCGTCCAAACCATTCCGATCTGCTTTGCTTCCAAATGGATGCCTCGCTGTCCGTGCCTGAAAAACACTAGGGATCCAAAGCTTTAACTCTAAACATGCATTTATTTCATCCTGTACTTTATAAGCCATTTTCTATAATTTACAAGAGTGCAGATTCTGCAGATTAAAGGTGTAGTTAGGACAGTCATTTATCACGTTTTATTTCAGGCTGTTTCCATATTTTCAAAGAGTAGCATTGGATGGAGATCAAAGTAGCAGTAAAAGTATTAGACAAATCAGTCTCAGAGTGCCCCTGTAATGGTCAGAATAACAGTACACTGTCAAATAAACCATGCAAAAGTCTGACTGTTTTATTTTTTCCCTCAAAAATTAGCCCTTGACTTTTTGTCCACCACATGAAGCACAAACCTTTTTTTTAATTATCTCTGCAAGCAATCCACTGACAAATTGAGACATTCTTGCCTGTAATGACACACCAACTGTTGGCCTTTCATCATTGCATTATTTCCCAAAGCAGTTAAGGTGATATCCTCCACAGACAACAGGTCTAAGGTCTGCTTCACTTAATTCTGTTAAAGTAACATCTCTTCCCGTTGTCTCAAAGGGCCGTGGCAAACGATCTTGGATGGTGCTTTCAAGAGTTGTTGCTTTCATTAAATCGCCATTTTCTCTTTCATGTCTTAGAATGTGACCCTGGGCAAGAAATTAATCAGAAAAGTTCTTCATTTTAAATTGTCATTGTACAAGTCTCATATTTTTTACAGTTATTGGAAGCTGATTATGATTATGAATGTAGGTGAGGTTGTTGGGTGGCACAGGTTTTTATTCTGTATATGTATAAATGTCATGGAGGCAAGCTAGTAAGAGCTGTGCGTGTAATCCTCACTCCCTCTGGCCTCAAGATGCACGCTAGCGTTGTCATTCCTGACAAAGAAAGGTCAACTCATTATTAAAGACAAGGGTTCACATACTTTAACCATTGTCCACTATAAATCTTTACACAGTGTGTTCAGTAAAAAAAAACATGAACACACCAGTTATGTATAAGGGAGCACGGTACACAACCTAAAGCGGGGTTAAATGTAACACGGATCTTTTACATAGTTTGTCGAGATCAAGCAGGGGTGCGTTTCCCGTACTGATTCACTACCATAGTACGATGCATCGTTGGAAAAATTAACTAGCTAGTCACGACTGTTTCCCGAAACGCATTGTCGCAAAATTTCGTTCAACCACGTTGGTTTTGCAGGTGGTGGAGTAATAACTACTTTTAATTAAAGCTGCAAGCAGCGATGGGCGGGCCCTCGCACCTGTAGCACGTCGGGGTGTGAGGCGGCCGCGTTTCATTTTCTGCAGCTCAGCCAGTGCGGCTGTGCATTTGCCACACTGCTTCGTTAAAGGCCACTTCCTGTTGCCAGCAGGTGGCGCTATGACTGTGGGTGAATGTCGGCATGTAGATTTGATCAGGGCGGGACTCTTGTCAAATGTGTTAAATTTCGTGCAGATCTGGGCATTTACAGCCAAGTTACTACAACTTCCGGTTTCATGGCGAATCATCGACGCCACGGACACGCCCATCGACAAAAACGCGTAGATAGCACAACTTTTCATCGTCAATGCCTTTAGAAGGCACAGCAGAAATTTGAAGGCGATCCGACTAAAGCCCTAGGAGGAGTTAGTTAAAGTATGTAATGAGTAAATCATCCAAAAATGGCGGTAAAATTAGAAATGGCTGACTTCCTGTTGAGTTTAGGGCATCGCTCCAAGAGACTTTTCTGTGCGTCTGGACATGGTAGATGTACCACAGAAATTTCGTACATGTCGGTCAAACATGCGACGGGGGCTGCTTCGTTAAATGTCACTTCCTCTTGCCACTAGGTGGCGCTATGAATGTGGGTGAATGTCGGCATGTAGATTTGTTCAGGATGGGACTCTGGTCCAATGTGTAAAATTTCGTGTAGATCTGGGCATTTACAGCCAAGTTACTACAACTTTCTGTTTCATGGTGAATCATCGACGCCACGGACACGCCCATCGACGAAAACGCGCAGATAGCACAACTTTACATCGTCAATGCCTTTAGAAGGTACAGCAGAAATTTGAAGTTGATCCGACTAAATCCCTAGGAGGAGTTCGTTAAAGTACGGAGTGTGTAAATCGTCCCAAATCGGTCGCCGAATTCAAAATGGCGGACTTCCTGTCGAGTTTAGGGTATGGGTTCTTGAGGCTTTTTTGTGCGTCTGGTCATGGTAGATGTACCACAGAAATTTCGTACATGTCGGTCAAACAAGCGGCGGGGGCTGCTTCGTTAAAGGTCACTTCCTGTTGCCAGCAGGTGGCGCTATGACTGTGGGTGAATGTCGGCATGTAGATTTGTTCACGGCGGGACTCTTGTCAAATGTGTAAAATTTCGTGCAGATCTGGGCATTTACAGCCAAGTTAGTACAACTTCCTGTTTCATGGCGAATCTTCGACGCCACGGACACGCCCATCGACGAAAACGCGCAGATAGCACAACTTTACATCGTCAATGCCTTTAGAAGGCACAGCAGAAATTAAGTCGATCCGACTAAATCCCTAGGAGGAGTTCGTTAAAGTACGGAGTCTGTAAATCGTCCAAAAATGGCCGCCAAATTCAAAATGGCGGACCTCCTGTCGAGTTTAGGGTATGGGTTCTTGAGGCTTTTTTGTGCATCTTGATATGATACACGTCTCCACCAAATTTCGTGCATGTAGGTTGAACGTGGAAGAGGGGCTAATTTTTTCCAATTTTCTAGGTGGCGCTAGCGTGCCATTTTGCCCCGCCCATCTGCGAAACCCACAAAATACGAAATTTTTCACCAGTCCTGACATGCGTGCCAAATTTGGTGAGTTTTTGAGCATGTTGCGGCCCCGAAAATGGCACTTACTTTGCAGAAAAAAGAAAAAAAAATTAAAGCTGCAAGCAGCGATGGGCGGGCCCTCGCACCTGTAGCGCGTTGGGGTGTGAGGCGGCCGCGTTGCATATTCTGCGGCTCAGCCGGTGCAGCTGTGAAATTTTTCGCTGCTTCGTTAAAGGTCACTTCCTGTTGCCACTAGGTGGCGCTATGACTGTGGGTGAATGTCGGCATGTAGATTTGTTCAGGGCGGGACTCTTGTCAAATGTGTACAATTTCGTGCAGATCTGGGCATTTACAGCCAAGTTACTACAACTTCCTGTTTCATGGCGAATCTTCGACGCTACAGACACGCCCATGGTCGAAACCCGCAGATAGCACAACTTTACATCGTCAATGCCTTTAAAAGGCACAGCAGAAAATTGAAATCGATCTGACTAAATCCCTAGGAGGAGTTAGTTAAAGTACGTAATGAGTAAATCATCCAAAAATGGCGGTAAAAATTCGAAATGGCCGACTTCCTGTTGAGTTTAGGGCATTGCTCCAAGAGACTTTTTGTGCGTCTGGACACGGTAGATGTACCACAGAAATTTCGTACATGTCGCTCAAACATGCGACGGCGGCTGCTTCGTTAAAGGACACTTCCTGTTGCCACTAGGTGGCGCTATGACTGTGGGTGAATGTCGGCATGTAGATTTGTTCAGGGCGGGACTCTTGTCAAATGTGTAAAATTTCGTGTAGATCTGGGCATTTACAGCCAAGTTACTACAACTTCCTGTTCCATGGCGAATCATCGACGCCACGGACACGCCCATCGGCGAAAACATGCAGATAGCACAACTTTACATCGTCAATGCCTTTAGAAGGTACAGCAGAAATTTGAAGTCGATCCGACTAAATCCCTAGGAGGAGTTCGTTAAAGTACGGAGTGTGTAAATCGTCCCAAATCGGTCGCCAAATTCAAAATGGCGGACTTCCTGTCAAGTTTAGGGTATGGGTTCTTGACGCTTTTTTGTACGTCTGGTCATGGTAGATGTACCACAGAAATTTCGTACATGTCGGTCAAACAAGCGGCGGGGGCTGCTTCGTTAAAGGACACTTCCTGTTGCCAGCAGGTGGCGCTATGACTGTGGGTGAATGTCGGCATGTAGATTTGTTCAGGGCGGAACTCTTGTCAAATGTGTCAAATTTCGTGCAGATCTGGGCATTAACAGCCAAGTTATTACAACTTCCTGTTTCATGGCGAATCATCGACGCCACTGACATGCCCATCGATGAAAACGCGCAGAGAGCACAACTTTACATCGTCAATGCCTTTAGAAGGCACAGCAGAAATTTGAAGTCGATCCGACTAAATCCCTAGGAGGAGTTCGTTAAAGTACGGAGTGTGTAAATCGTCCAAAAATGGCCGCCAAATTCAAAATGGCGGACTTCCTGTCGAGTTTATGGTATGGGTTCTTGAGGCTTTTTTGTGCGTCTTGATATGATACACGTCCCCACCAAATTTTATGCATGTAGGTTGAACGTGGACGAGGGGCTAATTTTTTCCAATTTTCTAGGTGGCGCTAGCGTGCCATTTTGCCACGCCCATCCGCGAAACCCACAAAATACAAAATTTTTCACCAGTCCTGACATGCGTGCCAAATTTGGTGAGTTTTTGAGCATGTTGCGGCCCCGAAAATGGCGCTTACTTTGCAGAAAAAAGAAAAAATAAATAAAGCTGCAAGCAGCGATGGGCGGGCCCTCGCACCTGTAGCACGTCGGGGTGTGAGGCGGCCGCGTTGCATATTTTGCAGCTCAGCCAGTGCGGCTGTGAATTTGCTACGCTGCTTCATTAAAGGTCACTTCCTGTTGCCAGCAGGTGGCACTATGATTGTGGGTGAATGTCGGCATGTAGATTTGTTCAGAGCGGGACTCTTGTCAAATGTGTAAAATTTTGTGCAGATCTGGGCATTTACAGCCAAGTTACTAGAACTTCCTGTTTCATGGCGAATCATCGACGGCACGAACACGCCCATGGACGAAAACGCGCAGATAGCACAACTTTACATCGTCAATACCTTTAGAACGCACAGCAGAAATGTGAAGTCAATCCGACTAAATCCAAGGAGGAGTTATTTAAAGTACGTAATGAGTAAATCATCCAAAAATGGCTGTAAAATTAGAAATGGCCGACTTCCTGTTGAGTTTAGTGCATCGCTGTAAGAGACTTTTCTGTGCGTCTGGACACGGTAGATGTACCACATAAATTTCGTACATGTCGGTCAAACATGTGGTGGGGGCTGCTTCGTTAAAGGTCACTTCCTGTTGCCAGCAGGTGGCGCTATGACTGTGGGTGAATGTCTGCATTTAGATTTGTTCAGAGCGGGACTCTTGTGAAATGAGTAAAATTTCGTGCAGATCGGGGCATTTACAGCCAAGTTAATACAACTTCCTGTTTCATGTCAAATCATCAACGCCACGGACACGCCCATCGACGAAAATGCGCAAATAGCACAACTTTACATCGTCAATGCCTTTAGAAGGCACAGCAGAAATGTCAAGTCGGTCCGACTAAATCCCTAGGAGGAGTTCGTTAAAGTACGTAATGAGTAAATCATCCAAAAATGGTGGTAAAAATAGAAATGGCTGACTTCCTGTTGAGTTTAGGGCATTGCTCCAAGAGACTTTTCTGTGCGTCTGGACATGGTAGATGTACCACAGAATTTGCGTACATGTCGGTCAAAAGTGTGGCGGGGGCTGCTTCGTTAAATGTCACTTCCTGTTGCCACTAGGTGGCGCTATGACTGTGGGTGAATATCGGCATGTAGATTTGTTCAGGGCGGGAAACTTGTCAAATGTGTTAAATTTCGTGCAGATCTGGGCATTTACAGCCAAGTTACTACAACTTCCTGTTTCATGGCGAATCATCGACGCCATGGACACGGCCATCGATGAAAACGCGCAGAGAGCACAACTTTACATCGTCAATGCCTTTAGAAGGCACAGCAGAAATTTGAAGTCGATCCGACTAAATCCCTAGGAGGAGTTCGATAAAGTACGGAGTGTGTAAATCGTCCAAAAATGGCCGCCAAATTCAAAATGGCAGACTTCCTGTCGAGTTTATGGTATGGGTTCTTGAGGCTTTTTTGTGCGTCTTGATATGATACATGTCCCCACCAAATTTCGTGCATGTAGGTTGAACGTGGACGAGGGGCTAGTTTTTTCCAATTTTCTAGGTGGCGCTAGCGTGCCATTTTGCCACGCCCATCCGCGAAACCCACAAAATACGAAATTTTTCACCACTCCTGACATGCGTGCCAAATTTGGTGAGTTTTTGAGCATGTTGCGGCCCCGAAAATGGCGCTTACTTTGCAGAAAAAAGAAAAAAAAAAATAATTCTAACAGTTTCAATAGGGTCCTCGCACTGTTAGTGCTCGGGCCCTAAAAATAACCCTAACAGTTTCAATAGGGTCCTCGCACTGTTAGTGCTCGGGCCCTAATTAAACTGTTTGAAATCCAATTAACGCTAGATTTGTTTTATAAAAATAACAGACATGTCATCTGAGGACTATTTCTAATTGTTCTCAGTTGTTTTACTTTATTACCAGACTCAATATTTGGCTTGTTCTTCCATAGTAGAGCACGCACACATGCGCACTCTTCAAACACGTTACTTCCAATCTTTTGACAAACTAAAAGACGTAAATTCCATTTGTATGTATTCTAAATAAAAGACACCGGTTGTACTGAATGTCAGCTTGCTTATTTTGCTCAAGATAAGGATTTATTACCTCCAAATGTGATGCAATATAGAAACGATGGCTCTAACCACAGGTCGAGAGCTGTCATTCAAACCACACAACTTTGCGATGCTGTTTGCGAATGTTCGTTGGAACGATTGTGTCGGGAAACACCGATTCGTTGAACTATGCTGATAACTTGCGACCATAGTTGGCTAACAATGCTTTCGGGAAACGCACCCCAGGTTGTCTTTCCGCTCTTTTTCTGTTGCTGCCAGAAGACGGTCCCCCACGAATTTGTGGAAAGTTTTGATAATATTTAGTGAAGATACTGGACAAAGAGTGTTTTGACACCTGCAAGTAATTTTTTTCATCATAGGGTTTTTTTTTTTTTTTTTTCAGTTTCTGAGTTGGGTGTATACTGTACGTTTCCAAATCTAACTTTATATTGCCGTAATAACTGTCTTGTTGGCTCAAACATAGAACCGTTTTGAAACATGTCAGCAAAAAATGTTTAAAGCCCATGTTTAAGGCCTTGTCCACACTAATGTTTTTTTGTTGTTGTTTTAAAAAAAACACATTTTTCTCTCTGTTTTGGCCTTCCGTCCACACTGTGACGGTGTTTTGAGCAACAAAAACTAAGCTTTTTGAAACCAAAGTGAAGTCATATAACTGACGTCTTGGGACGTCTTTTGACCATACGTCAACATCCACCTTTTTAGGGTACCCTTAAACGTTGGTTACATGACGATCCCAGGCCGTCATACAACTGACACTTTACCTTTAACGTCGGTTAGGTAACGGGGTAGGTTTAGGTCTGGGGTAGGATCCGATAACATCATCTAACCGACGTTTAAGGGTACCCCAAAAAAGGCGGATGTTTACGTATGGTCAAAAGATGAGACTGCGCTGAAAGTGGATACATTTGAAAAACGCCATTTTGGTGTTGTAGTGTGGACTGTGAAAACTGAGCTATTTAAAACCAATTAGTCATGTGACGCATATTGAACCTATAGATATTCATGTATACACCCATATTGTGTCTGTTATGTGCTAGTCACTTTCACACGGTTGCTAAAATATTTTACTTTGTACACTCTTCATATCACAGTTTGGCAAAGATGACAGAAAATTCACTCACATTTACTGTCCTGCGGCAAAACATGAGGGCAGTTGCGTTTAAGACCAAACATATCATGGTGACTGAGTGTGACCTGGACGCATCAGTGAATGGTGAGATATTTTGCTAAATAAAATGATCCTGCCAGAAGAATTGCGTGAAAATTATGTCTTGTTCTGTCTGTATCAGCTCAGTGAAGTTCAAAAGTTTCTCATCCACTCTGAAACATTGTAAGAGGCTAAATTCACAGCATTACAGTGCATGTAAAACCTCATAAAAGCTTTCGTTTTGAAACGAAAACTCCCGATTAATGTGGACTTACCTTAAGTCAAGCCAAGCTAATTAAGTCCTTGTCCATTTTGTTCACGTTTATTTGAATAAGCTGAGTTCTCACTTAGTGGACTTTGTTACAATTAACTAACTATAGGAAAGTGATTAAATATTATAAAATTGAAAATTTCACCAAATATTTTTAGCATGTTTCAAACTTCAAAAGTGGTTAAAACCAAAACTATAGTGTCTTAAAATCTACCAGTAGTCTAGTACATGGTATATGTTCCCTATTCTTCACCACAGTTGAGCATTTAAATCCCTGTGTATTAGACTTCAAGCAGAAGTATTAACATAGACAGCATGTCAACAGCAGGGCACATAGCATTCTGCTAAGGTTAGAGGGCTGCAAGCTGATCTGCAAGTGAGGTGGCAGTGTGTTTCAAATATAAACTAACAAAAACTGTCACTTCAGAGGACAATGACACCATAAAACCCTTCTGAACGTTCATGAACTCCTCAAGCATATGATTTTACAATCATTTCCTCATAGAGATGTGTAGTCCAAATATAGATGCATTTATGGGACTGCTATGCTTGTTTGTTTTCCAATATCCTGAGGATACTTGAACTAATGCACAGAATACTAAAAGAGTTCACAGAACTGAAAGAATGAGATAAGCCAAACACAAGGCTTCTAAATTGTTAATGAGCAAACAATGTGATAAATAAATAATGAATTAGGACATTTAAGTTCCCTCAGAAGGGTTGGATAACAAGAGACAGAGCCACAAACAATGAGGTCAAGAGATGATGTACTATCCATAAAGACTGAGGTAGGAAAAAAGAAAAAATGCTTTTGAATTCATTTAAAGATTTTTTTTTGTTTGTTTGTTTTACAAGCGCACATCAGCAGCTTTTCTATAATGCATTAGACCATCTTTAACAACCTGAATGAAGAGGAAAAGGACAAATGTGGCAGTAAATGTGACTAGACAGCAAAAAGTAACAAAAAAAACAACTTTTTTTCAGTTCTATTTCAAATGAATACTGTTCTTCTTAACTTTTTATTCATCAAATAATCCTGAAAAAATGTATGTCCACAAAAATACCACAGCTGTTTTCAACATTAATAATAATAATAATAATACATGTTGCTTGAGCAAAAATAAATTAAAATTGAAAATAGTTAGTAGTAGTATTAATATTTCTGTTAGTACTTTATTTTTGACCAAAAGGCAGCTTTGGTGAGCATTAGTGTTATTTTAATTTTATATAAAGTTTTAGTAATTTTGTAGTGTTTTTGTAAATTGTATTTTTTATTCAAATCTATCAAGTTTTATTTTACTTTTACTTTTATTTACTTTAGTACAGAGCCCGTAAAGGAACATGGAGGTGTAAAAAGATTATATAGGAGGAAAAATGATAAGTCAATGCTTTTTTGTTCTTTCGCAAATGTTTTGCGTCCCTCGAAAAAAAAAAAATGAAAACGAGAAGCTTAATAAATAAAGTTTAAGTAACAAAATGCTTTTGTGTGTGTGGTGATTTTAGTTTAATGTAGCTGATAATACTTTTGATATGAATGTAATAGCGTGTAATAAAATATTAAATATAATAAGACATTTTAGTTTGTTTGATTTAGCTTTTGTAGTTTTTGACAGCAATACTCAAACAGAACTTGAAGACAGTAGCATTTGCATGGGTGTAAGGAAACAAATCATTTGCATAAAATTCTGTCAAAATTCCAGGCCTCAACAGCCGACAAGAATGGAGAGAATTCCATCACGCATCATGGCACTTGTTTGTTCAGTCTCTGAAAACATTTGCTGGGACACAGATTCTTCTGCACGCTAGTAAATAGGACCATTACTCTATTAAGCAGTGATAAATTGCTTTATTCTTCTCTTCAATTTGTGCTGTCCCACAGAAATGCCGGTTATTCCACACTGAAGGGCTTGGAACACTGATGTACACACTTCAATTCTGTTACCTTGGAAACATAGCCCGAAGTGAAGAAGGCATCAGCAAAGCAGACAGACACTGTCAGTGAGGATTCCAGCTAGTATTGCAGTAAACATCTGAGCCATACGCTGTTAATGTGACCAAATGGGTTCGGAGAGCAGGGCTCCTTATCTGGTGAAACGCTGATCTAATTTTCCAAAAAAATGGTTTGCACTTCACACATGGTTTGGCTTTATACATAGTTCAGTTTGCCTTGTTCATCCACGGGCACAGACACAATTTAAAATTTTGATATTTTACCCTTTGACTAATATTTTGATATTTCACCCTTTGACTCTTAATGTAATTATATACTGTATAGATGCTTGAGTATAAATATCTCATGCTTTAAATTTGGCATCTGTAGTAGTCAGACATGCTTTGCGGGGCTTGGAGGAGAAGCTCTGCACCTGTACACACAATAACAGATGGCATGCAGCAACAAAACCATAAGGTCATTTTCCAAATCATATTTCAACATTTATGAAATCCACAAAAAAATAAGAGCTATAATTTGATAGTACATAGTGGTCTAACCGTGCCCAGACCTAAACCTACCCATAACCGAAGCATTATATTGACGCTAAAGGGTGCCATGTGCGTTGGATGTATACGCATTTTCAAAAGCATCAGTATATAACGCCCTAGAAAGAGAATGCGTTGGTATTTCATAAGACTTTAACTTTGTCAGCTATATAAAAATATGTAGCATTTACTCAAGTTTTACCTCTGCTTTTCCTCTGCAGTGACAGTCGATTTGCATGGGACATTGGTGATGACAGTACCACACCCACTCCCCTCCCTTCTTCTCACAGCTATCCAGACCCATTTAAGTTGCATTTTTCAACTTGAGCTGAAAGAGGGGGGTTTCATGACCCTTTAAGAACCATTTTCACTCTAAAGATGATTCAATCACACAACTTTAGTGCTGAGTTATGAGGTAGCAGTGACTGAGGGGATGCATTATGTGTGTGAGCTGGGCTGCAGCTGTTAACAGCCCCTAATGGCCACTGAAGGTATTACAGATCTCTTTCACAAATCTATCCCTGGGAATTTAATACTTTAGATAGACAGCTATCCATATTTTAACCATGTTCATTCATTTGAATTATTTCAGAATTAACAGATCTATGCTGGTTCTCATCAATCAGAATAAATTCATTTATAAAATGTAATAATTTAAGTAAAATCAAATAGATAAAAAAATGCCATGATTTTTCAGATTTTAGGGCTGGTCAACGATTAATCACATCCAAGGTTATACACAGTACACACACACATGTAAACACAAACTTAATCGCGATTAATCGTTAGTCTTGGGATGGATTAAACCCTAGTCTCTTTTTTCTTTTTTAATGAATTAGTGAGGGTTAAGAAAACAAGCTTTCAGATGCTACATTTTCAGTTTCAGTTTCATTCATCATCACATTTTCATTGTGACCCAGAAATTGACTCTGTCAACTAACCCCTTTAGGCAACTAGCACAGAATCTACCTCTAACTGCCAGACTAAATCTTCTTACTTTTGTCATTATTATTTAACATTATGTAATCTCTGACAAAACAGCATTCAAAGGCCATCACTAGACCAGATGAGGTTAAGTGTCCTGTTTACAAGCACAGCGCT
Source organism: Pimephales promelas (assembly GCF_016745375.1). The sequence continues at coordinate 25,992,778 of NW_024121099.1, forward strand.
AGTGGTCACAAGTGCCCAAAGACATATCTGAACACACATTTTCAAACTCATGGTGACTTCCTCTGAGGGTCTGTATCCTTCCTGAAGAAATCAGCATAATGAAGCTGTTAGTCTAAATATGGGGCTGTATTCACAAAATATCTTAAGGCTACAAGTAGCTCCCTACTTGCAAATTTAGGAGAAACTCTTAAAAATAAAGGGTGTGTCAGTCCCATTTTTTTAAGACTCATATATATCTAAAGTCTTGGGTGCTGAGTCTTCTCCCCTTATAAATGCAATAAATGTTTTGATTTACAGATTTGAATCTGCGATGACATAACACAAAGTATGTTTTCATTTATGTACAGGCAAAATGCATTGAATGATGGAGAATAAAACAATTTTGGTCAACTTGAAAATAATGGCCCATCCTCTGAGCTGACCTGAACTTGTGGGAATTCATTGAGAATTGACCAAGTTTGAGTTCCGGCTCGTGCACCCTTCCCAATCGCAAAATTTGGTCTCAGCAGCTTTGTGAATAAGTTATAAGAGGAAACTCTTACCTAGGAACGTGTATTGCTCTTAGTGGTAAGATAAAATGTGGGTTAGGGTTATTGTGAATAAGGCCCCAGCAATCTTTTCGGTAACACTTTAATTGAAGGGGTGTGCATAAGACTAACACTTTCATAACCATGACATGACATATGTCTTGAATATGGTTTATGCATTTTTATGACAACTGTCATCAAGTGTCTTTCGCTCAATAATGACATTTTGAATGCAAAAATGACGTTGTTTAAGATGTCTTTGTTATGACATCTTGACATAAACTATAACATCATAACCTGTCAGTGTCTTTGTCATGACAACTTGACATAAAATTAAGTCAAACTGTCATGTGGTTGGCTTTGGCTGTCATGAGGCCATTATAACTCTGTCATGAATATTTTTTCGTGACCTCAACTACAGTGGTACAGTGGTAAAACTGAAGGATGGATACAGCAGTAGTAATAATTTGCCTGGACCAAGACCAGCGTGTCTTACCTCCTTTCACAACTGATCATTGAATGTTTTTTTTACCATACAAGCCTCAGAGCCGGAGATGAATGCACACCTGCCTCGTGTGGGATCTCGAGAAAACTTTGAGGCTTTCGTGGAGTGGGTTTTAGACAACTGTGAGTCCCAATTCACTGTCGGCCATCCCAGCAATAGTGAACTCGCCGGTCTTCCAGAGCCTTGTCCCAAGATGGCCACCGCTGTTCAAGAGCCTCGTCCCAAGATGACCGCCATTCCAAAGCCTCGTCCTGTCATGGCTGCCATTCCAGAGCCTCGTACCAAGATGGCTGCCGCCGTTCCAGAGCCTTGTCCCGTCATGGCCGCCATTCCAGAGTCTCGTCCCAAGATGGCTGCAGCTATACCAGAGACCTCTACCAAGATGGCAGCCGCTATGCCATCTCCCTGTCTCCAGTGTCTTCCATTCCTCTGTGTCTCCCTCAAGATCACCCTCACTTACCTGCTCACTTCATCTCTTCCCCTTTTTTGGTTAATAAATTCACTGGTCATCTGCCATCTTACTCCTTGCAATGCAAGGAATGCTGTGTTTGTGCCATTTAATAACTGGCCCTTCATCCGTATAACCTTGGCTTAGTGTAGCTCTTTTACAGATAAGACTTCTTTTCAAGGGACATGCAGGCATTCAATCCTGCGGAGCAATGGCAAAAAGCAGCTTTAATGTTTGCTCTTCAAGGGATTAACGAGTTTGATATACAGAGCTAAGCCCCCTCCCTTTAGATGAATTTTCGTCCATGTTTTATTCATCAAATCCATTAAACAAGGATTCACAACAGTAAAGGGGATTTGGGAGCAGTATTTAAGTAGCTATAGTACCTGCTGACTAGCGTCTGGTGATCTGATCTTTTTTCCGACATCAGCATCACCAGATGTACCAACTGCTTTTTCCACACTTTTGTGCAGTTCATTAATTTTACATTGCTGGATCTGTTTGTTTTCTTAAAGCCTCTGGGAGTTGTGAATCACAGTTTGATCATTTGGATAGTTGAAAGAAGTACAGCGTATCAAACAAAACCAGTGGTGGAGGAAGTACTGAATCTCAGTACTTAAGTAAAAGTACAAATATCCAGATAAATATTTACTTTAGTAAAAGTAGAAGTAACACAATGACAACCATACTTAAGTAAAAAGTAAAAAGTACCTGATTTTAAATGTACTTTAAGTATTAAAAGTAAAAGTACTTGCATAACAATTTATTCTCTTAATGTCTATTTTCTAATGATTAATAAAACATTTAATTCTAACTCATTCAACCTAATACTCCTATAATGATGTTCAATAATGATGGAAAAAAAATGTTGTCACCATTTCTGAAACAAGCTTGCAATTAGGCAATATATATATATATAGCTACACATCATGCTTATCCTTACTATATGTTAATAACTATGTTTGGCAGTAAACGCGATTAATTTATGGTGTTATTCTGAACCTCTTGGCTTGCCATAATCCTAAAGAAACGTATATTACACACGGTGCGTTTCCTATGCACGTAAAAACAAATTTTCGGGTATAAATTGCACGATAAACGCACTGCGTGCGAGACGCATTTTAATGTAACCGGGCTGATACATCTATGGCAACCAAATGTCACTGGTGAGACAAACGTGCAACGAACGGATGGTCAGATTACGTTTTGGCAGGGGAAAAACTGATCAGAAAATGTAACGAAAATGTAACAGAAGTTGTAGAAATGTAGTGGAGTAGAAAGTACAATAATTGCTGCAAAATGTAACGAAGTAAAAGTAAAAAGTATGCACTATTTATTCTACTTAAGTAAAGTAAAAATACGTAAAAAATGTACTTAAGTAAAGTAACAAAGTATTTGTACTTCGTTACATTCCACCACTGAACAAAACAGACCAAAACCATGGGACATCTAGAATTTAAACATGCACTAGCACAAGCGGTAGTGATGTATGTTTCGAGACCGGTCTTGGTTTCGAGACCACTTTTATGTGGTTAAGGTCTCCTTGACAGTCTTGGTTTTGGTCTTGTCTTGGTCTCGGACCTCTCGGCCTTGTCTAGGTCTCACTGTCTCATTTAGCAATACAATACCACATTATCTATGATGGTATCTGCAGTGGATTGAATCGCGCGTCTGAGTGAAGACAGTGCGGTGTGCGTGAGCTACACGAGAAAACACTGATCGCAGCGGCAACGAGCACTTTGATCACTTGATTTAAAAAACACATATCATGTACAGTTTTTGTTGTATTAATATTTAGTAAAACACATATCAGTGACATAATGGGTTTTAACTCCATTCAGGAGATTTTAGGTAACTGCACAACTGACAGATGACTTTGAGCGCACCACCAATGGTGTGTGTGTGTAATCATAGCGACAAAATGACCAACTTTCGGATCCTACACTTAAGCTTATAATTTCGTTTTTAAAAATATAATTATGTATTTAAAAGTTGCAGAATGGATACATTTGGAGACTTCTAAATCGGCAGAGATAGGCAGGCAATGCAAAACAACATCTTACAAGTTATTGCTTAGCTTCAACAACACTCGTCTGTTTTTTTCCCCTCCGGTCTCGACTTATTTCTCGGCCTTGGTCTCGACTTGGTCTATCTTGGTCTTGTCTTGGTCTCGAAACCCACTGGTCTTGGTAGTATCTTGGTCTCAGTTACAAGTACAAGTAGGGGAGTCGCAATATACCGGTGTTGACGATAATCGTGATATTCAAAGCATGAAATATCGACATTTTGTTAATTTGGCAATACACCATTATTGGCGATAACCACAATGTTTAAAATGAATAGGACTGTTATGATGACAAGACATGTAAATACTCCAGCACGAGTACCTGGTTGACCTCTCAGGTGGCTGTATTGCACCCGCTGCGGCTGACCCCCATCAAAGTAGACACAGCCCAGGCCACGGAGCTAATCTGAGAAGAATGTATTCTGAGCACTCTGTCCACACCCGAAAAAAGTAAGCTCGTCTGTATGGGATTTCTTCGGCTCAAAAGAAAACAGCACTTTAAAGGGGGTTTCACACCAGACGAGAAGCGCAGTGCCATGTCTTTAAATTTCAAACACATTTTCTCTTCGAGTGTACACACACCGGCGGTGCCATTCTGCATTTGTCTGCGCCCAGCAATGGCTCTTGTTCAAAATCATGCCTCAACACAGAGTGCCATTTACATTTTATATTAAATTTACATTTTATTTGTCTCAAATCATTGTAAATGCCTTCACCCTTCACCATTTAGTTTTACATTAATTTACAGAAATCAGCTGCTTGAATGAAAATTGCTGATGTTATTGGATTTTCAGGTGATATTCTCAATTCATTCAGTAAATGTATGCTCTGAGGTAAAGTATTCAGATCACAGACTAAGCAACTATTGCGTTTAATTGTACAGTACATTCATAACGTAGTACAGACATTCTCTTAATCTCCTTAAACATAAGAATACTGCTGGCCATAACCTGAAAAAGTTTGCATCCGGCGTGTGTCCTCCAGTTGTCTTACACGCGAATGTGTAGCCACCAACCTTTTTACCCATTTCCGTGTCCATCACCCTGCGGATTACGCAATTTTACAGAGAATATATTGAGATTATTTTTACTTGTCATGGAATGGGAAACGTGACATTAACCTGTTAACAGGAGGTTTCTCTGTTCATACATTTAATAAAGGGTGATTAAGAACCATCTTATTTGTGTAGTTGTATTTACACTTGATTTTTCTGCTTGTACCCTTATGTTTGTTGGGTAAAAAAGAAAAAAAAGTAAAAATTAATTTGACTGATAACTACCGCCATCCACCCATCCATTGTCCCATGCATGCTTCTAGTTTTTTTGTTTTACTTCAGTCTAGTTTTCCAACACACACAATTTCATTACATTAAGAATTATTCTTCCCTGTAGATCAGTGCTTCTTAAACCTGTTCTTTTCCTATCCACAAGTTTCCGAGGGGCACTCCTGTAAAAAATAAAGTGGCGTGAAACTTCCGGTGACGCGGCGAAAGTAGCATTCCAATGGTATTTTATGTGTTAGTTAGCGAAGAGGCTAGCTGTTTTTCGGAGAATTATTTTACTATTTAAAAGACGCAAATCTTTATGAGAGATGTCGTTACGGAGCTCAGGGACAACATGTGCTGTTCACGGTTGTATGTATAGCCAGACTAAACTAATTTAGTGGCTTAAACGGGATTGTTTTGAACATAAGCTGAAAACGAAATCAGAGTGATCCTGCCAACGACTGTAGTTTCCATCACCTCCCAAAAGACGACGAATCTTCCTGTGTACATTTGTTTAAATTCTTAATGTTCTATAAACTCTATCAGCATGTGTTTGGCTGTTCGCTACTGATGTTACAGCTAAACTCAGGATCAAAGCCTGTGTTGACAGAATACCAAATGTGCCAGTTAATGTATTCAAGCAGCACATTCATTTATAATTTTGAATAAACTCCAAAGCACAATGACTAAGTGTGTATTTTTTATTTTAATTGTTTGTCAGCTTGCACAACTGTCTGTCACCATGCCTTGATGAGTATTGATTATTAATAATGTTATTATAATACTCCCAATCAACTACTGCGGAGGGTAAAGGTACTGTTATTTCACCCTTTTGAATTTCTTTGAGGTTGTGTTCCCACATCGTTAGCTAGTTTGGATCGCTATAACTTGAATGACTGTCAACTGTTGAATGAACAATTGTCAAGCATGTCAAATCGCGCTTTGTTTACTTCCAACCGGAAGTCGCGCCCACTTTTGACGCAAGGTCTCATGGGGCGTAGGAAACTTGTGGATATGGGTGCCGTCAACTGTCTGTTTACCAGCATTATTTAAAATATCTTCTTTTTGTGTTTAAAAGAAGAAAGAAACTCATATAGGTGTCAGGTGTCAGGCTAGCCTAAAAATTCTCAACAAAGAAATTAACTGAATTCCTTTTCCCTAGTTTCAATAAGCATTCAAGTTGGCCTGGTAATAGCATGATGCTGTCAGCATAGAAGCATTGTGGGTAATATGGAACGCTCTCCTGACTGCAGTAAACAGTGGCTTCCTTCCACTCTCACAGACAAAAGACTCTTCCACTGCATATTCATTATGACCTTGGGTAAGCTCTTAAATCAGAAGCAAACACAAGGGTCAGATAAACACCCACACTGTTTTGCTTTCACCACAAAGGTGCAGGTTTGTAGCAGGATATCGTGTAGAATACAGATTACACAATTATCAGATGACATGATGGAGTGACTGGGGTCCTCCTCAGGTGTACGAGGAGAGCGATTGCTGGCTTGCTAATTAGTCATAGAGTTGCGGTAATTACTTGCGGTGGACTTCCTCTGCACCGTCGTAAATCAGCCCTACTACGTTGCGTCTTGGCAAATGTTTGTCAGTGTTCAAAAGTGCATCAACACCTCATGACGCAAAATAACAGGCCGTGCAGATAGCAATTTCAACAAATAACCTTGGGATGACGAAAAGCACTATACTATACACCTCCTCCAGCCATAGGAATACATAACAATCATTCATGCAGGTTAAGTCTTAAAGGTTATAAAGAATCTTCTAGATTTAGTCACCGTAATAACTTTCTGGTAAGGACCCAATGTTGTTATTGTAAACTAAATAAAATAAAATACAAATATTAGATGAACATTAGATGATTTATTTTTTTTATTTTGTTAGCTTTTGTCATTTTTATTAGTTTTTAATATTTCTATTTAGCTTTAGTTTTTTTTTTCAGTTTAAGTTTTACTAAAACTATAATAATATGTATTAATACTGCATATATATTGAATTGAAAATCAATAAAACTAAAATAATAAACTGACTAAAACCAAAATTAATATATATATATATATATATATATATATATATATATAAAATGAGGAGAAACTTAAACTTAAAAACTCGAAATGTTGCCTTGTCAATTAACTGAAATAACAGTTTAAGATGAAGTTCTACAATTTCAGCAACTAAAATAAAGATAAAATAAATCTAAAATAAAATAAAACTAATAATATAATAAAAAGAACATAACAAAAAATTTATTTTTACTTAAATTTAAATTAAAATCAAAACTGAAATAAAAAATAAAAGTTTTGTATTTTATGAAATAAAAAAGTTAACAAAAACTTTAATGAAATTGAAAACAAAAAAATATTAAATGATTAAAAATGAATTAAACTAAAATTAAATTCAAATTAAAAAATAAAAGTGTAACGAGTAGTCAGAGGTGTTCAGATTCGTCCTAAATAGTATTCGAAAATAGAATTACTACGTCCCAAATCGTAGTATGTTGAAATGAGTGTTTCAAAGGTACCCGCATGGTCTACTATTTCCAGTCAGAATCCGAAGTGTAGATCGATGCATACTCTAACAGCTGATATTGCCCACAACCCATTGTGCGTTGGATTTGGATTCGGTTAGAACTACAAATACGGGTAAAAAGTGTTTAAAAAAAAAAAAAAAAAAAAAAAAAAAAACTACAGACACAGGACGCGCGAGTCCCGCGATTGTGTAAAGAGGTTTAGATAAAGAGCTTTGAGTGATTAATTATCAGTATCTAACCTGACAATAATGAATTTATTCAATGTTGTCCACATTATATTGCATATGCAGCAGCATTGTGAACTTTTGTAAAGACACACATTACTTTTTAATCGTTTAGCCAAGCCATTACTTCATTATATTCAAATTGCAAACACGAGAAGTCTCCACATGAAAGACCCACGACTGGCAGATCAACGTGCTCTCCGAAATTGTAGGAAATCAAATTAGATAGAATGGAGGATTTTAACTGTGACAAGATGATTGACAGGGCAGTTTACGGTGACTGGATGCACGCAGCACGCGACAGAGCTGTCCGTTAAAGATGACGTGATAGTATCCCAGACAGCAAACTGACATTGAATCAACGTGGAAACGACGTCTCTCATGACATTGAAACAACGTTGATTTTGCTCATCGAATTAACGTTGAACCAACGTCAGACGCGGCATTCTTCAAAGCTAAATGAAAATCGAAAATTGGTTTGCTTTCATAACGTTTAAACAACGCGTTGATTTCAAGTTGATTTTCCGTTAGTTTTGAAAGAATGACGCGTCTGACGTTGGTTCAACGTTAATTCAAAACAATGTCAGATCAACGTTGTTTCGATGTCATGTTTCCATGTCAGTTTGCTATCTGGGATGTCCCAAAGCTTGGCTCTTTTGCTACACACTCAAAAGTATGTACTTTTTCTTCACAAAAAGAGTACATTTTAGGGCGTAGTATAAGTAAGCGAATTGGGACACAGACATAAATCTTAGGCAGTGTCACATTTTCAATATGTTTAGTTCAGTTTTGTGATCTTGTTTCCCCCTGTCTTTTGTGATTTTGGTTTAGTCCTGTTCCCAGTCTGTTTAATTAGTAATTCCCATCACCTGTGTTCTGTTAATTATCCCATTAGTCCCAGTTAATTTAAGCCCTGTGTTTTTCTCTCTGTGTTGGTTGGTTGTCGTCAATGTATGTTTGTGGTTTGAAGAGTGTTTCCCTTTGTTGCTGAAAGTTGAATTTGTAAATGAAGCATCTACATTGAGGTTCCTTTGTCCTCGTCTTTGGTATCCTGCACAATCCTGACAGGCAGACAATGAAATAGAGGGACAGTCCAGAACTTGTGGTCATAAACAGACTAAGATTGAGGCGGGCAGCAAATGTACATAGAGTCCAGAGTACAGGCAAAGTTAAGGGAACCAGAGATACTAAGAAATATTCCTGAATGCTTGGAAATGTCTGCAGGGCAAGACTTCGCAATGAACATGGGAAGAAGGGTCTAGATAAAAGAGTCTGAGTGTGCACAGATGACAATGATGATGCTGAGGCAGGGATGGATGGTGATCAGATGGTGAAGGGGGTGATGGAAATACAGTCCTAACATTCATGGGAGAGTGATCTGATGACGGCAGAAGGAGGTGTTGTAGAGCACACCGTGACAAAAAGCTAATTCATTAATAAAAAAATACTATAATAGTATAGAAATTATGTAAAAATATCACTGGAAGGATCCAGGTAGGCAGCAATAACACTGCAGAAGTTAACAGTCACAGATTCCCCTGAAAGGCAGAGCCACACCTGTTAGTGCAACAAGACCAGTTTAATTGCTCGGTAAACAATGGCCAAAATGTGCCATTAACGCTTCGCCAGGAGGAACAGACAACAGCGTGTGCAGTTGGGGGGAAAGTCTGTGAGCAAAACTGACAGGGGAGTTCTATAACCTTCTGCCACAGCAAACTTTGTGAGTGGCAGTAGAGCAAGAGGGCCCTGCTATTTATGTCAGGAAGTATATGAATCTACTCTGCAAATGTCATACTTAGACGTGTATTTATTCATGCAGAATCTGTCACCTTTAGCCAAACGCATTCATTCAATGTCTTTCTCTGAAAGGGTATGAATATATCATAACAAATTATAGCAGCTTTGAGGGAAAGGAGACAAACAAAATGAAGATATGTTTTAATACATCTGTAAAATGAAGATGGCAATCAAATGTCATGAACTGCAATAAGGTGAAATGACATGAATACTATTAATTAAATGATGGATGGATGGCTTCAGATTCAGATACCTTTATTAGTCCTCAAGGGGCAATTCAGTTTTACAGCCAACCCATCCATGATATTTAAAATGCATTAGAACACTACGGAAGCCCTGAACCGCAAAGTGAGAAAAAAGCAAGCATGAGCAAGTTGTCAAACTGATAAAAAGCCATGTAACACGTCACACCATAAAATAATAAATAAATCTTTACCTGCTCAAAAAAAACGTCATCCATGTCAGCGTCGTTTTCAGGCCCAGATCTCCCCGAAGTTTTCTTCACGGTCAATGAAGGACGCTATATTTATCCTACTTAGAGTCCGGCGTTCTTCACATTTCTTTTTAATCTCTGATCTTTTCTCCACAGACTTTTTCTTTCGTCCAAACTTTACAGTAGGGGCAATCAGGGGCCGCTTGCTGTTGTCGTTTATATTTTTATCCATTGCTTTATCCATTGCTGATCTGACGCTACTAGCTAGCTGCCATAGACAGTCTGTCAGCTGTTTGCTTGCACATGGAGGGGGGCGGGGGCGGGTGTTTGCAGTCATGTCTGCTCGTCTTTCTACACATGTAGCCTATAGTGTATCAGGAAAATTACTGACTTTGCACAAAACAAAGCAAACCTTCTTATCAAACTATTGGACACATATTACAAGATCAAAATGATCATTCTCAAATTGTTTAAGAGCAGGGGTTTCCAACACGTCGCTTGCGAGCTTCCAGTAGCTCGTGGCCTGATTTGGTGGTATAGCTTGCCTTGGGCCTGTTCACATATCGCGCTCACATATTTTGCACGCTTAAGTTCGTTATTTCAAATGTAGGCGCGCGTCAAACGCACTCATAATTGAAGCGGTGCGCTAATTTTTTTCAGGCGCAGTATGTTTGTACTTTGCGGCTGTCTATGACAACTAGACAACAAACCCACCGTAAGCTGTCATGAGACTATCTATAGTAGGGGATAACATTTTTTTTAAAAAACATGGCACGCTACGACGGGCCGCACTTACATTAAACTTTGGGGGCACGGCTCACCCGCGGCTCACAAAAAAAATAGACCAGACGCTGAAACTGGGGCTCCCCATGAACGACAACATAGGTTAACATGGGTGCTGAAAGGAAGCGGCCTCCATTAACCGTGCTGCTTCCGCAGTGCTCAGCGTCTGGTGTGAAACCGGCGTAAGGGAGCATCCCCAAAGAGTCGGTTTCAACGACGCAGTGTCTCGTTCCCTTCTCAGGGATCAAGGGTTAGTCATAACCCGAGACGTTTTCCACAAACGGAGAATGGTAATATTTATATAGAAGGGGTGTAGTCTCATTCACACAAACACTGAACATATCATGGTAAAACATGACATAAAAAAATAGAATAAACTTAATGAATTTAAAAACATTAGAGTTAGCATCAAACCCCACATAACTAATTAGAAACAAAACCTAAGAAAAGGTTATTTCAACAAAAAATAAAAACATAAAATATGAAGTGTTACGGAGGGAATTCTGGGTATGTCATGTGTCAATGTAAATGTTATGCATATATATATATATATATATACACATATAATTTCAGTGTTCATTTTAATTCAGGAAATAACAAACAAAAACGGTATGATTTGTTGTTTGTCTGCTGTGAAGGCAAAGACTCGTGGTTGAGTAGTTAGCTTCAGTTGACTGGTCAGAGTCCATTCTACCTGCCAATTTCAGGCCAGACAAAACACCCTTTCAAACAGTCTGCTGCCAAAACAACTGTGAAATAGACTTGCGAGAACTGTGAAGGTGTGTAGAAAACATCCAACCATCTTTGTCATTGAGGTTTCCTTAAAAGTTCAGAAATTGGCTTATTAGAGCATCTGCAGCTATAGCAATATGTGTAAGGTGTGATGTAGCAACTCTTTTAAGTGTGGGAGTAGCTTTTGCCTATTTCGGTTTGTTTTGTTTTTTTTATGCTAGCATTATGTCCAAGATAAAATGGGACAGAGTAAAACATCTGAACAATGTAAGCTGCTTTGTATTTGAACGTGTCCATGGAAACCTGGTTGTGGGGCCATTGCACTATCCTGCTATGTTTTCTCTGTGAGATGTTCATGTAATTCCTTTAGAGCTGCATTATTTAGCTCTTTAGGCAAGGATAAATAGCTGTGTTTTCTTTCACACTAACTGGTCTGCTTAAAGCACTGAGGAGAGATTACAGTTTGAGAAATTACACATGGTTAATTAGAGCACATAGGTAATGTTTTGTGTAGAAAAGAGGGAGATCTGAAATCGGAATCACTTTATTTAGAAGTATCTAATTAATAAAACATATCTGAATATATGGTCAAAGGTAAGAGATTATGCAATAGTTATCACAAAATCAATCTTGATATGGTGACCCTGAACTAAAGACTAACTAATCATAACTTTGTGAGTAGATTAGGATTAGAATCCTAAATGGATTTATCTGCAGACATTGCTCAACCCTTAGGGTGTATGAGATGTTAATGTGTGCATGCGTGCGTGTGCGTGTGTGTGTGTGTGTGTGTGTGTTTGACAAGTACTACACACATAATATTTTCAAAATAATATAATATTGGTGCCAAATACCACAAGAAATGTTCAAGGGTCTTGTAGAGTCCATGCCTCGACAGTTGAAAACTTATTTATTGGAATATCTAAAGTGTACTATTGAAATACATTGTTACCATGTAGGTATACTTTTCAAATAAAAATACAATATATTAAATAAACAAGCTAAAACTTGTATTCCAGTATTTAACAGCATAAAGAGATTTCAACTTTAGCTATAGTAGCATCTGTGTGTGGCATAGCAGACATGTAATAGCTCCTTGCTATTTTATAGAAAAAGGTAGATGGTGAAAACTTCTGTTATGCTGAGAGCATGTGTTTCCTGCCAGGCGGAGACAACAGTTTGACAAAAAAAAAAAGAAAAGAAAAGAAAAGAAAAGAAAGGAAAAAAAGAAATTCTCAGACCATGCCTGTGTGAACAATATGGGCAAAGCAGGCCGGATTCTTGGATGTATAAAAGTAACACACAGTCCTTCTCCACAATAAACTGACAGGATAAAGCCGTGCTCTCAAGTTATGATGTCCTTTCCATCATAAAACTGCAACACTGAAATGCTGCCCTGTAGCAGCATAACGACATTTTCAGATCCCCCATGTTTTGCAAGCCTAATCTTGTGCTGATTTACCAAGTGTGTTCTGCATTTGTATCACGCTGGTGTGAAATAAACATTGCAACGTATAGTTGATTATTCCAACAGCAGGGGTGTGAGACTTTGTCATTGTAAAACTTATCATGCAAGCTTGTATTGGAGTGGGAGTCTCACCTTCAAGCAAGATAGCTGAACAGTATCGTGAAGTGCTGAATAATTTTATTCTGATTAGAATTTTTTTATATGCACAAACACAATTAGTGCTGAACTAGTTTGACATATGCAAGATTCAGCCCTGGGCGAAGCTTAGCGTGGCAAATATTCAATCAAAGTCTGCTGTGCCAGAACCATAGCCTTGTGGGCAGCAATGCGACATACTGCGCGTCTGCACCTCGGGCGCCCTAAGTTCAAGCTCTGGCTTGTGGTCATTGCTCTGTCTTGTTCCTTTTTCTCCTCATTCATTGTTTTCTAGATACTGTCCAATCAAAACAAATGTAATTGTGTGCAGTCTTGTGAAGGTAAGCAGTAGTGAGATGGTGACCTTGTGGTTAAAGACCTGGCAGGTAATCCAGGTCACATAAATTAAATAATTATTATTTTCCCAACTCCCCAAAATGACTCTATACTCTCTCTCTCTCGCTCGCTTTATCATTTCTTTGGCGCATCCCAGGGTGCCTTGTTTTATTGCAAGGCACCCTGGAATGCACCAAGCAAACATCCCCTGTAATTAATGGACTGCAATTTGAACTGATTAAATAATATCTTCCACACTACCAGTCAAAAGTACACTTGACTGAACTTGTTTATCATTATCTTGGATCTATCTAACATTGGGTCTTAAGGCTTCTGCTTAAATGCTTGAAATTAGTTTTGTACAGAGATTGATTACATCACATTCACTATTATGCAATATACAGATGTTTTTTTAGTTCAAAATGACTTAAATTGCATTCAATGTTTAGATTTTCCCTGGGAATGACCTTGGTGTCTGTAGCATCATGTTCTACTGTGATGGTTAGATTTATCATCATTGTAGATTCATCAATTTCTATACTTTGTTGATTGATTTAATAAATGTGGGGGATAAAAATCAAACTTGTAGCGTTGTCTGATGTTAGTATATGTAAGTCAATTTTAAAAGCAAATTTCAGCTAATTAGAGATCTTAAAATCAATCTCTGTGCCATTTTACTAACACCGACAGAAAAGGCCTGAACAGACCTTGTCAGCTTCTTCGTGTTTCCTTGTTATTGAATAGACAGATCAATGACAGAGAGCCAAAAAAAAAAAAAGAAGAACTACAATCAGCATTAAAAATAAAACAAAAACTTCTAGATCTAATGAATTAAACCTGATTTGTGTGGGTTGGTCGTTGCATGCATTTAGACTGTTGGCTGTGGTCATTAACCTTCATTTCAGCATTTAAACTCATTTTAGACTGTGTCTGACATGAAAGCTTTTCAGTTCCAGTTAATGACCTGTCACTCAAACTCAGCACTTCCCCCAATTTTTTCCCTAGCTCCATTACAGCTGAAGTAAAACCTGGCAGCGAAAGAGATGGGGTGATATAACCTGACTTTTTATTTACTCTGTTCTAGTCTTAATACAGTTGCCATCAGTGTTTATCTAAGAACTGACAACTTACACAGGAAGAGACCAACAGGAAGACATAAAAAATGGCCCGCCACTTCATTTATCCTGCTAGAGAGGATAAATGAAATCAATGAATGCACAATAGTCTACCGTAATATAAAATTGAGCTTATCCTGTTTACGTGCTACCAAGTGCCTGAAACTAAATTTAAGTATCAGGCTGATGCATCATGACCTTTTCTAATCTTAAGAGAACAGATGTTAAACAAAAACAACATAACATGCTTCAGTCATTCCCCATGCAACATGACACATCTGTTTGGGCTCCTATAGACCATAGGTGTATGTTCAATAATAATAATTATAATATATTCAAAGTGTTTCTAATTCGTACACTGTAGAAATGCAAATTTACCTATTATCATTTGATTTGTTTGTTTTTTTTTTTATTATAAAACTTGATTTTAAAGAGCTCATGGTAAAAACAGAGGGATATAGACTCCTAAACATCAGTGCTGCATTTTGAGTAGGACACACACACACTAAGAATATGAAGGGAAAATATGTGGATGTGTGAATAAGTATTATTATTTTACATAATGCAGGGGTCTCTGGAACCTCAAAGATTTGAAGTGAATTTCAACAGAAATGTCAGGTTTAATTCATTGCTTTCAGTACAAACATGTATTTATATGCAAATAAGTCTTATTCAAGTGCCTTATTCAGAAAAGTTAGCCTTGCTCATTGATTGTTATATTACCCCAGTGCCAAGCAGACAATGCTTATGTACATTTTTTTATTGATACTGGCAACAGTATTTTATCAAATTATGGAAAATAAGCTACCGGGCATATACCAAACGGTGCAGCTCCCACCATTTACATTCATCATATCCTGCTCTTAGTAACCCAGTACTACTAAAATGACAAAGCACTTATAAGATTTAAATATAAACTTGCACATTATGTGCCAGAAAATTGGGAGCCATTCTCTCTTTTATTGCGACACTATTCATTTTCACAAAACAACGAAAGCTGAGGAGAGTAAAATTTGCTTGCTGCAGGACCAATGTTCCCTGATAGACATTTTGACTAACTTTAAGAGCTAGTAGTTTAAGACTGTGGGAATGTGGTGTCACATAGCAGTTCTCATCTACCCTGTGTGAACATGGCCTTGTCACATCATTTCACTGAAATCACAGTACTTTCAGCTCAGCACCGGTAACTTATGTAAGGCTAAATGAGGTCTTTCAGTTCTGTTCTTTCTCCAGCCGGTAAAAATAATTTGCTACATAAAATTGTACCTTAAGTAGGCACCTCTGAGATTACAGTATGTAGTCGGCTTGTGAATCCTCCTAATTATACGGCTTGATCTTCAGATATATGTGCAAAAGAGTAACTTTGTGAAAGCGCTAAAGGGCCGTTCTTCCTTCCACATAGTTCCTTTATATACATTTAATTTGTTTTTTTTTTTCTGTCTGAGATTGTTTTAAAGGCTTTTCTTTGTGGGAACGCCACAGCAGGGAGGCTATAACATCACAAAAGGACTTCTGATTAGACTATCACAGCCCTTTCAGTGACAGCTTTATCTTGTTGGCCTTTTTCTTGTGGTACTAGAGGAAAGCTTGACATGTTTCCGTTAAATGAACTGTATAAATTAGCTTAATTTATGCTTCCTCTCATCTGCTAACAGACCAACTAAAGTCCACCAGTGACAGAACACGTTATCAAACTTGCACTGAATGAAATCCCATGGGGGGACTTGTCTCCCTGGACAAGATTAACAAGGGTCCCAGATGGCAGGGATTGAAAACCTGAGCACATAATTGAATATAGAAGATTGTCAGTTACAATGTGAAATGTATCTGAGACCTTGAGGAACATTTATCACTGAGGAGACCACTGAATGAGCAATGAAATAAGGTTTACAGTCACTTCTCAACAGTTTCTTTCAGTTCTGCTCTTTCATGTCAGGCATGTTAAACTAATCTGCTACATAAGTAAGCTCCTAAATACAGATATAAGTGATATGATGAGATAACAGTGTCATTTGCTCATATCAGATCAGGGATCATTATGGAAATAAACATTTAAAAGTAATAACCCTTTCACAGAAGATAAGCAATTGCAGAGGAGGAAATTCAGAGACCCATTTCAAAAAAAGAGTCAAAAAAAAAAAAAAAAAAAAAAAAAAAACCTTTGCGGTCGATAGATACTTTTGCAGAGCCAGCACTGAAGCGAGCTCCGCAACAGATTTCTTAGCGACAGTCTAAGCGGCGTTATGTCACAAAATTGTGGACTCATAGACCACGAGTGCTTAGGATGCTTTTTTTGGACAGGTCCTAAAACCACAAGTGGTGGCAAATCATTGTCTTAACGAATGTGTCATTGAATCAACTTTATTCAGTCAAATGATCCATTCAAAAACAGAAAATTCATTAATTTAGGTAAAAAGCAAGGCTGCATCTGAAATCCTATAAGTCCCTGAAGTCTGAATTCACAGTACTCATAAAAGTGTAGGCAAAAAGTACCTGGTTGACCTATAGTAATACTTCTGGTGAGAGACTGAAGTGTGCATATGATGAGCACTTTACTATCCCATGAGGCCACGGCAGATGATTTATGAATGGCAGTGAAGCAACGTAACTGACAATGGTTATCACATGATAATGACATCATGGCAAATGTAGTACCTATACATCTAGATTACAATTATACTACACGCATTAATACTATATAGAACATACTTTATAGCAGTCGTGAAGTAACTACTTGTTCAAAATAAATACCTACTCAAGAGAGTATGCGATTTCAAATACATATTCGAATTTCGCATACAGATCCGTCTGCTTTCCAAGTGGACTAGGGATCCGTCTGCAGCGCCACTTCAAGTCGAACACACCTGTTGTTGTCACAGATACACCAGGCTCCCCCATCACTTCCTCACAACAACCCCTAACAATCGTGAGTCGTTTAATTATTATTTATTTAATTGGTTACAAAATGCAGATGCATTCAGTAAGGAAACACCACACTGTGTTGATTGTGGTCATGTGAACTAATGAGGGTGGGAAAAAGGTACAAGACAAAACAGGAACCAAACACAGGAAGTCAACAATGAGAACTGAGAATACTCTTCAACATAAAAGTCCTTACAAAACACAAGATACAGAACCTGAATCAAATCACGTGAGGCCACCCAAAATGTCAGCAAGGTAATTACAAATCTCTTGCAGAAAAACATCTGTCAATAAAGATGATATATTGGTCAAGAAAAAATAAAAAAGATTTTTGAAGTAGGAGCTTTATATCCTGCTAAAAAGAAAAAAAAATCCTTGATGTCTATAAAGAGGCATAGAAAAAATTATGTGGAAGGAAGCAAAAAAAAAATGAGAGAGAGAGAGAGAGCATTAAAATACTTGCATGAATAATGCAGAAGAAATTTTCATACTGCTTTTAGTGCCTTGCAGGGACTTGTGTTTCAACTACAAGCAGCACCTGTCTGGCACTGGCACGTAGGATACAGGACACTTTGATATATTACCCTTTCATAACACAGCAACAAAGAAAAATCAGCTCCCTAGGCAGACACATTTACTTTGCACACGCAAAAATCTCCATAACGCAAACATTTCCACATAGCAACAACAGATAAAACGAAAAGCTTATTAATAAAATAAAACAAACTTTTCCCTTGATTTGATGTCATCGCTCGTTTTGACTGGATGTGTGTTTTAAACAAAGAGTTTAAACCTCAACAATGATTGAATTACATATTTTTCAACTGTCGGTCAAATTCACTGGACACAACCTCACTGCAGTGTTTTTTATTCACTCACTAGCGATATCAGACTTGTAGCCATGCGTTATGGCTGTAAATCAGCCCATTCTCACCCCCAAGGCGTCACTTAACGCCTTGGGAAGCATTTGGACATGCTTCAATATCTGACGCTTTAGGCGCCCTTTAGCGTCAGTAAGATGACGCCCTAGGATCGCGTGTACCCTACCCCCACCCCACACCTAAACCTAACCGCGTCCTCTAACTGACGCTTTCCTTTAGCGTCAGTTAGATGACGCCGTAGGATTGCGTCATGTAAGTGACGCTAAAGGGCGCCTAAAACGTCAAATATTGAAGCATGGTCAAAGGTGACACCTTGGGGTGAGAATGCGTTGTGTAAATCAGCACAGATGTGATTACCGGTGGTAATAATAGCCGCTTTCCGACCAAGTAATTACAGAAACTTAGTTATAGGAACTGTCCACTTCTAAACAGTTCTAAGAACTGCTCTCCCCCAAACTCGGTTTTGCTGCTTGCGTTCGCACTGGCCAAGTGGCTATAGGAACTGTTAGGATGCAAGCACGGCGACGGTCTTTATGGCATCACTAGACGTTGCGCGGCCACATACAACAACAACAAACCAGCATGGAGGAGGCTATTGCAATGTTCCTGGTTCCTGTTCTGCCTTGCCGGGACCTTAATAACGGAGAACGAATGGCGGCGTTTAAAGATTATGCTTGAGTTCTGTACAG
Source organism: Pimephales promelas (assembly GCF_016745375.1). Next base: position 26,011,644 of record NW_024121099.1, read on the forward strand.
AGAAACACAGAAGACGAAGGCTCCAGCGTAGGCTAATATGATATTAAGAAATATGATGGAAGAAGATAAAAGAGCACAGCGCAGGAGGCAAACAAAACGACGGGTAAGTTTAGCTATTATTAGCAATCAGCTGGTTGAATGCGTTACGTTTGTCTTAATCCTCGTTGTAATGTTTTGCAAAAACACAGCGTATGGCAGACAGCGCGCTACAAGTTCCGTGTTGACAGTGGGCATGATAAGTTGAACCAACTTGGCGTTTTTTTTAAACGCCATGTGGTAACCGAGGCGCTGAGCGTTTTTTTCGCACTGACGCGCAGAGCGCCCAGCGTTTTTTACTGGTCGCTGGGAGTTGATAAACGTTCAACTTTGGATAAAACGCAGCGCTCATCACTGTCACTTTTTACCCAGCAGTCCAATCACAGTGGAGGAGGGGCGGGACTAATACCACACCGACCAACTGTCACAACATTCAACTGTATCATCGCAACGAATCGTCTCAACGGAAAAAACGCTGCCCTGCCAAAACGCGGCGTCTTCAGCAGAGCGTCTAGCGTTTTCAGCTGGCTAAAAACGCTTTGGTGGACACACGGCCTATGTCATTTAAAAGTGAACTTTCCCAATCTTTCCCTTTAACAAGCATTACTAGTAAAAAGCACTCAAGTGACATCTGCTCAATTCCAAATATTTTTGGCTGGTGTGTGTTACCAAACAAAGCTAATGAAATGCAATGACAATAGAGCTGAATTGCCATCTGTATAGTTGTCATTATTCAGCTCAGCCTGAAACAAAAACAAAGCTGCTTGTACAAGAAATTTCTCTTCCTGTGTACTGTATGTTCAGCCTTCACATGGGTGTTATGCTTTCATTAATGATCTCATTAATTTTCTTGTGGCATTGTTTATTTATTTCTTGAACTTTTAAAAAGAAGTGGGACAGAAAATCTAGCACATTGACTTGAGAAGACTCAAAACAAAGATCGTTTTTCATATCCCAGGAGTAAACTCTGTTCACATGTTCAATGGCATACATATAATCCAGAAAAAAAGGAAAAAAAGAAAAAGCAACACACAACTGTTTTCAACACTGATAACAATGCAAAATGTTTTGAGCAGCAAATCAACATATCAGAATGATTTCTGAAGGATCATGTAACACTGAAGAGTAATGATGCTGCAAATTCTGAAAATTGAAAATAAATATAAGAAAAGATTCTCTGTCAAGATTCTTTTCATTGGGCCCAAAATCCTTAGCAGCGCCCCTGCAGCCAGGACTCGGGGCTTCCGAACACCAGGCAAAAGCGTCCGTCCAAAATTTCACGGTCATCGTGCACGCCAAGATGCCCAGCACGAACTCTAATAAATGAATCCAGTGGAGAGGATGGCCACCCACAAAACTAAGCAGACCTTGTTCTTAATCCGGCTTTAAATTCGGTGTATTTCCAACAACGGACCGAATAGCTTTTCTCACGTCTTTCTCCGCTGCCATTACTGAACTCAAATTGAAGCGCTACATCAACGTCATTGTTTTCAGCCACTCCCTCTATTCGCTGATTGGTCCTACAAAAAATTGATTTCTGGAAACCTAAGACAGCAGTCCCAGACGTAGTACTGAAGGAAAATGAAATTGAGCGGAAGTGCGTAGGAGGGCGCAGCCAAGCTACCCATCACTGTGGTCAGACAATCATGCAAATTTGTAAAAGTGAGGTCATACGAATACTCGTACAAATAAAAATAAAAAAACACAGACCCAAAACTTTTAACAGCAGTGATATCAACTTTTATAAAAGTGGGGGGGAAAAGAAAAGGAAATACTAAACTAGATGATAGAATTAGGTGGGCTAAAGAGTTAATTTCCCAAAGTGTTGACTTTAACGAAACCATACATCAAGGGACAGACAGAGAGCAGTGGCTTTTCTTTACTTTCTTATCACCATATTGCATGCACATCTAAAGGTCGGAAGGTCTTTATATTATCCTCAAATTACTTCTGTAATGCCTTAATAATTCCAGCCACCTGTGTGTGTCCTTTGAAGGCGGACTGGTTGGATGAGGTTGATCCAGCCAAAGAATCAAGCTCTGATTAAACAGGCTGGACAATTAGAGCATCTGTGGCACACGTACACACACACACACACACACACACAGAGAGAAAGAGAGAGGGAAGTGCAGAGAAGGTGCCCTGTGATTACTAATCAGACAGAGGCTCAATGACTGACGACTGTGACCTTCCTCTTCAGAGAGCTTCTCCTCATCCTGCGTCTGGACTTCTCTGCTTAATGCCGAGCACACAGAGCGAAATCTAATGGTCTCTGGCAGAGCTCCAGGACGGCATGTAAAACACAGTGGAGCTCCACATCCACAGCTGCTATTTGCCCACGTCCAACAAAAGACAGGCTTTTTGACAGCAGAGATACTGCAGCAACATGTCATTATCTAATTAAATCTCTTGTTGTCCTTGCTCACTATTTTTCCCCAGCTCTTCCTCTCTATCTAGCTCTCCCTCCCGAATGGACGCAGAGATGATTTTTTTCTTCTTTCTCTCCGGCTGACTAGCGGCATATTGATGGACAGGGACACAATCCACACAGAAATGTCCTCGCATCCACGGATGATTGAGATGCAAATGCATTCATAAAGTCAGGAGTGTGCTGCATCAGCCTCATCTAAAATCATCACACTAGATCCACTCCTCATTTAAAGTTGGAGAGGGTGTTTGTTCAGTGGAAGCATAAAAGAAACTTTTGATAGTTATAAAATGACACAGCTGGATTGGAAAATATTGCGCTGGCATAAATCTCAGCAAAAAGCAAATCCACAAAAGCAAAGCACACTTTAACACTTTACCTGAAATCTGTATATATAATCCAATAGTTTTTAATGGAATTCAAGTACTTAGTGTATTCACAAAAAAATACAGTATAAACAGAGTATGATCAAGCTGATCTCACGGCAATTCGTGCAAATTTTACGAGGTAATTCATATGAATTCGTACGAATGACCTACCCCTGACCCATCCCCTAAACCTTAGCACCTTTTTTATGATTTAGCACCTTTTAATCACTAGTACGAATTTGTGCGAATTGGTCGTGAAGTAGCGTTGGTAATCACATGTGTGTTATGTTGTAATATATATAAACACTACAGTACAACCAAGTTTGGGTTTGGTAAGATGTTTTTTTTTTTTTTTTTAAAGCTCCAGTCCGAAACTTTTCTGGTTTGTTTTTTTACAAGCAAAAATATCTGCTTGTCTTTGCTTGATTCAAAACGGTTATCTTGTAATAATGATTTTAATTCCAGTGGATTTCCGCGGAAATTTCGAGCATGTCTTTGCGTCATTACGTCACATCTGTACACATAAAGAAGGAGTCCTGGGTAGTAGGCTATATTGCGTGTGAGGATGTTGGAGGTGGAAATGTATAGTCTTTTCTCACAGCACTTTATATAATTAAAGTTATTGCGGATCCAGAAAGGTTCAAACGACAATCGCAGTGACAACTAGAGATTCACTAGTTGTAAAACCCAAAAGAATTCGGACTTCGGAGTGGGTAGAGAAAAAAATGAGACTGGGACCGGGCCACGCGAAGACAAGGATAAACATCAGCAGGGCTTTTGAACTCTGTGATTTGAAGGGGTTCAAAACAGACGCAAAGAAGGCTTTTTTTTCTGTCGGACAAGTAAGACATTTCAATAGTTCGATCGTGTAAAAGTAGCACACTTGTTCGCTTAATTCGCACAGTTACAGAGTTTTCTTTGTTGTGGCTTTCAGTTGATCAGAAAAAAAGGGGATGTCAGGCCTGCTTACATGTTCAGATGACATTTTCTGATGATAAATTCTTATGTTGTCAGGGTCATACTGTACTTCAAAAAAGTAGAATGTGTGATTCTAAATGCCAGTATATCCACACCAGCAGGGTGACTGCAGACGCTGTTTCACGCCGATGTACAACTGACGTAAAGTTAACACTAGAACGGCCACTACGGTCATTTTGACCGTTTTGAATTTTATATCTACAATAACTTTGTTGAAAAAAATAATAGAATCCTGCTGGTACCTGACTTTTCCTAAAATTGTCTGTATTTTCATTTAAAATGATTTTCATATAAATTAAGTTACGTAAACGTAAGGCAAAACAAAACAAATTAACATATTTACCTATTTCGGCCATAGACGGTCATATTGACCGCACTGAATTTCGCGATATTTTTTTTGTTAAATATCCCTCGGTTGATCGTGGTCTCTCTCTCAACTGTCAACAGAAAGGTCCGTCCGGTCACCTCTGTAGCGGTGTTTGCTTTATAATAATTTCTACATTAGTTGTTGATCAGAAATAAGCAAACAAAACCAGACTACAGTTATCAATACTTGCGTTATAGGCTATATATCATCAGAGAGTGATTCAGAGTCAGAGTTCACATCAAGGAAAAAGAGACGGCTGCTATCATCAGACACGGTGGATCCAGATGTTCAATTCATATCGGATGATCCTGGTGAGCTCTGTTGCCCTGTCCTGCGCTGTTTGTTTTGCTGCATGGGCTGTTCACTAGTTCTGCTAGTCCTATTATTATTATTAGCCTATTGACCGCTTCGCATATCGTCACTATCTAACATTTTCGTCATAGTTTTTGTCATTCAAACCTAGTTTTTATTTAGTTATCGTCTCGTTTCCGTCTTTGAAAAAATGTGGTTGACGAAAATAATTACGAAAATTATTTGTCAAAGAAATAAACACTGTTTTGAATCTAACGGTCAAAATGACCGTTTGTGGCCGTTCTAATAGTTTTGGAATTCTGGCACTTCTAGTGTTAATAATTCCGCAAATAACTGCAATTACAGATTTCGAACAGAGGTGGTGACAAAGAGGAAAATCTGCAGACTGCGGCTTTAAAGAAAGAAGTCTCTAATGCTCACCCAGGCTGCATTTATTTGATCAAAAACACAGTGAGAACCGTAATATTGTGAAATATTATTACAATTTAAAACAATTACTAATTATTTTTTTCAATTACATTTTTAACTAATTTTATTTATGTGATTGCAACGCCAAATTTTCAGCATCATTACTCTAGTCTTCAGTGTCACATGATCCTTTTTTGTGGAAACTGCAATGTAATTTTTTTTTCAGGATTCTACAAAAGTTCAAAAGAACAACATGCATTAATTTGAAACAGAAACCGTTTTCATCCCCGTAAATGCTCTTTGCTGTCACATTTGGTCAATTCAATGCATCTTTGCGGAATAAAATTATTTATTTATTTTCCTGTATATTCATTCAAATGCCAGTAATAATAGTTACATGTTCACGCAAAGTTCCAAGTGGACACTTTATACCCCACTTATTCATTGTCACTATATCGCTCTAATGTACAGCCTTGAGAGAATTACTGCTGTTAATGTTATTATTTAACATTGTAATTTAATTAATGAATGTAAATTAATGTTCGATAAATATTTCAGTTTATTTTTAACAGGCTAATCAGAATGAATGACTCTTAATACTCATTAGATGAACTATACGCTGATAATGACTCATCCAGTATAAGAGTTTAAAAAAGAATGAAAAAAAGTTCAACTGAAGTGTTATTTAATTACTAATATCTCATGAAATGACTGATATGTTAATGCAAGGAGACTCCGAGCCACAGGGATTTGGCACCAAACACAACAAAACTCAACATGAATCTATTTTCATAATGTTGTCATGGAGAAAGGGGACAGTTTACTCGTCATGAGTTCAACCCTGTGCGGTCACACTGACACATACATGCGGGTCAGAGCAACTTTAGCAGAGAGAGGAGATCAATGGAGTGTGAAAGTGATTAGAGGAAAGAATGCCTCCGTGAGACAAGAACAGAGAATGAGAACTAAAAGTAGGAAAGGTGGAAGCGTGGAATATGGAATGAGGGGCCGGGAAGGTATGAGGAATGAAAACAAAGAAATGCCGTGAGGGCCGTGAAGGATGGATGGAAATAGGCATGCTAAAAATGAACGGAAAATGAAAAGAGGAAAAAGTAAGAAAAATGAAAGTTGCATTATGAATAGGGGTGAAGAGGAAATGAGACAAGCAGATGAGAAAAGAGGGAGGACGAGGACGATTTGAGAAATAAGAGATGAGGAGAGCAGTATTAATGTTGGACAACCGGGGAGGAGAGAGCAATCTGAGGAGGACAGAGAGAAAGAGGGGGGATCTAATATGGGCAAAAGTACTGAAAGAAAGAAAAGCTAAATGAATGGAACCTCAGTCTGGGCTTCTAATGGCACTTTTGTTCATGTTAACTAGAAATGTGTATACTAACAGTGCCATTCATTCTGTTTCAGAAATTACATTTTAAACATTTTACAAAATGACTCTCATATGTCTTACTAATGCTAATTTCATTGCTAGCATTTTTTGCATCCTAAATACACACACATTAAATAATATTCCCCCACTGTGTAACAAGGAAGTGGGGGATCCAAATGCAGGCAGTTTATTAACTAAATAACACAGGCAGACTAAATAAAAAACGAGGAGAAACTAAAACTGAAAACAACTCACACTATACATCCACTAAGGACAATTGTTTGTGTAGTCGATGATTATTTGTTTTTATTTTATTAATGTAATATTTGTCTATTTTGTTTTCTTTAGGATTTCCAGTTTCTTTGCTGTCTTTCCTCACACTTATTATTATTTTTTTTTACTTTTTGGAATATATAATCCTTCTCCTTATTTTATTTTATTTTATTTAATTTTTTACCAGTAAAGGTTGGTTAATTAATTTTATATTTAATGTTATGACACGTCTAGTACGGCTGGGTATTGCTGCGGTTATTAATTTGCATTGGGGCAGTTTAAACTATAATGGTCAGTTTCCTGAGCATCATTTTTTTCTCTGAGAACCAACTAATTTGTTTTAATTTTTTACTTTTTTAACGGATTACTGAAGGGTGGTTGGAACGCGGGTGTGGTCCCTTTTACTGGATATTCTTCAAGAGTGCTTTATGTCCATTGTGTGGTGCACATTGTTTCTTTTGTGTGTGTGTGTGAGGGTGGTGTGTTCATTTTCCTGTACTGGTGAATGTCACTGGTGTTAGTGTGGGCTCACGCCAGTGGCCATTCAGTCCTCCTCGAGTGTCCGCTAGTTTTCGTTTGTTTTATGTCTCTTGTAGTTGGTTTCTCTATTTTAAGATTACCTCTCCATGTATGAATACCCAGATAAAGCATTAAGGCCCATTAAATGTTTGTACAATGTCTGATAACAAATTGTGAATTGTTATTTGAGAAACACCTCTGTTCCTTCTGTGTCTATAATTTTAACACAGCCTCATCCCAAGAAGTCATATAACTGACGTCTTGGGACATCTTTTGACTATACGTCAACATCAGCCTTTTTAGGGTACCCTTAAACGTCGATTACATTACGATCCCGGGCCATCATACAACTGACGCTTTACCTTTAAAGTCGGTTAGGTGACGGGGTAGGTTTAGGTCTTTCAGGGTGGTGTAGTCAGGCTAAGTTGGATTGGGCACCTCCATTTCCCAGAGTTTATAGGGCCCCCCAACACCACTACTTATAACAATACTTAAGTAAATTTGTAAAGATTTTGTAAAGATTGCAAAATTAAACGGACTTTGAAATATGCACAAAATAGTCAAATTAATATAATGTATTTAATTAAATGAAAACTACATATACATGGAGTAGAAGGAAGAAGGAGCCGAAGAAGAGAGAGCGAGCAGATGCTTGAACCGTCATCTGTAGGAAAACAGTCCACACCTCTTTCAGAGCAACCTGCCTAAGGACATTCAACAAAACCTTGGAGGGAAGAGTTTACTTTGTCTCTTTCTGGTGGTCATTTGCATGTTTTATGACCAGTGTTAAAAGATGTAATTTCTAACCAGAATTCCTGGAATTCCTTCTTGCCGGAAAGGGGAAAGGTTTTGAGATGATGACGTCTGTGTGAAGCTGGCTCATCACTGGTTTTAGGGGTGTTTTGTTTACAGACATTCTGATGCTCGCAGGTGAATTACTAGACGCGAGTCAAATGTTAAAAGCTTTTCCCCAAACCTGGATGGTTATGTCATGTGAGATTGTCCAGACACTTCACATTTCATATTTCATTTTAAGCATGCTTTTCACTGACACGGTTGGTAAACAATTACACCATTATTTTAATGGTTTGTTTTATTTCACACTATTTAGATCACAATAGCCTTTTTAAATTGAATAAATAATAGTAATTACATTGAATAAATAATAGTAATTATGCTTTTATGCTTTTAATATTTTAATATTGGAAGTCTAGGAAAAGAGAAAAGATATTTATTATGCATCAAATCAGCATATTATAATGATTTCTGAAGGACCATGTGCAATTTAGATTGGAGTAATCATGCTGAAAATTCAGCTTTACATCACAGGAATAATTTATGACTCTAAACTTTTGTATGGTGGTGTAACTGGTATTTGAGACAAGTAGTAAAAACGAATGAATGAATGAATAAATGGTGTGTTTTAATGTGACCTATATATAGCAAAAAGAAAACTTTACAATATATTTCCACAAAATCAATCAATATCTGGTCAAATTCTGGAATCATGGGCTGTAAATGTTTCATTACAAACATCCTCCTTTCCATTACCATCATATTAAATATGATATACCCTCAATAGCGTCATTGAAGAGAAAATAGCAGCAGTGAAGGAAATGCAATGACTAGAGGAGAGATATTGAGGCAGTTCTCCAGAGAGACACAGAGAGATAGAGAAGGGTAGAGGGCAGAAAGTGAGAGTGAAAATGAGAGAGAGAGAGAGAGTCTATGATAGTGAGAAAGGGGAATAGCTCGAGGAGGTTTCTTTATAACTCATTGACCTCTCAACATCAGCACCACAAACACACATGATTCCCTCTGTACAAGCACATATGACTGATTGAGAGGTAGGCCTGTTGTAGGACACGAGGTTAGATAGAACTGAAATGTCAGCCAAAATCATTTGTTCCAGTACCAGCAGCAGACAGATCACTTGATTTTGTCCTTCATTATATCTGTTCCACCCTTGAGCAAGACATAGATCTTCAATTCTACTTCTTGCTTTTTTTTCGCTATGATGGCTGGATCTCCCTTTTGGCCTGTCATTCCTTATATCATTAACCATTTCAGTCCTTTCCAACTCTTTGTGATTCTATGGGCCGTCTCTTGCCATTGGGCTCTAGGCCGAACTGAAATGTATGCCTGAAACCATAAAATATCCATAATGGAGAATATGCAAATGATATAAATCTATAGTACCAGTGCACCCTAATTCTTTGGAAAATAAAATATGGTTTAAATGTTTCTTTATCACCCAATGCTGGATAATGATAATGATTTGGTTTAAAATATGTATTGTCCCTCCTGTAGACAACAATAGTATTAAAGGCTTCATTTTCAGTTCAAATGTTTGATAGAATATAATGTGAACCCTCTGAACATCAGAAATCTTTAAATCCTGGTGAGAAATCATTTGTTCTCCATATCTACACAGTTTGGTGAAGTTTATACTTTGTGCACACAATATATAGACATGTTACTCACAATGGGCCATACCATAAATATATACAAAACATTTTCCCATGATGGTCCCAATACTGTAGATACATGTGAGGTTTTGAGTAAAACGGCCTATGCAGAGTTCGAAAAAGTAAAGTTTTCAACCTTAGTGGTTCGGGCAGTTGACTCACTGTGTTGTAGGCCTTAACAGGCCTCCTCAGAGGTAAGTCCCAACATTGTGGGACATACTTTATAGTCGCTTCCTGGTAGCTAGCTGTATTAGGCCTCCTGTGGGTGGGCCCAATAGTTATGTTGGTGAAGTATGGTGCCCAATAGTGTACCTTTGTAGCAGAATTGACTTGCTATCAGGCCCAACCAGGCCTCTCTGATAGGCGACTCTCCAGCTTGGAACTATCACCCGGACTCGGCTACCAGTTCCTATCAGGTAGTAGGCTTCTCAGGCCTCGCTGAAGGTGAATTCCCATTAATGATGGTTATCAGGTAGTAGGCCTCACCAGGCCTCCCTGTGAGTGGGAACAGGGAAGAGACACTTCATCTTATCGCCATGCCTCTGGGCTTGCCTACCGAACAGTCCCTTCAGACGATAAGGTGATTTGTCATGTCTGTAAGACGCCCTTTTATACTACCAGGTCACACTTTAATCGTTCGCCGCTAATGAATCACGGGCTGTCGCCAGTCAATGTGATTGCCATGATTTGATTGTGATTTCAGACACCTGTCATGCTTAAGCCATTCTCCTAAGTTTCATTGACGCAGTGTCTCATTCCTTGTTTTCAAGGAACAGAGGTTACAGTCGTAACCTTGCTTTTAGCATTTTAGAAAACATCTTTCATGATTAACATAATGTGATTGCACATTTGTAAATAAAAGAAAAACATATGCCTGAACAGATTAAAGTGCTTAGCACAACGGCTGAGGATACAAACAGAGACAAATGATACCTAGCCATGCTTTTACCAAATGACACTTCAATCATGTTGTTTTGTAAAGCCAATTCTCTATGTAAACAGTGTGCATGTGATGGAAAGCAGGTCACGGTGGTATATTTCAGCACCATGGACAGCAAACACACACAAAGAAAATACATCAAATGCTTTCACATCAACATACACATCAACAATGGTGTTTGAAAAACCTGTTCCTAAGTACATTTTTTTGCAAACTAAATAAATAAATAAAAGCACAAATAACTTGCTTACAAAAACCAAAAAACTATCAGGTTTGCACTTATACAATCACATTATATATTATAGGTATTAAAGGAGAACTCTGGTGCAAAATGAACCTTTGGTCTAATAAAACATTGGTACCTAGTCGACCATTCTCTGAGATTTGTTTTCATGATAATCGAATGTAAAGAGTTTTATATAGTTAATACCACTAAAACGGCTCAAAATAGCCCCACAATAACACAGGTACATAATGAGAACATTGTAAGTGTACAAACCGTTTAATAAGAAGATACTTTTTAAAGACAGTCCACTTCATGTATACAGGCAGGAGAAAAGATGGCTCCCCAAAGATGGCTCCTGCCTGTCTTTATCTTCTTAATATCTTCTTAGTAAACGGTCTGTACACTTACAAAATTCTCAGTTCATTTTGCACCTAAGTTCTCCTTTAATAACAGTTAATAAAGAAAAATCTGATTTCATATTATTTTTAGTGAATTCAGAGTAAATGGATCAAGTAATTTAATATGACCATGATTTTAGTCATTACTAAAGAAACTTCATATGTGGTGTTTAAAATAGATAAAAGAGTAACTAAGGATTTCAACAGCCTACAAAGGGCCATTTTTAATAAGAATTTTCATAAAAGCATGTCTGTTTGGGAGCATGCCTACATATATTACCTTCTTAAAGAAGGTTAAGAAAATAATATTGAACCCATGTGAGCTTTAGATAAGAAGAAATACAGCTTAAATGTGTATACCCTGAGATGACAAGCTTATCTTTACTCGGTGCATTTTATGAAAGATGGCACATAGAAGAAACAAAGGATTTTGTTGTCTAACGCATTGTTGTCTTCCACTGGTACCCCACAGGGTTGTGTTTTATACCCTCTTTTGTTTTCTTTATATACTGATGACTGTTGTAGTATTTTTAATGGGAGACACATTGTTAAATTTGCAGATGACGCTGTGATTGTGTCTATCCTCACTGAGTTTGAGTCAGATCCTGAATAAATTAGAATCAATCAATCAATCAATCAATCAATCAATCCATCAGGATAAACCTAAAAGGCACATTTACAGTCCATGCATGATAAATATGCACAACTTAAAGGGGAAATTAGCATTACACAAAGAGCTGTGGTCTGCCTGTACAAATTTAAGCCAGTGTTCATGGTTGGGTAGTTTGCAACTGTAGTCAAACTAACAAACCCTATTAAATATGAAATGCTCAATATCGGGCCTTTAATTTGTTTTTCTCGCTCATTCGTAACAGCAGTTTTTCTCTTGTTAGCTGGGGGACACTTTTAGGACATCACCTTAAATGTCTTTTTCATGATTTATACTACATGCAATCTATTTCTCGCTCACGTTCGCTAAACAAATTTAATGAAATGTGTTGCTTGATGTTGTCATATTTCCAGCTCATGATGACTGCAAACACCAATAAACATATAAAACAGAAATTAAAGGTGCTAGCTACTACATAAACAAAGTCCAGCCTGAATAAAAATCTAGAATTAATCATAACTGAAATTGCACATTGTGCTTCAAACACATCGGACAAACCTAATCTAATAAGAATCCACATAGCAATGCATGAACCTCATTAAAACGGTCAAGAACATGTCCCTGTAAAAATAAATAAATAATATATAAAATAAAATAAAAATTACTCTCCAAATAACTGTCTTATTTTAACATCACCTTTGAATAATGAAAATAAAACCTATTTTTTATTACATTATGATTTTATTTAATGTTACATTATTGTCATGACATATAAACATTTCCCAACTTTATCATTACTGTAATGTGACAAAATTACAGTAATAAATTATAATATTTCAATAATCACGTATGTATATATCATAGTATTACTTGTTGAAGTGCTTTGATTATTACACTTTTTTTGGAGCACTTACTATTACTCTTGTACAATATCTAATGAAAATTACCTTTGAGAATAATGAAAAATACTCCAAAAATTAGATTTGTTTGCATTATGGTAACAGGAAATTATGGTGAAATATGTTTAATTGTCATTAATGTTACAAAATGCATTTGGGATTTACCAATGGAAAAAAAAAATTCTGAGAAACTAATAAACATCCTTGGCACATCTGAGAGACACAGCACAACATTTGTCAGACCGACCTGCATATGTTTTTGTTGTTGTTTCGTCTGTAGATGTGCGTGTACAGAATAAAGCCTTTGATATTTATTCTGTTCTCCTTTCTTCATTGTCAATTAATCACACATCATTCATTGTACTTGGTCTCACACAGGAGTGACTATTCAACATGAAAAACGCAGCAAGAAAACATCTTTATTCACAAAAACAAGATGTCTTCAATAGAAATAATATAATCCAAATTAGTTACTACAGGGATTTCACTGAATCAGATAAACAAAACACCCCTGATTATCCATTCAAGCTGAATGCTTTTTTTTTATTTATTTTTTTCAAATTAATGTACATTTTTATTCACCATCATACATCAAAATGAATGCTAGATTTCAACCCTTTTTATCTCTTTCTTCCTGAACATTCACAACCTCTCCGGACAATAATCAAGTCACGCCAATAACTACATCCCTGTGTAAAGCTTTTATGAATCGCAGTACTGTGCTCTGAATAACAATCAAGAGGTCTATTTAAGAACCAGATATTTAAAAGTTTCAGACATTGTTATTTTTGCAGTTCTTGGGTTTGTTTTGATTCCAAGAGAAATAATTAAAACATTCTATTGTTAATGAAACTCAGGTGGGGCCAGTTGTACTGTTAGAGGGGCCTGTTACAATTAGACCTTATTGTTGTCATATTATTTTCTATCATATAATTTTCAGGCATAAACAGGCAAAATACCATTTTTATAATCATCCAACAGTTTATTTGCATTTCCATTATATTTTTACATTTGCATATATATATATATATATATATATATATATATATATATATATATATTCAGCATCAATCACATTAACTGGCCTTTTTAGGGGGCTTTCCTCTCAGGGTGAATGAGAGGATGCATAATTGCTTTTTACCTGACATCTTTGAAAGACAGATGCAATGATTAATACATCCATAGCCAGGATATAATTATAAAATACGACAAAATATTCTAAAAGTGACGTATAACATCGACTATGCAATACACTTTAATTTATTTAGTGCTAATAAACTTGTTAAGCCTATTTGGAGAGAGAGAGAGATGTTTATCATGTGACAATAAGTGTCACATAAGGGAAAGGGAAAATAGACATTTCAATAAGGGAAATATGACCAGCCTAGACTACTTGTTCTGAGCAAGTGTTGTCAGTGAACAGACTGTAAAACTGTTGACAAAGTTACAAAAACTCATGAAAAAACTGATGATAATAATCTGGGAATCATTCTCTAACAGCAGTCAAGCTGCCTTTTCCGTCAAACAAGTTGTGAATTTGTTGTAACATTAAAACAGGAGGTCATGACTTACTCTGTGCTCAAAGTTATGCTCGGAGCTCAGTGCTTTCCCATGTAGGTGAACGAAACTTTTGTTAGAGAAAAAAAAATAAATAAATAGGAAAGGTCTGTGTGGAGTCCTCTCTGCTCCGGGTTATCATGATAATGCTTTTCTTTGAGTTGGATATTATATCAAAGTCTGTTCCATAGTGAGAGCACATGAAACAGTTGTTGTAACCCCACACTATATGGACAAAAAATTACAAGGACATCAGCGTACATTAGGTGCTTAATGGTACTGTTGCCAACCCAACCCTGTATCACACGAAATACGTTCTGAGGAAACTATTTTGCAAATCGCAATTACGTTACATGCCAACATATAAGCAGTGCTATTACGTTGGTCCTTAACGTAATATGTCTCATTGTTAATACGTAGATTTAATACGTTATTTTCAAAGATATGTACCGTACGTTTTTGTACGTTTGGATAGATGCTAAAACGTATAATATGGACGTATTTGCAACATTTAAACGTAACCTTATTACGTTTTTACAGCTACAAAACGTTAACTATTTACATATGTTTCATATCATAACGATATCTGTATACTTTCACTTTTAAAGATAAATGTAACAAGACCCCTTAATCCTATTCCAAAAAACATATTTATTTTATACAGTATATATAAAAAGGATAAAACGTAATGGACAGAGATGTGTAGTTAAATGAGTTTTAGCATTAAAATATATTTTGAGCCACTAATCCCACTCCTATCCCTAAACCTAACCATAACCATTCCTTAAAACTACGTAGGTAACACAATTAAGAAAAAAAAAAATAATAATAATAGACAGATACATTTCAAAATAATTTATTTATTTATTATTAACATTACCAAAAGTCGTTCACATGATGATGCGTTGCAGTCGCAGTCCTCTGGCAGTATTACAGTAGTTGTGTATGAGGTACAGATCAGAATTAAAGTTATTAACGTTAATCCAAAATGTTAATCTGATTTCGGTTCGCTCTCTGTCTGAAGGCGCGCGCTCTTCTCCATTTCAAATGTGAATGTACTACACCGACTGAAACACGGCATGTCGCAATCTGTGACGAAGCAGGCGAGAGCCAATGAGCGTTTGATATCACTGCCGTAAAACATGTCGTAACGCTTCTTGAAGGCGCATTATTTGAATTTGAATTAATCACCAGCGCGGATTTGACGTTTGCGGTCGCTGCTGAGAAATGAAGATGAAGATCACTGGATAAAAGGCTGGATTTGGATCTGTTTCTTGCAAACAACGTATGGATTCTAGGATTTGGTTTACATCAAGCTAATAAAATGTATGTCTTTTGTGAATGTATCAGTATGTTGTGTTTTATTGGAGAAAATGCTTTTTATATATTTGAGTAACGTTGGTCTATTATATTAATAAATGCGAAGGAAAACTTAATTGATATGACAGTTGAATGCAAAAGAGTCAACATTTTAATGCCACGATTATGCATAAATAGTAAAGAAACCTGCTTGGATGTATTATGTTCAGGAAAAACGTAATAGCACTGCAATAGTATTACGTTAAGGACTAACGTAATAGCACTGCTTATATGTTGGCATGTAACGTAATTACGATTTGCAAAATAGTTTCCTCAGAACGTATTTTGTGTGATACACAGTTGGCCAACCCTACAGCCTGTTCCGTCATTTAAAAAACCTTGACAAGTCATCCATATATACATTAAATAAAACAGAGATAAAATGCGGCCCTGTCTCACTCCATTCGACACACAAAAAGATGCAGATAAACAATTTCCCCATTTTACAGACATTTGATGGCCATACGAAATAAACGGAATTCTCACAAGACATTTCAATTCTCAGAGTACCTTTCTTGTACAACTTTGAAAATTAAAATTTTGAAAATTTTATTGAAAATAATTGTTCATGGTTTACATAGTCCTAGGCCTTTGAGGCATCAATAAAACACATAAAAATTGTGATATCATGTCTATAATACAGATCCAAGATTTCTTTCAAAGAAAATAATACACATTTCTGTTCCATGTTTGGGTTTAAAGCCAAACTGGCTATCAGAGGACAGCAAATACTTATCCAACTAATTTAGAATGGACCTTTCCAGTACCTTAGACAGAGTGCTGGCCAGAGCTATAGGTCTGTAATTTTGCTTACTGTTAATTTTGACAGTTTTACCTTTTAAAATTGGAACCAAAATGACAGACAACAATCGGTCAGGTAAGACTCTGTGTATTAGAAAGCCTGAAAAACAAATGGCGAGCAAGGGATACAGTTCATTGCTAGCATATTTTAAATGCTCAGTATTTTTGTACTCCAGCTTCATCACGACCTCAAAGACTTCTTGTGGAATGACAATCACATCTTAACTCTTCTCAACTCTGTTAACAGTATAGGAGTCACTCTGAACAGCATTGAAAATGTCAAAATAATATTTCTGCCACATCTGTGCAATCTGTTCTGCTCCATTTACACCATCAGTATGTGTAGGAGCAGTCAATTGCTGTTCATTCTGTTTATTTCTTTCAAGAAGTCTGTAGGACTTATGCTTTGCAGTTTCCTTGCCAGCAAGTCAGCCTTGAGAGTGTTCTTATTACTTTTAATAAACCGTAGAGCATTTTTAAAGTTAGCATTTGGTTTCTTCATATACTGAAACACATGACCACACTTGGGTCTGCCTGTTTCATCCCAGGCTTTAAAGGCCCATCTAGCCTCAGCATGGGACTGCTCCACAATTTAATCCCAGCCTGGTTTAGCTATAAATGTCTTCATAGAGGTTGACTTGAGACAAGGAGAGAATCTACAATCTTATCATACGAACGGCTGCTACTCCATATCCTCAGACCCCAGGTTCACCATGCACAAGATCCACTGCAGTTTGGATACCAGGAGAAGATGGGCATGGAAGATGCCATCCTCTATCTGCTCCAGATGGCCTACTCACATCTGGATAAGGAGAGGGGCGCTATGAGAATGTATATTTTTTTTTATTTTTCCAGCACCTTCAACACCATCCAGCCACTTCTGCTGAGAGACAAGCTGACAGAGAGGAGGGTGGACCTAAAAAAAAAAAAAATTACATCTGTTTATCCATATTGGAAATTGCAAACAAGCTCTACATAAACTGTCTATAGAATCAATATCCACCTAATGATTCATAGATTAACCATTAAATTCCGTTGAATTAAATAATGTAGAAACAATGTTTAAACTGAATGATGAGAGATGCAAATAAAATGTTAATAAATTATAAAAAAAATAATAAAATAAATAAATTTGACAGAGCTTTATGAAAGGCAGTTACTGTGAATAAACATGGTATATAGATGAAACATGTATTTTGTATTGTGAAAATTATACTTCGTGATTGTATGTATTGTATTAACACAGCTGAAAACATGCTGAAATATTTGGGGAAAAAACACAATTTTGATTGTTGTGATATTAGGACTAAGAGTTTTAAAAATGTACACCTTATTTTTGAAAATAGTACCAAAGTGAATAAAAAAAAAAAACTGTAAATTAAGAGCATGTCAGAAGACGACCTGGCTAAACAGGATAAACAACAAATGACCATAGAAGTTAGAATCACATTTTGAGCCGGTCCGAGAGATAGTACTGGAGGTAATGTAATGTAATTCAAATACTTGCTACAATTAATAATTATAAAAACATGTTACTTTTTTACTCTTCACCATAAAATCAGAAATTCTGTACGTTATTATGTGACTTATTTACTGGCAAATAGAGTTGTTGAGAAAAATATTTAGAAGAAAAGAAGGATATTTAAGGTATGCAAGTAGTATAGTAGTTGTGGTATGTGTAGCCAAGTATGTGTTTATTGTATAAAAAAACTTCTAAAAAGAATGGAATCAAGTCATTGATATTTTTAGCACAACAAAAAGAAAAAAATGGTGTGTACCAGTTTTAAAAGTGTAGGAAAAGGTAAAAATAACCATATACGCATGTTTAAAAAGAAAGATAGACAAACAGACAAACATACAGATAGACAGATAAGTAACCCTCCGTGCTTAAAAATATAGAGTGCACATAGAGAGACAGGTAGAGACGTGATTTACTATGAGCAATTCACAAGCTAACAAAAGTGGTTTACCAGTCTAACCCACTAGGGTAAAAGCTTTGCTTGAGCATCATCAGAGCGATAAATTACCCACAAGTCTCGCAAAGTACTCGGTTCCATCACACTTACACAAACTGTCCCTATCGGCGGCATCCAGTCCCCGGTGTCCAAGCAACACTCATCCTCTAATTGCAGCTGCACTCGGGATCGTTTTTTATCTCTCTCATTTGATCATATCCCGCTCTCCTTCTGTCTCTATCGTTCTTTCTCTCGCTCCCTTTAGCTCTCGTTCTTTCTCTGGGGGTATCGCTCTGGGCTACTGTCGCTCTGAGCATTGTGCTTTGTTCTGACTCCGAGAAAACACAGATCTGTTTATATTGAGTTCTGACAGCCGACTCTCCATCCATATTAACACCTGCACTGCTCTCAACAGAGCCAGAGGACACACGGTTACAGCACGAACGGGACTCAAGCCCTGGCTTGAGCCTGCCCAACAGCAGACTGGCTTTAGTGCAGCAAAAACCCATGCTTACATTAACACCTTGAGCTGCCCGAACAGCCCAGGCCTGTAATCGCCTCGCTGCTGTTATCTAATGTGGGTCATTAACTTCCTGCTGTCAGAAGAAACAAGGGAATTCACTCAACTGCACACTGCACTCCACTTCTCATCTCCCTCTGAGTCAATCAGTCTCGGAGAGAGATGTAGATGAGAAGAAAAACAACGAATGAAAAAATGAATCTTGCATGATATCTGCACACAATAAAAGAAAGGGAGGTGCAACTCAACCATCTAATCTTTTACTTTTGTTTTCACAGAATATGAGCAGAAACTCAAGTATTTATGAACAGAACAGAGGTAATGGTTGAAGAAACATCCCACTACAGATCAGCATATTTCACCCCCAGCTGAGACAGCAGGATTTGCCCTTTGCTTAATCGAACCGGCCTGACAACAGAATCTCTAGAGCAGGGATTTCAGACACTGCCACAACTACAGCGCTCATGAGGATGATTTAAATGACAGCTCGCAGATGCAGAGAGCGATAACGGAGAACGTTAGCATATGAATGTTTGCACTGTGGCAAAAGACACACCGTTCATGCACATATGTAGCTCATGTCTGATTCCCCCATTCGGAGAGATCCTCCCTGGTGTGATTTCAACCCGAGATCCCCTTAAGAGCATAAAACAAACATATGTTACCTTTGTATTTTCTGCTTCTATGCACTGTGGGTTTAAACGCAATCTGCTGGGTTAGTTTTAGATTAATTAAAGTAAACTTGATAATGCGTTGTAGCAAAGATAAAAGGATCAGGGAAGAAGGAGGCTTTAATCATCTTTAATCTTTTCATCATATCAATCAATCTTTAATCATATAAAACAAACATACACAAAACGAAAGTAAAGCGGCAGCCCCTCAAGGACGACTGCCGCACACACATAAACCAAACATAACCTAAATTTCCAGGCCTGGTCATCTCCTGTCCTGTACTGCCGTCGCTCCTCCGTGAGAAACTCGCCCAATTCTCACAGCCCTCTCCCCGGACAGCAAGCCAAATATGCATACCATTTATTTTATCTATCTTATTTGTAAGTGTGAACTAGCGAAATGAAAAGCTGATGTCTTTTGATGAAACGAAAATTATTGCACAGTTTACCTTAAAGGAATAGTTCACTTTTGAAAAAATAATTTTGCTGATAATTTACTCACTCCCATGTCATCCAAGATGTCCATGTCTTTCTTTCCTCAGTCGAAAAGAAATTAAGGTTTTTGATGAAAACATTCCAGGATTTTTCTCCATATAATGGACTTCAATGGGAACCAGACGGTCCAAGGTCCAAAAGACAGTTAATAACAATTTCAGATGCAGCTTCAAATGTTTTTAAACGACACCAGACGATGAATAAGGGTCTTATCATGCGAAACGATCGGTTATTTCAAAACTTAGGACAAATGCTAGCCTTACCTATTCTGTGAGGCGCGTTTGTAACGTCACGTAATACGTAATTACGTTCAAAGGGTCACGGGGCAACGTAGCCGGAAGTACAGAGTCAGTGTTTACAAGTTGAACCAGGCCCGGCGCCACGAGGGGGCAAAAGGGGGCATTGCCCCCTCAGATCTCATTTGTGCCCCCTCAGTTTCATTTTTGTATTCATGGTTACAAATGAAATGTTTAACCTTTTGAGCGGTACAGTCCCATAAGGGATGTATAATGTTCAGTGACGTGACATCACTACCAGATTCGCGTTGGTTGGCACTGAGCCAGAGACGGACAGCGCTGTCATATATCAAAACTATGCAGTGTTTCAACCTCATAATGTTTATTTTAGGTTTCAGACATTGAAATTCACTTAAGCACTAGTAAAACAGTACATTTGGAGTTTGTAAAATACACACGGATGTCTGTGGAAGCAGCAATAACAATCTATTCAAATATAATTTGCCAACGTGTGTTATTCATATCAGACAAACATAGTGGAAATGACTATAAAGTTTACTTTATTCTTCTCACAGTTCACCGGCCACTTTCTTACATATATTTCGGGAGAAACTGATGATGACTGACAGGACTGTGGCGCAAATAAATGTGGTGTCGTCTCACGTTATAGATAAAGATCAAGATTATTTATAAAGGTTTTAAACAACCAAACACACTCACTTACACATTTTTGACAATCGGAATATCAGATAGTTGATGACATGGTAAGCAAGTTTGTGAATATTTTAAATAAAAAAGGAAAAATGAAATAAAAGCGATACACATCTGTCATTCATTGTGGCTATGGTGTCACGTGACAAATATGACGCGTTGCCATGGAAACATTAAGGGGGAACGTTCTAAAATAAAAACTCACTCTGGGGAGTAATTTAGAATATTTTAAACTTAAGCATGAAAGAGTTCATATATGAATAAAAAATTATGCTGGCTTATCTTTTTATTAAGTGGTTGCATACGGAGTGTGTTATGGAGCGCTGCATTTAAAAATCTGTTGTTCCAAAGCGAGGTGTGATGATTGTTCATTGATGGTATAAAGTTAAGCCCCCTTAACAATTTCACATGCCCCCTCAGTCATTTCATCCTGCAGCCGGGCCTGAGTTGAACGCATAGGTTGAACGTGCAAACTAACTCAAACGCCGTTTACAAAAAAAAGGAATTAAATGGTAAGACAACGATGTCAGACGATTTTGATTCTGTACTTCCGGCTACGTCGCCCATGACCCTTTGAACGTAATTAAAAATAACCGATCGTTTCGCATGATAAGACCCTTATTCATCGTCTGGTGTCGTTTAAAGACATTTGAAGCTGCATCTGGAACTGTTATTAACTGTCTTTTGGACCTTGGACCATCTGGTTCCCATTGAAGTCCATTATATGGAGAAAAATCCTGGAATGTTTTCATCAAAAACCTTAATTTCTTTTCGACTGAGGAAAGAAAGACATGGACATCTTGGATGACATGGGAGTGAGTAAATTATCAGCAAAAGTTTTTTTTTTCAAAAGTGAACTAATCCTTTAAGGGGGCAACACGGGTAACCAACTCTCCTCTGTAAATCGCTTTGCTTAAAAATATAACAAATTTCAAGATTCACAGCTTGCATGTGGTTCAACAGTGCAGCTGTTGTTTCATCTAATAAGGCAATCCATTAATTCATTACATCTGTCAAGTGAACTGCATTATCTTTATCTGGAAGCACATATTAGCACATATCAACATATAACCAGCAACGTAATCAGATCACACACAAATCAGGCTTTCATTCACAAAAACCACTTGGTGACAACCATTCCAAAGGGAAAATCCATTACAGAAATAATCACATGAGCTATTTTTACACTGCATCTAATGCAATCCACAGGGTACATTTCTAGTTGAACACACAAATTGGTTAATACAACCACAAACAAGGAGCCCAAGACACAACGAGCTCCCGCAGCTAACAGAGGGGTTTAAAAATAACTCTTTAGCAATATTGTCTTTCCTCTGGCTCTAAGGCTGGTTAAGCAACAGCCAAGTAAATGAACATATTTATCAATGAATAATTGATGACCTATCTCCCATTGCAGTGAGCAAAGGGAAGCAACGGGTTTCTCATATAGATAGTGCACAGTGGAAACTGGTATTAAAAGCATTGTAGTGCCTATAGTAAGAGTGCAATCAGGATCTTTAAGTGACTGTGGTGGAGTGCAGGTAAAATTGAAACAGCAGAACATTGCCATTAGATGACCATTCAACACTCCATAAAGCTTGTCTCCTGTAGCGTCTGCCAGATGCCAGGATGAACCGCCCGGGGTAGATAAGAGGAACGGGGAGTGATGCTGGATCAGTCGTGATGTTGTATTAGCGAAGGGTAAAAACAAGCAGACAGCTCTCCTCCCATGAGCCCTCTGAGCAACAGAACTCCGAAGCTGATTGGCCACCACAGCTGCGCACCGTTTGAGAGGACACATGAAAGAAACACTGTGATTAAAAACGAAGACTGCCACTTCTCACTGCAAGGGAGGGGAAAAAGGAGAGAAATAAGAGAAACTTTGATCTTGCGAGTCGGTTTCATTGAAATTCCTTGTCTTGTCTTTTCCACACCCCTGGTTCCCCTTGGTCGGGCTCTTTTCCTCTGTCTTTAAGGGATAACAAGCTCATGCTGTTTGAAGTAACATGCCTCACAGACTGCAGCGCCAGTGCTAGGAAGGGAACAGTAAGTGAACGTTGAATGGTAATGAGCATTTGGTTGACACTTTGGGGACACAGAATCACCCAACGCTGGACCACTCATGTGTGTATTCTAATTGTTCTCCAGGCAGAAATGAGAGTGGCAAGGGGCCTACAAAGAGACCCAGCCAGCCTGAGGGCCCTTTTCCTGCCAGTTTAGCCACGGAAAAACATTTGACATTCTCTTGCTCAACCTCTCGGTTTCTCTCTGCCTGCAATTATCTCTCATTCCCTCCCTCCCTCGCTCTACAGATGGTGAGACCAGCATGGCTCCCGCTACCAAAAGAGCGGGCATCACTAATGAGAAGTCTGTCCCTTAACAGGCCATGCTATAGAGATTCAGCTGTCTCACACCATAGGTGTCTGGCTCTCTGAACCTGGGCCACTGGGCAAAGAGAAGTTTTGTAACATAGAAACTCCACTTCAACCTACACAAAAATGTGAGCAGGATCAGCCCTGTTCCATTACCCACAATGCATCAGTGAGCCAAATGTTGGGTAATTTGGCTGAAGCTAGGGCTTTACACATCATTACCGCAGGTGCTTTTTTTATCCGAGGAACCTGACACCATGATTTTACGAGAACGCATTTAAAGAGACAGGGATTATCTGAGTGGCGGAGAATGACTTGGAAGTGAAGGAAAGTAGCAGCTGTTTGCTCATGAAAAATGTAGAAGGGACAGATGGTTCATAATTGAAGCATTAAAAGGCACTGTAAAGAATTGATGTTAATTATTTTGCTTTTCTCACATACTAAGGATCTCTGGCACATAGACGTGCACATCCTTCCAAGAACAACATGGCACTTTGTTGAACCATTAGACATGACAGGACATGGCATCCTACTGTAGTTCAAAACTGTAAGGACTTTCAGATGACAAATGACTGCCCAGAAAATTTTCCCCAAAACAAGTATTCATGATCTTAAAAATGCTTATTTTGTATGCCAGAAAGTAATATTATAAGCCAAAATCTCACAATTTCCAAATATAAAATAATACTAATCATAATGATAATAGGGTAACACTTTACTTGGGGTGTGCATGACACCTTCATAACCATGACATGACATATGTCTTGAATATGAAGTAAGGTTTATGCATGTTTATGACATTGACATAGATCATTCAGCAAAATGTAGATCTACATCTGGGGAGCAATATTTTTTTTTTCCCTAGGATGATCTACAAAGTGGCATGTATGTTTACGCAAAAGTCATGGTGTCATGTTGTAAAATTAGTGTTTTCTTACAATACTAATGGAAATTTGTAATAAAATTGTTTTACAAAGTTTTCATTTAGACCCTAAAGATTCATATCAACTTGTACAAAAATTCAATTTTATGACCCCTTTAAGTGACCCATGTTGTTCTGATATATCCATATCCTCCTCCGTATCCTTTTATTTTCTACCTGGACGCTCAGATGAGCGGAATTGAACAGAATGGGGTACATGACCTAGTCGACTACAGAGAGCTGATGTGCACTCCTTCACTTCTGGGAAAGAAAGAGTCCCGGTGGGGCCAACAGCTCAACATGGAGAGCCTCACTGCTGATTTAAACAGGGCAGAGAGAGAGAGAGAGAGAGAGAGAGAGAGAGAGAGAGAGAGAGAGAGAGAGAGAGAGAGAGAGAGAGAGAGAGAGAGAGACGGCTGAAGAGGGAAAGTTCAGTGAAAAGCGCTGAACGGCAGTACAGTGTAGCGCTAAAAACAGCGTAAGCAGGAATCCACAGCAGGGCCTGCAGTTCCTTAATAACAGCTGTGCTTTGGCACTCGGGTGGTAGCTGCTCAGGCTTTTCAACTTCTTCTGCTGAGGGTGTAGAGCTCAGCATCTACTGTCAGCTGTCAGAAGAAAACATATGAGCACAAATGCACATTCAAACACGCACACATACTCAAATACACTCAGTGGAGCTGCCCACACTGGCACTTACCTTAGTACTTCCTTGAGTGTTTGCTGAAATAATCGAGAATGATTGTAGAACCCTGAGGCGGTAGTGGATTTTGAAGTTATTGCCTATTTTACCATATCTCAAGGTCATCACATTAGACTAATGCAAAATGAATTTAAGTAAGCCTAAATCATTGCCCACACAAAAGTCCTCACTGTTAAATTTCACACAAAAACAGAACTAAGTCTTTGGGTTGCTTGTGTTAAGCGAAAAACAGATCATTTATATAATTCATTACTTATAGTATTTATTTAATAATATAATGGCAATAACGATAATTTGAATTATATTTTCAATTTCCTAATGGTATTATTATTATTATTATTACTGGTCGTAGTAGTAAGTAGTAGCAGTAGTAGAGGTAAATAAAAATAATTAATAATAAATTATATTTATATATTATATATAAATATTTATATATTATATTATATTATTTTAGTCATGGGTAATTGTATTTAAGTAATGCACGAAGACAAATAGATCAAGGGAACAGTCTTTAATTCAATTACTCACAAAACAGGCAGAATAAACTCAAGCACAACCTCAAACACTGACATGGACAGGAGAAAGAACAGAAAGAACACAGGGCTTAAAGGCCCACTAAAGTGCTATGAAACACGTAGCATTATTCAATGTGTGACTGAAACAGGAAGACGGGGTGGGGCATATTGAACAGCTCCTCCCCCTTTTTTAAATGGCTAGTAGCGTTTCGTTTATATCACAGTTTGGCCAGAGCTGTTGAGGTCTCGATCCCCGCTAGTTCTGGTGCTCGTCTGAGGAAAAACATAATAATATAATGTACTATGTCAGGATTGTAGCTTACAATGTCAAGGCATGCCGTCATGTTCAACAAGTAAGTTAGCTGCCTTTACGTCACGTTCAACACTTTAAACAAGCTAACATTAGCTGGCTTCGTGCTTCGTTATCTTACGTAAACATGCCGTATAACTTAACCATCAGGTAATTAACTTAAGTTACCAACGTAAATCTTATGTTACCAATATAGTCTAGGGCATGATATTATTATGTTGCATTTTGTTTTATGAAATCTTACAGTGATTATGTTGTTGTGTTATATTTTGTGCTATTAGGTACAACAACAATGGAACATGTACTTCAAAATCAACCACTCTGATGACTGGCATTCACATCCAAGTCACTCCGAAACCCCACCTCAGACAGCCACACACAGTCACCCCACTCAGACCATCTGAAGATCAAAAGCTGAAATTCAAACACGTCTAAGACCTGAAGAAAGTCATCCCAAAGAACTTTCACAGCTTTTACAACGAATATTTTTATTTAATTTTTTTTTTTCAGATAAAATGAACGCATGGAATAACGAGTTTCAATTGGTCAACAGATGATTTGTATACAATAATCAGACACACTGGGTAACAGCGTCAAATGAAAGGGTAGAACCTATGTCTGAACCTAGAACCTAGAACATAAGTCTGACAATTAGAATATACTATATTATATTATAAATTATTATTATATTATATAAAATTACAAATATTTAAAAATATTAATATTATTATTATTATATTTAATAATATGTCATTTGAAAGGCAAAATGAAGTTGTGAAAAACATCCACATTTTACAACCTGTAATATCTGTAGTTCCCTATCGAGGGAACTCAACATTGCGTCGTTGAAAACAACTCTTTGGGGACGCTCCCCAACCATGCGCCTCTGAAGTATGATTGAAAATAGTCCAATCCTGATTAGTGTTGCGTCATGGCGTAACATGTGACGGCATAACCGGAGGTATAAAGTGACACACATGCGTTAGCTTTCGCTCTTCAGCAAGCGCTTTCTATTTTTGTCAGTCATATTTGGTGTTGTCTGTCTGTTACAAGAAATATATTTATCATGCGCGAGTGAACAATTCTCAAAGTGTGTGCACTGTGCACCCCTGCCCTAGATACATCACGGGTGGGGACACACATCAGTTATGTGTGAATTGTTTGGGAGTGCAGCACGCACAGGCAGCTCTCGAGGGGCGGCCTGTGAGTACTGTGAAGCACTTCCTATTAGAATGCTGCGCTCCCACATGGCTATCTTCAGTGATGATTGCCCCGCGGTTCGGGTCCCGCGTCCATTGAGGATGGTGCGGCCACTCAGATCGTGGGGTTCACAGAAGGACCTTGCAGACGAGAATGAGACTGCTTTCTTATTCTTTCCACTTTCTTATTCTTCGTCTGAAGGTTCATAAGCACTTGTTCAAGGTGCAGAAGCCCATGCTACCTCGAGAGGTCCTCTTCTTGGAGGTCGGACCAACTATTAATGTGTTTTGGGTCACCAAAGTAGGGACTCCTTGCATCCAAACCAACAATCAGTAATTGGTTTCTTCAGGCTTTTGCCTCGGCCTACCAGGTGCGCAATTTGCCTTCACCTTTGGCCACAAGGGCTCATTTCTACTAGAAGCATGGCGTCCTCTAAGGCCCTCCACTTGGGAGTGCCCCTTCAGGAGATCTCTGAGGCAGCTGGTTGGGCTACCCTGCACACTTTTATCAGGTTTTTTTAGTCTGCACCTCCCTAGTACAGGTTGTGCATGAGTGCTCTCGTCCTAGCTTGGTGCCTGTGTTCAGTTTCACTCTCGGGTAGACCTTTTTGGTGCATGGCTTGGTGGGTATTTGTTCCCCAAAGAGTCGTTTTCAACGACGCAGTGCTGTGTTCCTTCAATAGGGAAATGACTGTAACACTTGTTCCATGAGAAGAGAACGAGACAGTGCGTTGTCTTGCCACGCCCCTTAATGCCTGGGAGCGGCTTGCTTCATCACGAGGCTAACGTGTGTTTGTGCCGGTGTTATTTTATACTTCCGGTTATGTAGTTACATTACGTCATGACGCAACACCAATCAGGACTGGACTAGTTTCATTCATATTTCAGAGGCGCACGCTGAGGGAGCGTCCCCAAAGAGTCATTTTCAATGACACAGTGTCTCGTTCCCTTCGCAGAGAACAAGGGTTACAGTCATGACCCGAGATGTTTATTTTAATGGTGGAGGGACATTTTTGTAAATAAAAACTGATCAAATCCATTGCCAAACTGAACCCATTCCATATGGATAAAAATCAAATAAAATTCTACAATGTTTTGCAGAGAAAAATATTACAGACAAATACATAACATTACAGAAATAAAATGGGGTGCAAACACTTTTTCATGATGTTTTGTCTAGATAAAAATAATAATAATCCATGCCCAGCTACACAACAGCACAAACATGTTAAACAAACGTTACTTTCCTACTGAAAATATTAGTTTAAAATAATAAACCGCCCTATATTTGTTTAATTAACCAGTGTCAGCAGGTTTAAAGTGGTCCTTAGTCTAGCCTGCCAAACTATAATAAATAAAAATAATCCAAAAACCAGCCAGCAGACTTGGCTATTACAAATAAACCCAGCAAACCAACTTAGGCTCACAGCCCTACTTTTATTCACATCAAATTACATATGCCATCTACTCTGACTAAGGTCTATATCATCGTGAAGGGTAAGACCTCCTCTTAGCTTGAACTATATCTAGCTATATCACCTTTTCATCAGTTCACATGCTATTTCAACCTTAACGTCTCAATGATATAAGACCTTCGAGCCTCGGAGCAAAACCCTAAGAGGGCATAGCAGCGTCAGCAAAGGAAGGTCAGAGGCCTCTACATAGCATGACCTATTTAGCATGGTGCTAATGAGGCTCACTGACACCGAATAAATAATTCCAGTTGGTGTGATGGGCCTCTTAGCACTATCCTTCCTACTTCATACATTGAAAAGCACCTGGTTGAAAATTAGTGGACTTTCCTATCTTCTGCCCTTGTTCCCTTGGCCTCATTGTGTCTGAAATTTTATTAGAGTCGGGACTATAACTGCCCTTCTCATCCCTGACTAGGAAACCATACAGCATGACCCATACATCCCCCAAAGGCTCAGTTGCGCCCAATAGACCTTATTCAGAGCAGCACCATGACAGTTATAAAAGTGAAGCTGTGAGGGATAGACTTACCGTGTTTCCAATGGCATCCGCTGTAAAAAGCTGAATAAAGCGGCTAGATTACTTACAATTTTCCACAGCTTACATTGTCGGGAGTTTTTAGTCAACTGACATTTCTTGGAAAGATATTTTTCCAGTATTTCATGAGCAGAACAATCCGAAAACACATCAAATAACAGTACAGCCCATTGAAGAGATGCAAGTCTATCCCTCACAGCCTCGCTTTCATTCTCATTAAAAATCAAAGATCAAAGATGGCGCTGCCGTGAATAACGCGTATAATGTTAGCTGCACATGGTACCAATATTTTTTTTTATTTACAATTACTTCCTAAACTAAATTTGGTGTGTTACAGTGAAGTTATAGAATTTTTTCATAATATAAAAATATGCAAAAGCAGTGTAGTATGACCAGTGGGACACCATTGATGTGTAAACTGAATTGTGTTCCCTACATTACAGTTTGGAACATTAAAATGAATGATTATTTATGTAGTAACTTTTTTGAGGTTATATTGCACTCAGTCCCTTTGGACGTGCCTCCTTTAGATCTATTTAGCCTTATAAAGCTTGTTTTGAGGGTTGTAGCTCTACATTCCTGTGATTGTAAATAAGTATAATTAGTGTTTTAACAACGTTTAGCTCACGAGTCATTGATCCGAGAAGTTTGAATCTGTGAATATATTTAACTCCACCTTGGGTTAAGCACTGGACGCATTTTTTTTATTTTTGAGTCCAAGTTCAAACACTATAAAATGCTACATTGAACAAGAAGTGTGTGTCCGAGCTCAAGGGTTTTGCGACGGAACTCAAACGTTTTGCAAGGGAACGCTAAGTTTCTCAGGGCAACAGAAAAGTTTTGCGAGGGAACACAAAAGATTATATATATATATATATATATATATATACATGTCTGTACAGTAGCGGTTCTAGGCACGGGCGAACCGGGCAGTCGCCCGGGGCGGCATTTCTTCATGTCACATGGGGGGCGGCACGAGCAGTTAAAAAAAATACTCTGTGCCGCGAAGTTTTTCTATTTTTTATCATTTCGATTCAATTATTTGCAATGGCGCCCTGCTTCTTGATAAGGTGCCGTGCGCAGAAGCGATGTCAAGGGAATCTCCTGATTAGTTCACGTATCGCGTCTTTTGCGCGCTCGAGGTCGTTATTTCAAATCCTCTATGTTTCAAATAGGCGCACGGGAAGCGCTCATTATGCGCTCACGGGAAGCGCGCTCATAAACTTTTCAGTATGGGAGTGCACGTGCACCCAAACACTTGGGTGTTTTTTTCTCTTCTCCGTAAATAAATCTTTTAGCAAAGCTACAGCAAGCGTTTTTCTGTGGTGGAAATACATTAGCTACTAAAACTCCTTTGTCGTTGTGGAGAGCGCAGTGTAATGAGTGCATGGTTCTATAGCAACGACAGTCATGGGAAAATCGGTACGAATTTTACTATTAATAATAAAATATAAGCTACTGTGCATTATAAATGTCAGGAATGTATCTTTATTGACTCATTATTTAGATGATTTAAATGCTGAAATATGAGGTTTATCTTTATATAAAACCTTTTTTTGTGTTAACCTTTTTTTAAATTTAGTAGGTAAGATGAAAGACACTCCTTTAAAAGAAATCTTTAATGTTATTAACTTGGTGAATTGATTTCACTGTGTATTAGGCTTTTTGAACAAGATTTTGGTCACCATTATTATTTAATACTTTTCAAAATGATCAACTAAAATCAACTTTAATTATGAGTTTTTAAAGTAGCCTATAATATGCAAAGTATTTTTTTTTTTTGGGGGGGGGGGCGCTCGAAGGGGGTCTCGCCCTGGGTGTAATTCAAAGTAGAACCGCCACTGTGTCTGTATGTATGTATTTTCCCATCACAAATTTTATTCCACCACCATGTCCCTTTAGGCGCTCCGTAGATCAGTGAGGTTGGGGCTTAGCAAAGAATAATTGAATTTTGTGTTCTATCCACCCAGTGTTTTCCTTAGCCATTTCTATTTGCCATGCTAGGCAAACATAAAGGAAAGCAAAACAGATTCAACTAGACGCAATTCTTGCTTGCCTGTTTTCAAAAACACACATTTGAGAGCAGTCATTGTGCTGTTAGCAAGACGGTTAACAGCATCCACTTACTGATGCTGTCTTAGCCTGGAAAAAAATAATAATAATAATTCTGCATTAAAAAAAAATGATTCAAGCTGATGCTAGAGGATTGAGGTTAAAAGGGATCTGTGCTGCCTTGAGACAAAGCATTGCACCAGCTCTAACCATTTCGTATACATTCTGTGTCCTTTAGCTGTTTACTATAGTGACTTTGCTTTGAATAATTGATGATGAGCTTGAATGAGCCAGCTTCCTCTTTCTTTCTCCTTTCCTCTTTATTTTTTTTCTCCCTCTCTCTATCTCCCCGTTCCTCACGTTGCTACAAGCGGAGCGTCCATTTTGGCAGGCGGTGCAAAGTGAGGAAAGTCTGCTTATACTGATGCTCTGATATCTCCATTACTGAGACAGTGATGACTTGGAGATATGTGATGTAAACAGAGCCCGTGAAGGAGCGAACGCACATATTTTTCTGCAGACATTTATAATGTGGGTGCCGGGAATAGCCAAAGGCACTTTAACAGTGCCTGTCATTACCGCTCCATCTTGGAGTTTTGCTTTATGATTAAGATGCAATCACTGCTCTTTTGGCAGACTGTGAAAGTGAAGTAAGCAGACTGAAATGGATGGGGAGATAACCAGCGTTCAGTGCCTGGAGTCAGCGGGGTGCACCGTGCACCTAATAGCCCCCTCTTACAGACACAGATCATATCACGAGCGTATGCCCGGGCCAATGAGGTATGGTCAATTTGCAAGGTTTACTGAAAATGTATCAGTGCTGCAGTTTTTGCAGAATGAATCTCTGTTATGAATCAGCACAGGTCAGGCATGGCCATCATGGTCAGATGCCTGGGCAACTTGGCAACAAGCAACTTAAAGATAAAATTAAAAAACAGTTTTATCAGAGAAAACATTTATGCTGGTATTAATAAAGGACATATTATACATTGTTCTAAAGCCATATGACTATACAAACCCATGCTTTTGATATGTGACTAGGCAAATTCAAATGGGATTTGAGAGCTACAATGGAGAGAATCATTTCTCAAACGAAGACTTGTATGGACTAATTTTTGAAGCAATTATTTTGTAGGAATTTTGTTAATCGTACAGGTTTGGAACAATATGACAGTGAGCAAATGACGACAGAATATATGTTTTTATAGAATAAAAGTGAATATGTTTTCAAAAACAAAATAAAATATAAATTGACCCTATTTATTATATATATATATATATATATATATATATATATATGTCCAGATCGTATTGTTTAGAATTCAAAAGTGCATATTTATCACTTTTATTAAGATTACCATGGCCAGACTTACTAACTAAATAAATAACTATTGTAATTGTATAAATAGCATATCATTGTCTTAAAAAAAACAATCAATAAATAAATAATGCCAGTAATCAATATCAACAAATATCAATAATCAATAATAACAAATATCATATAATTTCCTAATGCAGGTTATTTTACAATGTATACTGTGCATATAAAATGGAGTTATCACATCAAGATGAAACAAAACTTCTCGGTTTCGTATGTTACCCTCGTTCCCTGAAGGAGGGAACAGAGACGTAGTCGGCGTGTCGACTGGTTGGGATCACTGTTAGGGAGCTAGTCATCTTTGAGTATTGCATCTCACACTCTGCCCCGTGGTGCGGGTATAAATGTGGAAGTGGATGCACACAACATTTGGTTTTCACTGAGGAGCCGAGCAGCCGAGCCGATACACCATATTATATGCACATATGGACTGGGCGTTACCGGGCATTACAACATATGGAATGTCACTGAGGTGGCTCCAGCCTATAACAGGGGGAGACTCACCGGTCAGCCGTACCATGGAAAAATACACAAATGGGATCACCGCAGGGATCACAACATATGGGACCCAGACAACACAGATTCCAACAATGCATACGAGTGTTAGGCCTGGCATCGGATGCTCCGCCATGTCCGTTGCCAAAGGTTGTGGAGGAACTCAACAGGGTTCAGCTAAAGAGGAACTCTACTGGGGTAAGAATGGCGCACACATCCAGTCCATAGGAGGGGAATGGCGCAGCAAGTCAACTTGCTTTGAAACGGGCTTACAGTGAAAAAATAGGAACATTAACTATCCACAAAAGCTGCTTCAGCATGCTGTAAGCCCAAACACGTGAAACTATTGTGACCATCTGATGGGGACAGGGAACGACCGCACACAGAAACAGCTGTGGAATGACATCGTTAAATGATGCAAATGTGATCCACACAAAGTATGTACTCAATTGTGTTTTTTTTTCTTTTTTTTTCTGTCTGTTAAACATTTAAATTGTCATGGGAAAAGCAATTGCATTATTGTCTTATGTGTTGTTTATATACAAATATAAAGTTACATTTATATGAAGGACTTTTATTTTGACATTCTGTCTGGAGAGTCGCGACAGGAACTGTGAATTGCGCGCACTCCCTCATATCTGTTGAGGAGCTGTTGAAGAGCAGATGCGACTCTCTTGTGTCTTTTCAATCCTGTGTTACAGGTGAAAATATTGACATTCAAAAGTGAAACATTTGTCTATACCACAGTGACCTGACTAGTGCCATGTGTAGTGAATGTAAAGTGTTAAATGTGCGTTATTTGAGGATGTTTTGTTTGTCTGTTGTATGCTCATGATAACGTGGGGAAAATTATACAAGTTCGCTCCAGTGGTATATTTAGCTATAGTGTTTAGTATATACTAGTATTAAATAGTTGTGTGTTATAAAAAGGTTGTTTGCTCATGTCAACTAGTTAATAGTTCATATTGTGAATGTTTGAAGCTCCCTCCATGGTCACGTTTGGCGTGATTATCAGTCACTTGACCAGACTCTGAGAGGAGAATAGGAAGTCTATCTGTATCCATTGCAAGAGCTCTTTGCATTTTCTGGGTTAATATGAGGTAGACTGATATTTAATATCATTGTTAATGATATTGGTATTTCTGTTTATAAGATATAATTAGGGTTGGGTATCGTTTGAATTTGAACGATTCTGATTCCGATTGCGATTCCTTGTTTCGATTCCGGTTCCTAACGATTCTCGATTCCGATTCTTTTAAGAGGCAGGGTCAAAAAACTTTAGCTAACCTTGTTAAACAACGCTCTTTCTGAAGGAAATAATCCTTTCTGAAGGAAATACTCCTTCTGTAAAAATACACCTTTTGTCACAAATTTTGCATTTTACCGAGATTTCGTTATTTTTAGAAAAGTGAAGCCACACTTTGGATCGTTGACGTAAGCTACTCATGTTCGACTCGCGTGGTTATGCCAACACTTCCGGTAGACGCTTCTTCGTTGGTGTTGTTCAGCGGTTTCTTCTTCCGCTCGGCGGACTGTGAATATCGAAACTAGGAATCGAAATTTTAACTTTTGAACGATTCCGGGAAAAACGAAAATTTAGTCTCGGTTCCAATCGATACTCGATTCTCGATACCCAACCCTAGATATAATATATATATATATATATATATATATATATATATATATAAGTTAAATGTTAACTATAGATGGTAAAGTGAAGAAATGAGACTGATGAGACTGAGAGTGATATATTTTGATGTTGGAGACAAAAGAATGTCAATTAATGCTTTAAAAGCAACTGTTGTGCCTTACTGAACTATTGTGCACTAAATAAATATATCTGCTGAGGAGCTGTTGAAGAGCAGACGCGACTCCCTTGTGTCTTTTCAATCCTGTGTTACAGGAAACAGTAATCTGTCAGTTGGGTCTCACGCAGCAACACTGGCAGGAGATGGTGCAGGCTGTAATAGTGAACCAACTGCCAACAAACACACAGAAATTTGATGCTGTTAAAACAGCAGTTGAGAGCTCAGAAGCTTGCGATCACCACTACACTCGTGCTGTAAAACCACTAGCACTAGCAGAGACTTCCAGAAGAACACCGAAACACTCGTTCGTTGAAAACTTCAACACCCTCCAGAGACATCGACACCGATCGGCTCTGAAGCAAAAGACAAATGGTGCGTACATCCTTCCGTATTTTTACCCACACCCCGGGGCAGAGTGTGAGATTCAAATCTCACACGCCAATGTGCATTTGCTTGTTTTATCAATGCTCGAAGGTGACAGGCTCCCTAAGCATGATCCCTATCAGTCGACACGTCGATTACGTCGAATGTGAGCGACTGAAAGGGAACACTGTTGACTAATTCTGCTGTCAACACAGACCAAAGACACCAGAGAAGATTACAGGTGACATTCCAGTATGTGTCCTTTCCAGCTCACTTCCTCCGCTTGTAATCCAGGGAACAACAAAGGAAATTTGTGATCCCTCATTTGAGTCAAACTCTTTTGATCAGCACTCACTTGTAAAAGACAGAGCCAAAGGACACAAGTTAAGTAGCAAGAAAATTAGCGGTAGATATTTTATGCATGTGTGTTTATATAAGAAGAAGAATAAGTTGTGTTATATAGCGCCTTTCCAAAGCTCAAGGTCGCTTTAAATTGTACATTGCAATACATTTAGAGACCCACATAAATATTGCAGTCACATCGGATACATATACGTATTATATCCAAAATGCATGTTAAATAGATATGTTTAACTGGTTCTTGAATATAGCCACAGATTAATTATTATGAGTATTTGATATGTTTTAACTGGTTCTTGAATGTAGCCACAGATTAATTATTATGAGTATTTGATAATTAAAGAGCATTAATACTGAATGACCTTCCACCTAGGCAACTGGAAATGAGGGATGAACAGTAAACCAAGTTTGGATGATCTGAGAGACTGTATAGGGCAGTAAGGGTGGAGTAGGTCAGACAGATATTGAGGAGCAAGACCATTTAATGTTTTGAACGTTAGAAGCAATAGCTTAAAGTGGATATGAGTGGATATGTAAGGAGCAGACCTATAATCTTCCATACTATGAAAGCCACACGTAATAGCTCTCTAATAAGAATAATATATCATAGCAATTAGACTATAATCATCTTATTCTTGGCTCTACCTTGATATTTAGTTCAACATTCATCCTAATTGCTCTTAACTGTTGATATTTAATGGAAGTAAAGTAACCGAGGCAGCACTATTTCATCTGTGGAAGGGTTTGTATCCTCAACATCTGTTCTCTTCTCTTCACTGTGCACCAGCCCATGCTAAACACTGTGTCAGAATGAACTATATGTTTACCCACGTCACATTTGTCGGCACCAGAGCACAATTCTGCATGAAACACCTCTCCACTTGTTTAGTGGACCATATGCTGCTCTGGTTCAGGAGCCTTTGTGGTCACAGTGGAGGCACAATGCAAGGAATACCAAATCAAGCTTCAGAAGATTGACAGCGGAGGAAAAAGGAAGCCTTCCGGGCTGAGAAAACAAAACCTTGGCAGAACTCTTTTCCCTGAAGTCTCAAAAAACGTGATCAAACCAGAAAAACACATGAGAACATGAGCATCAAAGACATTCTTTCTGGTCAATTTCAGCATGCACTATATCACTAGAGTTTTTGTTTTTCCTAACCAACCAACAAATAAGTGTCTTGCTTGTCTGAAAGTTCAATAGTTACATTTTAGTCTTGCCAAGCATAGGCAATATGGAAAAATCGTATTGGTTACCTAATGTAATGTCGGTTGTCTCTATAAGAGGGAATGAGTATTGCATAAGTTAGCTTACGCTACAGGAAAGATTAATCTTTTCAAGATATTAAAGCCCAAAAAAATATTCCCAATTTTTGTATTCATTGTCAACACAGTGCAGCAGCTAGCAGACCTAGAGCAGGCTGTCTATTGTGTTGTATTTTTTATTTTTTTTTCATGTTATCACAGTGAAGCTGCTTCGATACAATCTGTATTGTAAAAAGCGCTATATAAATAAAGGTGACTTGACTTGACTCACTGGCTGCCCTGCGTCTACTGCAGCATGCCTACCACTGAGCCCGGTGTGACATCACATCCAATGCATCACGTTCAATCATCGCATCTCAGCCCACCAGAATGGGTGTGGCTTAGCGTATTTGAGCGGGGCTCAGGGGCTGTCTCCCTGGTTTTCATCGACTGAAGCGAAAGCCGCTCGTTTGCGAGCACGGCAGGTTACGCAATACTCGTTCCCTCTTCTAGAGAGAACTGAGGTTACGTTAAGTTACCGATATGAGAGGTTCGTATTGCGCAAGTTAGCTTACACTAGGGGAATCCTTTGTAAACACCGTACTTCATGAGTCCCAGGGAATCCCAGGGATCCCAGATAAGCGGCGGCCAGCAACACGGGCTGGCACAAGGACATAAGCACTCATAAGCCGCGTTTCCACTGCCGGGCCAGGGCCGGGCCGTGCTAGTGCGTGCCAGGGCCAGTCGCGTTTCCACTGTCACTTCCGGGGCTTGATCGGGGCTTCCTCAGGGCCAACGGCCAGGATTTCTGGCCCGTCGAATACCTTGGGCCAGAGGGGGCCAGCTCGGGCTAGAGGCGTGCTCAAGGTAAAAGGCGGAGTTTATCGGTGTTATGGAACGTTATGATCTGAAGCAAGATGCACATAGGGGTGTCACTGATTAACCGTTTAAAATTGCAAAACATTTTAATTTGAACTGTAGGCCTATGCCAAATGCTGCGCAAAAATATATAGGCTACATATCGACGAATTTTCAGATATTTGTTTGATTTTTTTTTGCCCCTTAAACATTTAAAATATTTGACAAATTAATATGAAAAAAATATATATTTTACTGGTTTTCTGAGGCCAAATTAGAACCTGGAAATTATATTTTCCCTGCAGTGCTGAATGAGAAGAGACGTTACCACAGCCTTCTGCAGAAAGGGGATTTATAGGTAATTTATAGGCTATAATAAATGTGTTTGATAATAAAATAATATAAAATAACGAGGCATTAATTGTTTATTAATAAACTATTGTTTTCTAAATGATTTTCGGCTAAAAACATATCTCCATCTCCGGATGCACATTTAGAGAGAAATTAATTAGCTACATAAATACATAGTCAGAAGATATTGGCTTTCGATTCGAATTTGTTCGTTTTAAATTGGACATAAGCTTTAATCTACAAAGGATATAACCCCTGTAGACTAAAGCTTTAAATGTCCAATTTAAAACGAACAAATTCGAATGCGGTGGCTGTTTCAGGTCTCGCGCTTCAGTTCACGGAGATCATGAAGCGCGCCTTGATTAATTGTTAAAGCACAACGTTTTCTTGTTATTGTGAGTTTACGCAAATAAATGTATTTGCGAATAATGTATTATTATTTTCTGTATGACCAGAAATGAAAGAGTATTTTAAGTTGTTTCCACTGAAAGAAATGCAATGAAACTGCAAGTGTTCACATGGGCGTCTCGCAGCCATCAGTGCGTGCTCCACACACACTGGATATGCGCTGATACGCGTCAAAAATATTGTGTTTATTTGTGCTCTGTTCCTTTTTTGGATAAAAGCGTCTTCTACATATGCAGCCTAATAAAATGTTACAATAATGATGATGATGGTTATTATTATTATTATTTGCAGACACGGAGTTTTTGTGAAATGGACGTTTTGCTTATTTTCAATTGGCAATTTCAGTTTGAAGGGTGATGGAAATGCGGCTTTAACTGCTCCGTACTTGCTGCGTTTTATTTCTATAAATTAATTTAGTTTCAAATGGGGTCCAATCAGTTATTAAAGGTGTTAAAAATTACCTCTGTATCTCGAGGTTGCGGCGCGCGCACTATGCACCGAGTATTAACCGATGGGCCTCGGTTGACGGTTCATGAATAACTTGAAAACGTGCCCGCAGCCCTACTTGTTATATCGCGCAAAAAAAATCGCTGCTTGAAATGGAGAATCGCCTGTACTGGTCTCGGGACACTATTGCAGCCACTACGGCAGGTGAGTTAATATACATGCTATCTTCCTAATTTACAAAATAAATTAATTCATAATACCCGCTGAAATGGGTTGGGTTTTATGACGTTTGATCCAGAAAGGCGTGTTAGGGGTGGGGTCTGGGGCAGCGCTGTGGGGCTACTGGCCCGGCAGTGGAAACGCAAGCCCGGTGCTTGAGGCCCGAGGCCACTAGCTCGGCCCGGCTCGCTGTTAGCTCTGGCCCAGCCCTAGCCCGGCAGTGGAAACGCGGCTATAGGGAATACAAAGCAGTCCATATAGCATTTTAACCCAATATAGTGCAGCTCAACCAGGGGAGCTAAGTCACGGATCTGGACAGAATGTACATCTCACTTATATTGACAGAAGTTTAGCTTGCAGGGCGGGAACTTCCAGGTTATAGAACCTGACAAAGGTGGACGGGCAGGCCCAGGCCCAGACGGGTGGGCCCCACACTCTCCAGATTTTTGTCGGTGCACGATTTGGAGAACATTTAGACGCGTAAAGCTTTCTAGTAGAGGGAGCTCTAGACTGCGTAATTGTGTTCATCACTGCTTCTGGCAGGACAACAGAAATGCGGTGATTAACCATGCGTGCAGAGACCAGCACTCTGGATGGGGATGCCAGATCAAGCAACGAGCTTGAATGAGGAGATCTGTCCTCCCTGGAATCGGGGCCGGTTTGTGACAACCGCATCAGCTCCGGGAACCAAGTTTGGTTCTCCCATCGCCTAAGGAGCACCGAGTGGTGCGTTTTCCTGATTCTCTTGAAGCATACAGCAGGCAGCTGGGCCAGATTTGGGTCAGCGTGTACTCGTTCTTCGGAAAAAACATTGGGCAGTGAGTGTTGTCTTTTGACGCAAAGAGGTCGAAAGACGCCATAGTGACTGGACTGTTTGGGGATGCAGGGAACATACCCCCGGGGGAATATTGTCCCTGGACAGCTTGTCTGGGACATCGTTCAGGTGGCTGGGCACATGCGCAGCTCTCAGCGAGCGTAGATGGTACTGAGACCAAACGAAAAGGTGTTCTGTTAGATCACAGAGGTTCCTAAGACCGATCTGCCCTCAAAGAGAGTGCCCCAATCTGAGTTGGATGCATCTGTCAAGATGACTTTTCGATATAGAAAGCTCCCATCATCACTCCCCGCTGATACCAGTTGGCCGCTAACCAGGGCTGTAGAGCCATGATCATGAAACGAAATCTCTTCAGAGGAGCAATGCTGCCCTACTGGAAAGACACGGCCAGGTGTCGAACATGGCACGTGTGCTGTGTCATTAAATGAGCCGTCATAGCCACAGAGTCCAGTTCTATTTCTAGAAAGGAAACTGACTGGCTGGGCAGTAATGAACTCTTGGTCCAGTTGACCATGAGGTCCAGGCTTTCCAGATGAGTGAGGAGCACTGTTCTGTGAGATAAAAGTTCTATTTCTGATTGTGCAAGAATGAACCAATCTCTGGATAGTTCATAATTCGCAAGCCCTGATTTCTCAAGGGAGCGGGAGCCGTGTCCATGCACTTTGTGAATGTATGGGGAGCTAAAGACAGGCCAAACATCAGAATGGTGTATTGATATACCTGACCATCGCAGGCAAATCTCAAGAATAGCCTGTGATGGTGTGTTACCTGAATCTGAAAATAGGCATCTTTTAGATCGAGAGAGATAAACCAGTCCCTTGGGCGAATTTGCGCGAGAAGTTTTCTGGTCGTGAGCATTTTGAACGGTATTTTCATAAGAACTTTGTTCAAATGACTCAGATCTAAAATAGGTCTTCCCCAGATATGCGAAGAGCTGAAGAGATGAAAATCAGGGAGACAGCCTCCGAGCCCTGCTTATAAGCTAAGCCAAAAATTAAGGATAATTTTTTGGCTTCAATATGTCGAAAAGATTAATCTTTCCCATAGCATAAGCTAACTTATGAGCAATACGAGAGCCAAAAGTTTCTGGCTGGATTTATTTTTGGACTGACAAGACAAATCAATATTTAATACAGCGAATTTTCATCAAAGTGATCTTTGCCAGGTTTATTGTGACAACAGGTCAAAAGCTTCAATTTCAAATTAGCATTGAAAAAAAGAGAAAAAATGCAGAATACGAAGAAAAGGACAAGAAGTCAAATTAAAAACTATAACTAAATGTTTTTAATTATTCTTCCTTTGCAAAAAAAGTTCCATTTAATCTGGGTTTCAGTAACCCAAAAGAACTAAAAGGTCCACATCAGGCTCTCAAATCAGGTCTGCTTATCTAACCTTTTCCTCTGTGGTGTTGTCTTATAGCTCTCATATAGTTTGTTACTGCAGAAAAAAACATGAGACAAAGGACACAACTTGGTTATCCAATAAACTGTGTACAAATGAGAATTGGACTAAATTTTGCTGGGATATTTCTCAGCGGTGTATTTTGAAAGCTGGCATTTTGGTCCCATAGATCATTATACATAATTTGTTCAAATGGCACCTGTCAAAGCTGCTGCTAAGTAAATCACTTTTTTAATTCATGGGACTTTTTGCCTTTCTAATGTATAATAAATAGATATAGAGAAGAAAGTGGAAGGAAACAGAAGCGGGGTTGGATTCAGGACATGAACCGACACAAAATCCAGTGCACACTCTCTGAATACATTGCAAACCATGAGCATTTTACGGTTATGTCCTGTGCAGGCAAAGTTCCAGGTGAAAATGTCAGAGTTAATGATATATGAATTAGCGTTTTGAGAACAAATATTGGGTGTTCATTGTATACTTCATTGTCATTGCACAAAACAGCCATAAATCTATTTCCACCCATAAAATCAAAGGACTGTTTCAATGAAGCAATCAGTGGCTTTTATACAAGCATGTCAAGGCTAAACAAACCCTATCTCCTCTTCTGACAGGGAAACAAATGCACTCTCCATATTTCATCCTCATGATGGATGTGCAGAAAAGAAGGAGATAGACGGATTTTCTACTAACTGGAAGATAACCAAAATGATTTAGAAATGTCTATGTACTGTAGTCTTGCTTTAGGGCAGGTTTTGCGTAGCAGTTAACAAATCACTGACTGATCATCACTGACTGATAAAGAGAGAGAGAGATAGTACGTCATTATCATGATATGACACAGGGTTGCATCATTTTGTTGATCACTAAGCTCTGAGATGCGCTAACAGGGTTGTCTGCTAGCCTGTAAGCCTAGATTAGTGAGCTATTAGCCTGATTTAACTTCTTTGTGTTCTGAATTCTTAACTTTAAATAGCTGTCCCTATATGTGTCCTTCCCCTTATCTTCCTCTTTGACCTTTCTTTAATGACAATAACATGTCATTAAAAGACATGGAGAGAGCTTTTTAGCACATGACTTGACTACCTGAAATAATACAACTGCATCATGCAGGAAAGATTTTTGCTAAATTGTACATCGTACTAAATACTAAATCGTACACATTTACGAGTTGTCCAATTCATACGAATTACCTACCCCTGTCTTCGCCCCTACACCTACCCATCACTGGGGTTTAGAAAAATCGTACAAATTCGTATGAGTGAGGTTGTACGAATTCGTAGAAATTAGCCACCATTTACTCACTCATATGAATTCGTACGAATTGTCTAGAGTCAGCATTGATCTTTCAATACTATGTGTGTAGAGGCATACCTTCTAAGAAAAGTTTTTGGTCAATGAAATTAAGGGTCAGAGTCAGTTCTGGCAGGCCAAGTGGTCAAGATTCTGCTAACGCTATCGGCTGACAACACTGTCTCATCAGCGATCTGCTCAGCTGAGCTCCATAAGCGCATTTGCTGTTCATCTCCCCTCACTGCTAAAGACTACACAGATTCAGTTCACTCCTAACTGTTTGCTACTCACTTTCTGCAACCCACCTCCTCCCCAGCTCCTCCTTGTCATATATAATGTGATATTTGCTTGTCTGTCATCGATGCTTCTCTGTTCATATGGAGGAATAGCTCTGCTCTCCCAAACTGTGAGCGTTCCCTAACGCTGCTGCTGTCCTCTTATTCTCTGCTATTTCATGGTGCTCAGGTCAGAGGACTCCCTAAACAGAGCCATACCACCAAATTTTAATTATCAACTTGAATTGCAATTTATTCAATTTAATTTCCTAATCATCCATTGCCATGTCTGTTCTTGACTTAATGGACCTGACAACAACATATGCTGTTTGGTTTCTACACTTGGTTTCTATATTGGATCTATAGACTCAAAAATAGAGGTCCACAGCCACATTTTCTACAATGGCTGTTGGCAGAGACATCTCATCATTAATAGCATTCTAATGAAGATGTTACAGCACACTCAGTGTTGCTGGGAACGCTTGTCATAGTGATTGATTTGCGTAGTGGGCTTTTTCCCCCCATCAGCCCACAGACATTTTTATCAGCTCTCTATGTATTATATACACGTGTGTCAAATAGTGGTACTGTCAAGGGGTCGGGGTAGGCTCTGACCACCACCCCTGACATGCATGCCACTGTGAGGAGCTAAACCGCAGGACACAACAGGCAGGACAACAAATGGGAAGTGTAAAAATCTCTTTATTTACTTTAAAACATCTCTTTAAAACCACTACTGAAGTCACTTCAGTGTTCTTCTTCAACAGGATTCGAATGGAGGAAGGAATGGGTATATTTCACAGCTTTAGCTGGCTCTTGAACTCAGGTAGAGAGAAGGGAGGTGAGTACACAACCTTAGCGACTCATAGGACTTAAACAGAGATAAGGGAAGTGAGTAAACTTCATGGCTTTAGTCGGCTCTTTACTGGACCTAGACAGAAAGAAGGGAGGTGAGTACACTTGACGGCTTTAGCTGGCTCTTCACGGGACTCAAGCAGAGATAAGGGAGGGGAGAACACTTCCCTGCTTTAGCCGGCTCTTCACGAGACTCAAGCAGAGAGAAGTCAGTTGAGTACGCTTCACGGCTTTAGCGGCTCTTCTCAGAAATCAAGCAGAGATAAGGGAAGTGAGTAAACTTTATGGCTTTTGTCGGCTCTTTACTGGACCTAGACAGAGAGAAGGGAGGTGAGTACACTTGACGGCTTTAGCTGGCTCTTCACGGGACTCAAGCAGAGAAAAGGGAGGGGAGTACACTTCCCTGCTTTAGCCGGCCCTTCACGAGACTCAAGCAGAGAGAAGGGAGGTGAGTACACTTCATGCCTTTAGCTGGCGTGTCACTAGACCCAGACAGAGAGAAGGGAGGTGAGTACACTTGACGGCTTTAGCCGGCTCTTCACAGGGCTCAAGCAGAGAGAAGTCAGTTGAGTACGCTTCACGGCTTTAGCGGCTCTTCTCAGGACTCAAGCAGAGATAAGAGAAGGGAGTAAACTTCATGGCTTTAGTCGGCTCTTTACTGGACCTAGACAGAGAGAAGGGAGGTGAGTACACTTGACGGCTTTAGCTGGCTCTTCACAGGACTCAAGAAGAGAGAAGGGAGGTGAGTACACTTGACGCCTTTAGCTGGCCCTTCACGGGACTCAAGAAGAGAGAAGGGAGGTGAGTACACTTCCCTGCTTTAGCCGGCTCTTCACGAGACTCAAGCAGAGAGAAGGGAGGTGAG
The DNA here is from genome assembly GCF_016745375.1 of Pimephales promelas. Next base: position 26,056,099 of record NW_024121099.1, read on the forward strand.
TACGCCTCACGGATTTAGCCAACTCTTCCCAGGACTTAAGCAGAGAGAAGCGAGGTGAGTACACTTCACGGCTTTTGCCAGCTCTTCACAGGACTCAAGCAGACAGAAGTCAGTTGAGTACGCCTCACGGATTTAGCCAGCTCTTCCCGGGACTCAAGCAGAGAGAAGTCAGTTGAGTACGCTTCACGGCTTTAGCCAGCTCTTCCCGGGACTCAAGCAGAGAGAAGAGAGGGGAGTAGACTTCCCGGCTTTAACAGGCTCTTCACTGGACTCAGGCAGAGAGGAGGGAGGTGCGTACACTTCACAGCTTTAGCGGGCTTTCACAGCTTTTAGCGTCTTCTGCAACTGGATTCAAACAGAGAGAAAGATGAGTATTTTCAACCACATCAACAGGCTTTCACAGCTCTTAGCATCTTCTTCCACTGGATTCAAACAGAGAGACGAGTATTTTGGTGGGACCACCAATTTTTCCGCATTTTTTACACTCCCACACTCGTGCTTCACTGCAACCCACACAAGTAATCATACGTGAATATATACAGTACATATATACAATATATATTTATAAAAAGCACTGCAAATCTCACAAATCACAGAGAAGGCCCAGGCATGAGGTCTGGGAAACAGCTGTGTAATTCACTCAGTGTAGTTAACTTATAAGTCCTCCAGCGAAATATCAGTCCCCATACGATTCGATACAATTCACAGGGACGTCAATTGTTGTAATTCAGCTAGACTTCTTTTTAGCTTCTCCCTTTCTCCTCCAGCCTGCCTTTCTCCTTGCCCGAGTCCAAATCTCTCTCTTCTGCCTTTCTCCTTGCCCGAGTCCAAATCTCGCTCTTCTTCTCACACCATGCCCCTTTGGACACTACAATGCCCTTTTATACTCCCCTATTTCAGCACGCCCCGATCGCCGCTCTGTTCTTCTTGCTCCCGCAGCTGTTTGCAATTCCACTCATTACTCACATGAAACACATTTTTCCATTGTTTTTCAATGTAAACACACACTAGACTGACATCTTTAACTGTTGCGCCCACATCTTAAATCTTTTGTAGCATCTTGTGCATAACACTGCATTCTAAAAATGTGTGGGAGCTTAAAAGCAAGAAAATGTGGGTCACACTTTATTTTGATGGTCCACTTAAGACATTCTAAAGTATTAAGTAATTGGAATAAATTCTAAAGAATAAAGTATTAGCAGACTGTAGTAGACTGTTAGGTTAGGGTTAGTTGTTAGGGATCGGATTAGTAGAATTAATTGAAATGTAGTTGCAAAGTTACTTATAGTCAGTAGAATGTCTGTTGGGGAACATTGAAATAAAGTGTTACCAAAATGTATTCCTTAATTAGTAGAGTAGAAATTACAGTATTTTACAAATCAGTGAATAAATAGGAAAAACTAGTAATCATTTTTTGACAAATATTTTTTTTTTAGCAGTAATAAAATTAAACTTTCTGACGGTCCAAATTGGGGGTGTGCCTGTATAATTTCTAATTCCAGCTCATGAACTGAAATGAAGCCAATTCTTAAGTTTAGAATGTTGTCCAAACGCTGCAAATACTACACTATGATGTGAAAACAGCCTAAAAACGAATAGTTGTTGTCTTAGCACAAGCCCTAGAGCTCTCAACACCCAAACAAACCTGTGACTCTTGCACTGATTCTCTAGGGGCTGGATGGTTCTCTCTGAAGTACATTTGAGTGACGTTGACTGAAATGTACACTGGTGTGGAGAGAGCAGTTAAAGCATCTTTCTGTCATTCTCTCAGAAGAAGAAAGAAAATTGAGGGATAGAGGGGTATCTGCAGCAGTTGAAGGCAGAAGAAAACACTTCCCTTGGGTTTGCTTCCTTCTGGTTACGTGTGTGTGTGTGTCTGTTGGGTTGGGGGTTCGGTTAAAGTCTTGGGGTCCAAGGAGAAGAAAGGGAGGGGCAACACTTAAATCAGCTAATGGGATGCGAGCAGTCTCTGATGAAATAGCTCAGGAGTGCCTTTTATCTGTCCACTGCAGACTCTGCTTCCTACCTGGCATAGTTTTATCTCGTTGACATATCGAGTGGACCTTGACAGGGCCTGTACTAGAAAACATATTATACCATTACTCCAGGCCACATACTGGACTCATCTTCTTTCCTCCCCAAATCCCTCTTTTTTTTCCCCCTCTAGACCCAGAACGAATGTTCAAGAAGCACAACCCGTGGTGAGAGACAGTAAACAGGTTTGGATATAATAATTGCAGAACCCACAGTAGCAAGGTAATAGAATGGCCTCAAAACATATTTGGACATTTAAGATACAAATGTGATATGTAAATTATCATATGCATGTATGATATTTATTTTTTATTTTTTATTTTTTTTTGTTTTTTTACATATCATAAAACAATTATTTTATAAAAAAAATATGGCACAAGCAAAGTTTCATGTACACTACTATTCAAAAGTTTGGGTTGGAAAAGTTTCTTATGCTCCCCAAAGCTGCATTTATTTGATTAAAAAACACAGTAAAAATGTGGTTAAACATAATCACAACTGTTTTCTATTTTAATATGGTTAAAAATGTAATTTATTCATGAGATGGCAAAGTTCAATTTCAGAAGCCATTGCTTCAGTCTTCAGGGTCACATGATCCTTCAGAAATCATTCTAATGTACTGGTTAATCTCTCAATATATATATACACAAAATTATAAATGCAACACTTTTTTGCCCCTATTTTTCATGAGCTGAACTCAAAGATCTAAGACTTTACCTATGTACACCAAATGGCCTATCTCTCTCAAATATTGTTCACAAATTTGTCTAAATCTGTGTTAGTGAGCACTTCTCCTTTGCCGAGATAATCCATAACATAACCCCACTGCCACGATAGGCCACTTGATCCACAATGTTGAGATCAGCAAACTACTCACCCACACAACGCCATCTGCAGAGAACACCTCTCCAAAGTGCCAGCCACCTTCGAATGTGAGCATTTTCCCACACAAGTCGTTTACGACAACGAACTGCAGTCAGGTGAAGACCCTGATGAGGACGACGAGCATGCAGATGTGCTTCCCTGAGACGTTTCTGACTTTTTGTGCAGAAATTATTTGGTTATGCAAACTGACTGTTGCAGCAGCTGTCCAGGTGGCTGGTCTCAGACGATCTTGTAGGTGAAGATTCTGGATGTGGAGGTCCTGAGCTGGTGTGGTTACACGTGGTCTGTGGTTGTGAGGCCGGTTCGATGTACTGCCAAATTATCTGAAACGCCTTTGGAGACTGCTTATGGTAGAGAAATGAGCATTAAATTCACGGGCAACAGCTCTGTGGACATTTCTGCATGAATGAATGTGTTTGGGATATCTGGATCAGCGTATACCAGCAACTTTGCACAGCCATTGAAGATGTGTGGACGAACATCCCACAGGCCACAATCAACAATCTTTTATTTATTTATTTATTTTTTCGGATCTCCCCATTTTAGAGTGGCATTTTATTGTGGCCAGCCTAAGGCACACCTGTGCAATAATCATGCTGTCTAATCAGCATCTTCATATACCAAACATTTGACTGGGTTTGCATTATGCATCCACTAGATGTGCTAAAGGGAATGTCAAAAAACAGTCAGATAAAGTGAAACTTTATTAAGCGTTCTGACAACTCCGTTCACTTCACTCCAATGGTAACGTTGTTCAAACATTAATGTGCATATTAACAATATCTCCCAGCCTTGCTCACTCTTCTCCCAAATGTGGAGGGGAACTTTTCCCTAATTCATACACATACCGTAATAAAATATCTCGTCATTATCCGAATCAGTGTCGCTGCTTGTAACGCAAAGTTTCCGACATCTTGGAAAGCAGTCTTGACTAGTCGAATTACGAACGTCGTTCATAAAGTTCAGTAATTCATACAGTTCAGAAGTTCATACAGTTCAGCTCACTTGGCATGGCATTCGTGGTTCGACTAGTCAAGACTGTTTTCCAAGATGGCACCTGCCTGTATACACGAAGTGAACTGTCTTTATAAAGTATCTTCTTACAAAACTGTCTGTACACTTACAAAGTTCTAAATGCTTCGTTTTGCATGTAAGGACCCTCATTATGTTACTGTGTTAGTGTGAGGCTATTTTGAGCCTTTAGTGGTGTGGCATGTGGCAGTTTGCAATATTAGTGTTTTTAAATGTTGAATTGTTGCATAATACAGATCAATGCATCACATGCATGTACTAAGCCTCAACATGACAACCACATGTGTGTTCATCTGTATGACTGTACTTAACTCTCAGTAATAAGTAGCTAAAATCACTCACATATCGACCGCCAGAGCCCTTCTTTGAGCTCCATTCGATGCCCCTCCAGATAGCAGATAACCTTCTCAACCCTGTGAAATAAAGATACAGGTCAGAGCAACCTTTAAAGGCCAATTGCCATATAGCTAACTGCAGTGCAACACAAGAGCTTCCCCAGCATCCCAATGAGACTGCCTGGTCCCCAACATCTACTGCATGCCGTGAAGCAAACAGGAACAATGACTTCTGCTGTCGAGCATATTGCTTGCTAGTTCTCTTGCTTGTTAGCTGAGCAAATATTAATTTTAATACACAGATAGAGTATGGTTGAGGAGAACATTATGAGTCATTATTCAGGCTATATTGCTTATAATAATTGTGTGATGAAATCCAATACAGTAAGTATTTTTGTTGTCATTAGTACAGCAAAGATGGCAGTGCATGTTTACACGGAAACAATTCTGAAGAGAAAACGCAAAAGTGGCGTTGCGTTATCAGTTTTTATTCTGTGTTTAGACGAGCGTTTTGGGTGGGAAATCCACGTGCATATGGTGACGCAAAAGTGTGTGAAATTCAATGTAGTATGCACTCCAGGCGGCAATGTGAAGCACTGCCACACAACAACACCAAGTCCGCGCGCCTATGTACAACCTTCACTGTCAAGCAGACTTTTGCGTTTTTACCCTTTACACGGGAATGCGGCGGTGGAGCATTTTTAAGATTTCCACTTGGGTGGTTTCACTTTTTTACGTTTTTAAGCCCCAAAAACGCTGTTGCCATGTAAACGAAAGGCATATCCAATAAAATATTTTTACGTTTTCACCTGCGAGCATTCTCGTATAAACAGTGTCTTAAACTACACAGTGACAATGAGATGATAACGAACAGGTGTGATGATTAAATGAGTGCCCATGACAACTGTTGACTGTCAGAAAACTAAGACAAAGAAACACATGTGAAAACTGAGAACAAACTAAACTTAAAGGGCACCTATGCCCCTTTTTACAAGATGTAATATTGGTCTCTGGTGTCCCCAGAATGTATTTGTGAAGTTTCAGCTCAAAATACCCCACAGTTCATTTATTATAACCATTTGAAAATGTCATTTTGGGGCCAGCTTAAAAATGAGCTGTTTCGGGGGTATACCACCTTAAATGCAAATGAGCTGCATATTCCTGCCCTGCCTTTGGATGAGGGCATCACTTGATACCTATGGCAGTCGGTACTGAGAGAGTGAGAGACGCGCTGTTTTGTCTGTCATTCAGCGTACGTTTGAATCGGAATATATAAATAGTACAAAGAGACTCCGGCAGGATAAACACAAATGAGAATGGACCAGTACATCTCGGTATGGTTATTTGATACATTTATGTACTTATAGAGTTGTAATCGTGTCCCATTTGCAATTATGTATGTGGAACACATTTTACAAATCTCGCTGCAAGTGCTAATAATGTGGATAGATGCTGTAATGAAAATAGAGGAATATATGGTTCTGAGAAAATGTGCATTCTTTACAGAAAATTAATGGTTCTGCAACATTCAGGTAAACATTTCAGTATATTTGAGATTACTTCGCTCTCAACTGTATCACAAAACCACCCAGCTGCAATTCCTGTGGAGAAAACAGTTGCCCTGTATTGGTTTAGTTCAGTTTAGTCTTGATTAAACCCTAGGTCCCTTTTAGTCGAGAACGTCAGACGTAGTCGACGTCGACTGAAATGGGATCACGCCAGGGCGCCAGTCATCTTCGAGTGTTATTGAACGAGCCAATGGAATTGGCCAATGGCCTGCTCGCCACAGTAGATTTTATATTTAAAGTGGTGGCACTGCATTGTAACCATAAACAACTAAACTCTGCTTTGTATTGCAACCATGGGCACAAATGAAATCAAAGCAGAAAATGCAACCGTTTAACTCGCACCTCTCCTGCTTGGGCAAGCCTTGACTGTTGTCATCCTTCACCAGCATGTGTTTGTCTCACAGATGACCTCCCTCCTCCTCGGAGGTCAGAGAACCAGAGAAGTAAGGATGTCTCAGCCAGAATGCCATTAACCTCATGAGCCTGGACAAATGGAGGCACTGTGATCTCGCCGGTCTGCTGGACCCTGCACCTGATTGCTGCAGGGGTACTCTCTGGGTTACTGAGTGTTTGCTGAGCTGACCATTAATCCAGACATGGCCTTTCCCTTATACAAGTATACCTCTATTCCTCCATATCTGTGGTACAACTCTATAAAGATTCTCAAATACTGTGTGTGATTATGAAAAAAGTGAATTCAATAAAGTCTACAGCAGGGGTAAAATGTTTTAAAACAACCCACCACTACTTCCACAAGCTTCAAAACAGTGAACAAAACAATACATTTACCAAAAGTGAACAATTATTATTTTATTTTTTTAATGTATTATTAGCCCCTCCCCCCTGCCCCTCAAATACTTAGCTAAGTCCCCTGATTCAAACGTGCAGGTGTAGCAGTTAGATGACATAGATGTAGATGCCGTAGATGTAAATTCTAATATGTTGATGTGCTGCTCAGGAAACCTTTCTCACTATCAATTAATGTTTGAAAATTGCTGTGCTGCTTTATATATTCTTGTTGAAACTGTGATAGTTTTTTTTTTTTCCTCAGGAATTGTCTTACATTGCAATAAGTGCATGCATTGCAAAAATATAATATACATGTTTTTTGAACTGCTATTGTAAAGAACACTTCATAAATTAATTTTAATTTTATGTCAATATTATTTAAAACAACAGCAATAATTTTGTCTGTGTCTGCTGAATAGATGCACATACCAAAAATCCACTGTCTGAATTATTCCATGATGAATTTATAATTAAAAGAAAATTACAAAAAAATATACACATGTCAGGTTTAGGCATCTGGTAACAGGCCTTGGAGCCAGTCATAGTGTATTGCTGTATTTTCTGTGCAGAATCAATGCGCTCAAAACCAGATTAAAGTCAACTCTGATCAGATCCCATCCTGCGCCAAGAAGGAAATCCAATCTGGTCACATAGATTCCTTTCAACAAATCTTGCTGTGTGTTAATGTGTCACAGAGGGGGCCAAAGATTCAGGGAAATGGGAGAAGAGAGGCAGGAAATGGGATTTTCTCTACCGCCATGTGCTGGCATGTGAGCTCTTTCCCTCTCTGCCCTGATCTCTACTCAGGAAATTGACATTTTAATTATATTAAGGCAAAGCTGTGAGGCCAGGTGCTTCTTTTCCTGGGACTTATATTGGGCTGTAAATGGCGTGTCAGCCACATCTAAACTCAAACTACAAAATCAAAGCAGATTAGCCAAAAATTCCTCTCCCTTCTTACTTCCTCAAAAGAGAATCCTGGTAGTAGACAAATGGACAAGGCTTTTTTTTTTTTTTTTTCAGCAACAGTAATAACTTTTCCATTTCAGTCATTTATTTATCGTTCTGTGGTGTGACCGAAAAAATGATATTCCTTATAATTATTGAAGATAATTAACAGCTAGCTTCTCTATTAATATGAGATGAGATTAAGTCATGAAAACTATTCATTATAATATTTACAAAACAAATTCATAAATGTTTAAATGCTACCATAATATGTGAGCAACATGTATGTACATATTTGTAGTTCTGAGAGAATATTGTTTATGCATGGTTATTGTAAAAAACAAAACAAATAAGTTTCTGAAATAAGGCCACAAAACACATACTAAATATGTGTTCACAAAACTTTTGATGGATGTTGTCGCCTGGAGTTTTTGCTTCAAAATGATCTAAAAATCATCCTGTCTAATCATTCAAATAAAAGAATACATTGATTTAGTAACTAAAACTCAAGTTTGTAAGACACTTTTTGTTTGGAAAGGCAATGTAGACAAGTCTTTGAAAGGGAACTTGAGATTTCATTATCTCACTTTTCATATTCCCTCACTCTCTTTCTGCAACTCGTATGAATGTGTGTGTGCATGTGTTTCGGTTTGATATTAGTTCTATGAGTTCGAATAATCAATAAAGTATTGTTTGTATTTTAAAGATAATTGCTCTTGTGCTTACAAATTTAATGCATTAAACTGCTAATCTAAGTTACCTTGCTAATAAATAGTGTTTTCACTAGATTGGATATTTACATCTGCTGCAGGGCTAATGGTTATGACCAGTTCAAATGAATGCTAGACGAGTCATTTGCTTAGCTGTATAAGTGATTCATTCTAGATTCCCTAATTAATTAATAATTCCCTTTGAGCTAAATTGACCTGTCTGACCATTACAAAATCAACAACTTCTTCATCATTTGCAACGTTGGCCCCGTCCACTGACGTGTTAGTGAGATGATGAGGAGAGAAGAGCGATACAGGATCACTAGACTAAAAACAACATTACCGTCCAAAGGGGTCGTAATGCTAGGAATCTGGTTATTCATTTTCAACAATATGAATGTCTCAGTTGAGCATTATTTGTAATATTTTACTCTGGCATTCTTTGGTAAATCAGTTGCAATTTTGGCGCAGGCTTTGCAAACAGACTTTTACGAAATGGACTGATATGCGACAACATGTAATTAACTGTGTTAATTCTAATGCCTGATCTGTGAAAACCTTTTTTTTTCAGAGTAATTTGTTCATTTTGTTCGTTTAATGATTTATTTATTTTTTTTCGTTCCATTATATGGAGAACCTTAATTTCTTTTCGACTGAAGAAAGAAAGACATGGACATCTTGGATGACATGGGGGTGAGTAAATTATCAGCAAAAGTTTTTTTTTTTTTTTTTAAGTGAACTAATCCTTTAATAAAGCAAACTAAAAAATATGACAGTCTGCAAGAATAATATTCCACTTTAATGGAGATCCAACATTCAGTGAGGAATAAACAGAGACCTTTTATGATGGTTCTCTATGCAAATGACATTAGCTCACATGAATGAGTGCTAACAACCTAATAGATAACCCGTCAACAATGGCACCATGCTGACAGTTAAACTCCACATCAATACTAAATATTCTTCCCTCAATAACAAAATAAAGTCCTGTCTTTGTTGTAAATCTGATTTGAATGTGCTTATGGATCTACAATGACTTTCAATGACTTTTTGACCATTTACACAGGTAAAAAAAGTGAGAAAACCAGAGGTCTTTTCATAAAATAAACCCTTCTTGCTTTGTGTTCTATATTTTCTTTCATTTGTGAGTAAAATTTATGTAAGATTGTATGATGTATATAATTATGTAACATTTTTATCAGTAGATTTGTACTTCAGCATCTTAAGCGCTATTCACGTAAGAGTCTCATATGAGGGGCACAAGTTACATAAAGATGAGCTGATTAGCATAACATATCTGAGCAGAGGATTAATGGTAGGCGTCTGAATTATGTGTAGCTCAATTAAATGTCATGCAGACCTGGAATGTTGACTGTTGCCACAAGCTGAACAATCATGATGTAAAAGAGACTGAAAAGACTTATGTTCACCAAGGCTGTATTTATCTATTTTAATTTTGTTTTAAAATGTAATTAATTCCTGAATTTTTAGTAGCGTTCAGTCTTCGGTGTCACATGATCCTTCAAAAATTATTATAATATGCTGATTTGGTTCTCAAGAAATATTTCTTATCAATGTCGACATTTGTTTGCTATTTAATATATATTATTTCATATCTCACATTTTAATGTTGAATATCTTCTGTAGCATGCTACAGAAGATGAAATCTTCTGTAGCACTATAGATGCATTTACTGTCACTTTTGATCAATGCATCCTTGCTGAATAAAAGTATCAATTCTATTAAAAAGACCTCAAACTTCTGAGTGGTAGTAGGTGTGTACAAACTTTTAAAGCAAAAAAGAATCACATCTGCTCATCCATTTCAGAGTAAACTTAAGTTCTGCCAGAAAGACTCTGGGAATAATGTGGATACCAGTAAACATTTAAACAACAGCTCACCAAGCATAATATGATATAAAGTTATTTGGCGTAGGCCCCATCCGTAGTTTGTATTCCGAGGATACGGAATCTGCATGTCCTGCCTTAAGACGAAGACGTGGCAAGAGTCGACCAAACTAATGGGCCGTACTATGGCAGCCCTGGTGGCTGCAGAGAGACATCTTTGGTTGAATCTCTCTGGTATACAGTAAAGGAGAAGGTCTTCTGGACGCTGTCTCCCTCTGGTCTGTTTGGTGACGCTGTTAACCCTGTCATAGACAAATTTCAAGAATTTTCAAGAAGATACAAGCTGCAGCGTTTCAAAAGTGCCTCCCGCTTAAAATTCACGTTCCAGAGACTGCTGAGCCGGGGCAGTCCCGGCCGCCGACAATCTCCTCACACAGGGCGCAACAAAAAGGGAGAGTCACGTCTCATGCTCCCCCTACTAAATGGTGGGACCAGACGCGGCAGTCTCAGGCGAAGTCTTCTGGTGGTAAAACTGATCTGAGGACAGTTATTATGGCCAAGAAAGCTTCTTCCAAGAAGAAGTCCTGAACCCACTGGATGCTGAGGGTACTCCCCACCGTGAGAGAAAGGAGTTCGCCCATTCTCTCTCAGTGCCCTCAGGGGTCCGTTCTGCCAACCCTGCCTTTAAGCTGGGGTGTAGACGGTCCCAGCAAACATTTTCCCGAGGGGTACTCGCTCCCTCTCAGGTCGAGAGCAGTCAAACCAGTCATTCCCTGCCAGTGCGCCGTTACAGGGCACTGCGTTTTCTGCTCAAAATATTCCAGAGGCCAGTCTCAAGAGGCTAGTACCCTTAGTAGGTTTTCTGGCGGAGTGGAAAAGTCTCCCAAGAGTTGGGTTGGACGCCATGGCTGAGGTAGCATCTGTACGCTTTTCCCCCGATCGCTCTGCACCTAGGAGTTCTGGAGAAGGTTCGCTGGGATGGGGTCAGACTACTGTTGGTAGCCCCGTACTGAGTATGGCTTGCGGACCTAGTGTCTCTCCTCGGCGGCTCTCCTCTGGAAATTCCGATCAGGAGGGACCTTTTCTCTCAGGCGAGTGGGTTGATCCTTCACCCCCGCCCAGAACTATGGAAACTGTGGGCTTGGCCTCTGAGGGGGCCCAGCTCATAAGTTCAGGTCTCTCAACCGAGGTTGTTGAGACCATCCTTCACTCCAGAGCTCACTGAGCTTCACTGAGAAGCTGCAGCCGTGGCGGGATGATGTTTGGTGTGGTGACCGCAGGAGAATGACTGTAGTGGATACACCGTTTCGGGTTGTCGATGGCTTGCAGTTGGGGCTTTTGCACTCGAGGCCCCCGCGCTTGGTCAGCAGCTTGCTTGGAGCAAGGATCACAGCGCATATTTGAACTATATCGATATATGAGATATGGTCTAATTCCATATCGCATTTAAAACTATATCGATATATTTTTCACATCGATATATTGGCCAGTCCTACTCGGACACTTGCTCTTATGACGACATGGGTATTAGCATTCCCACAGCGTTGGATGCAGCTTGAGTTCCCTTGAAAGGAAACGTCTCGGTTACGTATGTAACCCTAGTTCCCTGAATAGGGAATGAGACACTGAGTCTTTCTGCCAGCATGCCCGTGATTGACTTACTTCAGGCCTATCAGAAGCTGTCGTGGTTTTAATCCCGAAGTGCTTTGTAGTTTCCTATGACCTATGACGTTCCGTCTCGCCATTGGACTGATTCCATACGTGCTTCATGACACACTCATGCTGGGGCGTTCCCACAGCATTTGATGCAGCGCCTCGTTCCCTATTCAGGTTACATGCACAACCGGTAATGTTTGACTGACCTACAACACAGACTTTTGATCCTCCAATCCGCAAGTATCTGGATTGAATAAAAAATGATCTTTGAATTTTCCAGGTCTCTAAAATGATCATTAGCATTCAGTTAAATGAAGGCGCTATAGATTAATAGACAAGCATGCTAATACAGTGATTTGAGTGGGATCAAATGCAGCCTCTGCTGTCGTACCTCTAGGACAAGCACAACTGAAGCCTCATTAAAAGTTATCATTTGCTTTTAAAGTTGAATGATGTATAATTAAGTTAAAGGTGAATGGTGTAATGTTGTGTGCCACTAGCATCACCAAACATAACCGCAAAAATAATGAGAAACACTTCCTCTGTCTGCTATTGGTCAGCCAAGCATACAGTCCTGCCCCAAAACTCATGCCATTGGTCAAACTCAAGTCAATGGTGCTGTGTCAAGCTGGGTTGCTTTTCCCAAAAGCATCATTATCCTAAAATCGTTATGTCCTTATGGGCAATTGGTTTACAATCATCTTAAGCTCATAATGCTTTTCTTTAACAACATAATTGAAGTTGGCATGTCCCAAAACCATAGTTCCAACTATCATTTGCAAGCAAACATCGGTTCAAACATTGAATCCTGCTCAGAGTGGTACGTGTGGAACCAGAGGGGTCACGCGGGTGCCATGACCTGGATGGGAGTGAGGTGTGGGGGCAAGTGTAACGGAGGCCAGCTAGTAAGAGCTGTGTAAGTAAACCCAACATTATCTCACAACCAATTTGTACATGTAAAATTAAAAAGTCGCTAATTCGTACGATTTCATATGATTTGTCTAAACCCCAGTGATGGGTAGGTTTCAGGCGGGGTCAGGGGTAGGTCATTCGTAGGGAATAATACGTATTGGGGAACTCGTAAAAATGTACGATTTAGCAAAAATCGTATGAATTCGTACAGATTGGCCAGCTCGCAAAATACGTACGAATTGCCATGAAGTTGTGCACAAGTAGGTAATCAGTAAACCATTTCAGAATGAGTAAATACATATGGGGCCAACCGTGTTCAGCAACATCGAAAATGTGGGTTTCACTTTATTTTGATGGTCCCTTTAACACATTCTGCTGTAATGTTGCACCTACATGTCAACTAACTCTCATTAGGGTAATAGTTGAGTATTAATAGATTGGTAGGGTTAGAGTTAGAATAAGTTTGTTGGAGTGGCATCACAATAAAGTGATAGCAGATATTAAACAAACAGTCTAATACTCTAATGAGAGTTAGTTGACATATAATTGCAAAGTTATTTATAGTCAACAGAATGTTCAAAAGGGACCATGCATACTGTTGGAGTGTCTCTAGGAGGAAAAACTGCAAAATAAAAATATAAATAATTTTTCAGTTTTCAATTTCAGTTTTCTTTTGCAGTTGTAATGTCTGATGACTCTACTAGTACTTCCAGTGGTAAAGGTAGTTATCAAGCCGATTTAAAGCTCTGAACATTTCAAAGCAATAGGGCCCGATACAGACCAAACATGCCTTCCACATTACCAATTTTCCACAGGGATTTTCTTCAGTGTTATTTTTTTTTCACCATCTTGGTGAAGCTTTAGTGTGCAGCTGCACTCGTGCTGAGCTTGTCAAGAATATCCAGTCCTCTGTTTCCATACACCGCATATGCTTAACATGTCACTTCTGAGCCCATTATCCCCATGACTGCGCTCAAAAAGACTAAGTGGAATAATGGAGTACAGTCTCCACATGCCATGTGACACAATCAGTAGTTCAAACAAACACTGGCTCTGAAGATACATTGCTTTAAATGGATCAGCCAATAGAAGGGTTTACACAATTTTTTTAATCGCTGATTTTTTTTATGTTTTAATATGAATGGCATACATTAATGTATAATTATTAATAAATTAAATTAATAAATTAATAAAAATGTGTAAATATATTTTATTATACTATAATAATATAATATTTAGTTTAAATGCAATATATTTCGGCATATTTTTGTGATGCATTGAAACAGCACAGCCTTGATTACATAAAATATACTGCAATTTTTTAACTCAATATAATTTCTGCACATATTTACATACTGAGCTCAGTATGTACTTTTTTTCTGATTTCAACCGTTGAACTAATCAGAATGATCGATTATATATGCTACAGCAAAAGATGACGAAATTCAGTTCAAATCTTTTCCTGAGGAAAAATGTGAATTTGGCAGCAAAGAAATGAGAGAATCTTTACATCTGAGCTCTTAATCATGCAAATCTTTATAAACGCAATCTTTGATGTGAAGGGAAAAAGAACTGACTGTGCTCAACACCTTTATCTTTTGAAAATGAAAAATTACATTTTTGGTGGACCGCTCTCTTACCCAAGCTGGATCTAAGACAGGGCCCTGGGGTAAAAGAAGGGTGTTCAGTGCTAACTGTGTTGTTAGTCTTCTCTTCAACATTTCACTTCTCCAGTGCAGTTCAACTCTGATGTGTTATTTTGTTCTGTTTCTGATCCTGTGACATAATGTGATGCTGGAAGTTGGAGCAGAGCCTTTGAGAAATCATCCGAATGCATCGTGAACGGCAGTCAGGTTGCAAATGGCAAATGCAAAAAGTGCCTTTCTTTTACAAATTACCAAATCAGAAAGCAGAAAACTCTGTGTCATGCCTGTCCTTTCGCTCTAGCCCCTTTGATCATTCACAAACTCAATTCTCACTTTCTAAATAAAACTTATCAGACACCTGCGTCATTCCATCAGTAGTGAGAAGGAAGAGGCACAGATCTTGTGTCAGCAATTTTCTGAAATTCAACAACTTTCTGTGCTAAAAATTCACAAAGACTCAGTACTCTTAACATTTTAAGGCTCTTTCTGGCCCTGTTCTGTTTTAAATCGTAATTATGATAAATGAGAACAAAATGCCTAGAGAAATGCCACAAGACTAAGAAGCAGTGACTGGGTTAACCTCACAATTCAGATGAATACAAAAGTAATTATATCCTAAATACTGATAGATAGGGTAGAACTTTTTAAAAAGAATTAAAGTTGGCTTAAAACAAAACTGCACATGTAGCGCCCCCTTCAGGTCACCAGGACACTAGGGTTAATGGGCATCCAGGTGAGTCATAAAGAAAGGAAACGTGGACCAAGTAATCTAGGTTCATAGCAATGAACAGACAGGCCACAGGAGTAAATTCATATGATGTTGAAAAAAAAATTTATGGTAGGAAAAAAATGATAAAAGAAATGAATTAACGAATTGTTTCTTTTTTAGAAAAGCAGAATAGAAAATCAATGAAACACCAAGGAAGAAGGAAGACACTGATTTTCAAATAAAGAAGAAAAAAATGTTTTTCTTTTTGTTTCCTTGAGTTATTTATTCCCTGTTTAATCTTTTTTTTCCCCAAATCTAGGTTTAAGAAATATATTCTACTTTAATGTCGAATATATTTTCTATTGATCTTGTAGTGTTCTAATTATTTATTTGAACTAATTTTAGGTTTCTTAATTGAAATCTACACTGGTTTAATTAAACCATTTTTCATACTCAGCAACTTTAAATTTGATATTCAAATCGACGATTCAACTCACAAAATCAAAATAACAACACAATAACAACAGCACTGGACAATAAACAGTGAAACAAACAATATCAACACTATTCAATGGTCAATATGGGTACACAGTTCAAATATAAATAAATTCAGAAGAGTATTTTCAAATACCAGTCTCTAAATTCAAGAGGGAAAAGAGAAAAAGAAAAGGTCAGTCGTCAGTTCACTTTGTCCCAGGGAAAAACTAAGCAGAGGTTCCGATGAAATCGTTCGATGGTTTCGTTTTGAATCAAAATTCACTGGGAGGTTTGCCATCTTGTTCCACACGGTGATGAGCTCAGTCCTCACTCAAAACACTCAAACACAAAAATCATTCAAAATCACTCGTAAAAGCAAAACATAATTCAGTTCAGATGGTAAAATCAATCTCTTCCTAAACGTTCTGTTTAGTTTTAAGTTACAATTGCTGTTATTTTCTCTCAGAATTAGCTCTGCCGATCTTTTCAAGAGGTCCCTTGCATACGTTTTTCCCATAGATATCAAGTAGAGACTAGATGCCCTATTGGCCGCTGGGCACTGAGAATCTTGAACCGGTCGTATTCTTATTGTGTTGCATAGCAGCAGCAGATGCCAGAGCACTGTGCAGCATATTCTCAAATCGGCAGACTATCGCTCAGAAATTACTTTTCACAAGGAATATTTAAGATTTAACATTACCGCACTATTGGTTGTATTTTGTAAATGAAATATCTCATGTGTCCTGTATCATAGCTGCATGTATGACCTTTGCAGCCAAAAAAAAAAAGTGTGAAAATCAGTTCGGTATTCAGTGAGATTTGATTAATAAAATGCACTGACAGCTCATTGCACCTGCCAAACAAATTATACTGAGTGGAGCGGGTGACCGGTTTAAGATGGCGGCCTATGCCGGCGACCATGCCAGCAGTAGCAAGGGAGTAATCCATCAGCCGTACAGGCATCTACTATAACAAATTATTTACTGATATTATAATGTACAACATGACATAGGTAAAAAACATTTTGACATTTCGGAAGGAAACACCTCTATTAGTAACACATTCTGTCAGGTAAGACTATAATACACTTTTGTGATTCCATTCACGCCCAGTCAAGGTAATATATTCATAGGCAGACAAAGACAGAATCCCTGACTACACATGAATATGCATCAAGTGAATATCTGAAGGAGGGGCAGAATAATGTTGTACAGTCATGGCAGATATATGGAATATGACATTCCACACATGGCTAACACTTCAGTGTCATTACTTAGCTCATAAGGGTCTCTTGCTTGCCTACTTTCATTTTGAAGACATAGCCTATACTTACTTGTATGTATATGCATTATTAGAGCATACAAGTTCTTAAGGAAAGACACAAAATGGTTAGGTCATACAGAATAATTTACTTTGCTTGCATCATACACAATACTTGCAGTGTACATTGTTATTTTTCTTGTTAGGTGACTAATGCTTGTGATAAATGTGTTGAAGGTTATTTAAAAAAATGAATAAAATTGCAATTAAGCAAAACAAAATAAGTATAATGTCTTCTGTTCTTGAAAGTATTGTTATATAAAAATGCGCTGTAAAAACATGTTTTACAGAAACAAAATACAGAAAAAATATGTTAATATTTTTACAATTTTTACTGTAAAATTACATGCAATGCACTGTTTTGTGCATTCAAATTGATTTATAAACCCCATATTAAAGTAATAAGCCACAAGAGATTTCACATTACAGTGATTTTACAATGGATAACATGTCTCAAGCAGGACACAATGTGGATAGCTCACTTATACAATGAAAAATTACAGTAATACCTAGCAGTGACTTTATGCTTTTATAAAGTGCTACCAAAAGCAATATATTAAAAAAATATTGTTTTAAGACATTTAAAGGGCACATATTATGCCCCTTTTTAAAAGATGTAATATTGCAACGCATTCTCACCCCAAGCCCTTTAGCGTCACTTACATGACGCGATCCTACGGCGTCATCTAACTGACGCTAAAGGAAAGCGTCAGTTAGAGGACGCGGTTAGGTTTAGGTCTGGGGTGGGGGTAGCGTACACACGATGCTAGGGCGTCATCTAACTGACGCTAAAGGGCGCCTAAAGCGTCAGATATTGAAGCATGGTCAAATGCTTCCCAAGGCGTCAGTTAGGCGACGCCTTGGGGGTGAGAATGGGCTGAATATTGGTATCGGGTGTCACCAGAATGTATTTGTGAAGTTTCAGCTCAAAATACCCCAGTTAATTTATTATATCCATTTGAAAATGTCATTTTAGGGGCCATTTTTGTTTTAAAAAGAGCTGTTTTGGTGTGTACGACCTTAAATGTAAATGAGCTGCATATTCCCGCCCTGCCTTTGGATGAGGGTGTCACTTGCATACCTATGACAGTCGGTAAGCAGAAGGGCTGAGAGTGAGAGACCCGCCGTTTTGTATGTCATTCAGCCGTACATGTTCGAATCGGAATATATAAATAGTCTCTGATCAGACCCAGATGATGAAGAGACTCTGGCAGAATAATCACAAATGAGAATGGACCAGGACGTCTCGGTGTGGTTATTTGATACATTTATTTACTTATAGAGTGGTAATCACGTCCCCTTTGAAATTATGGAGGTGCAACACACACACACAGACACACACAAACACTAACGTTGGCGCAATTTTTTGAAACAACATACACATACTGTGATAAAGTTTGCTACGTACAAGCAAAATTACATTTATGCGAGGGACCTGTTGTGTCATGTTTACATTACCAGCCCGTTCTCATCCTTCAGCGTCACATAGAACGCTATATGACAAAACGGCGCTATGTGATTTCATGATGTGAGTGACAGGTTGTCTTGTCCTTGCGCCAGTAAACACATCAAGAAAATGCAAACATTTTACCATTAGAGATACAACAGCCTCAAAAGGAAAACCTAAAAGGTAGATAAAGTAGAAAGGTTTAAAGAGTAGCTGGAGGTACAACTTTCTCACATTTTTCTGACTGTGTAAACAAGCCAAGACTTCCAGCAAACGAAAGGAACAAAATCAAGAACCGTCAACGCCCATCAAAGCTCAGATGGTTGGTGTGCTGCCTTGGATGCATAAAGACATATCTGATCATTTCGAACGTGGGCTTGGGATCGAATGTTCATTTATCACTGCACGGGAGACACTTCCACTCACAGGGGCACTGAATTCTGCCAGTCAAAGTCATCTCTCTAATTCTGGCTGTTCTCTGAAACATACAGCTGTACCACTGCTGTTTGATCACATGGAAACTTTTGACTTAGGAGTATCAAGATGCCAGGTGCTTCTAAGGGATAGATTTTGCAGTGGGAAGTTTGCTGGTTCTTGCTTTAATGTAAATAGTCGACATGGCACTCAGTTGGCTATGTCTTAGTTCACAATATCTTTAGTCTTAACTTGCTGTTGAACATTGTTAAACTTGAACATAAAGATTTTGAATTCTGAGAGGAATGTGCTAATATGTTAGGTGGAAGCTCTGTGAAGTGCTTTTCAGCAAAAATAAATATTAATGCTGGTCCATGAGTCATGCAGTGAGGCTTTCACTGTCTGTTTGAAATACCACACCTTCCTTCACAAAGAGAAATACACATGCATTACCTGCCCTAAAGAAATCCTAAGGGAGGCAATTCAAATGTCTACTTATTTTTTGGCCAAACATGCACGGTGAACTGCCAGGGACAACTGTAGAGCTCTTTACTTCCCTGCTTAAAATTGTATGCTTGGTTTAGTCCAGAAAGAAGAAAAGACAGAAAAAAACTAAATATTTCTGTGCCCTGAGGGCTGACGGACACCATGATGGGAAGTGATTCTGAACTGCAACTGCCTGAAACAAGTTGTCCATCCATAGTTGTGAATTTAACTTGCGTGCAAAATTGCAACGTTGCATAAAACATTTGCAAATAAATCACTTCATGGGAAATTATAAATACCTGTAATAAAAATGTGAGCTGTTGTAATTGGGGAACCCACTGATGTAGCACTTTTGTCCTACATCACTTCTGTTAGGGAGTTTATACAAATCATTTTGATGACAAACATTTCAGAATGATCAAAACCATATTTGACATGCTGTGCAATGAAATTGGTCCACTGGTTATTATCCAATCACATCCACCATTGAAGCAAAGTCGCGTGAATGTTTTGTTGTGCATTGAGGAATTCGGTCGGTAAATGTGTTTCCATCGCATATGCATTTCTACCAGAAAGACTCGGGAGATAAGATACTGTACGATAAAACATTTTATTAACAGCCCAGCAAGCCATATATGCAATAAAGTTCTTTGGCATAGGCCCCGTCCGTAACTCGCGATCCAAGGGTATGGATTCTGCATATCCTGCCTGAAGATGAAGGCAGGGGCGCAGCCGACCCCCACTTGGAGTTTTGGAAGGGACCGACCTGGTGGTGGTGGGAAGGATGGAGCGAAGACCGTCTTGGTGGAGGTGGGGAGGATGGTGGTAAGTGAAGCGTCAGCATCTGCGAACTCAGACAAGTGTAAGTAAGGGTCTTTTATACTTCACGTATTAGAACGCGATTGGATAGATGAGAAGGTAATAATGACGTGACAATTGAGTCTTCCTGGCAGAACTTGCGCTACGCTTTCATATGTCTTCTTTTTCGGATAAAGCTACAAACCAGTTGTAGGATACCTGAATTAGCCTAATATGGGCACTTTAAATGAAAATATCTCTGTGAGGAGAACAAATTTCAATTTTATGGTTTACGTCTACCACCTAGTGTTTAGAATTTCACCTGATAAAATCCTTTACAATTATTCTCAGCCCATTCTCACCCCCAAGGCGTCACTTAACTGACGCCTTGGGAAGCATTTGGACATGCTTCAATATCTGACGCTTTAGGCGCCCTTTAGCGTCAGTTAGATGACGCCCTAGGATCGCGTGTACCCTACCCCCACCCCACACCTAAACCTAACCGCGTCCTCTAACTGACGCTTTCCTTTAGCGTCAGTTGGATGACGCCGTAGGATAGTGTCATGTAAGTGACGCTAAAGGGCGCCTAAAACGTCAAATATTGAAGCATGGTCAAAGGTGACGCCTTGGGGTGAGAATGCGTTGTTATTGTAATTTAGACTGGATGTTGAAACTTTTGACTGACAATACTTATTTATTTTTTATTACATAATTATTAAACATTAAATCTTTGTATTAACAATAAAACAACCTTGTGAAATCTAGTACTGACCTCCCCTATGCATTATGGTTCTAAAAGCACTTTATAAAAATGGTTAAGCCTTTTTAATAAAGAATTTTAAAGGTTGTTGTAACCTATCAAAATGGAATAACCTAATTCTATCGAATCTTTCCCGAAAGTTGTGCAATTTAGTCAGGTCTACAGAGACTGCATAGCCTGAAAAGACACATTTAACTGAGATTTATCCACATCAATGCCATAGATTTAGAGTATAGCACTTTACAGTTCTTCGAAAGGTTTGTAAACGGCATACTGTATATGAACCACAGCTGCCATTTTTTTTTTTTTTTTCGGTAAAAACAACAGGATTTTTTTTTTACAGTGATATACGAAATGTTTTACAGCTACTGAAAAAAGCTTTCATATGGCCAAGCTGCTCCATAAAAGCATGCTTGTATTACAGCATCTGTTTGGTTTAGTGCAACATTTCTAGGGCATTATTTTGAGGTCTACTGAGTTGGCACCACTGTCTTATATCAGGCTTGGATAGCAGGCTCACTATAAAAACTCATTTGAATATTGCAGTGTTCTCCCATTCAGAGCTTAATTTATCACAGTGTGCCTGGCCTGCCAAGCATCAAATATTTGCTATCTGACAGTTTTTAAATAACCAAGCGACTTCTATCAAAACAAAACTCTTAGTGTAATGTGTAAATAAGAGACCAAAAAAGCTTTCTGAAACCTTTTTTAGCATATTTTTAGCGTCCAACGGGACCCAAACTCATTAAAACCCTAATTTGTTAAAACAGGGGTTTTCAAATGCCAAATGTTGTGAGGAAGCTATTATTTTCATGCAAGACCAGTTTGGACTCTGTGTGAAAAATAATTGCGCATGATATTACCGGTATTATCAAGAAAACATTAAAACCAAAATTAAATAATTCATTTTGGTTTGTCATTGTACAAAGCCTAAACAAATCGAAATATGTCTGTATCATTTTTCTCTACTATTTTTCTGTTTAGTCACCAGTTTGAAAATCCCTGTGCAAAACGTAACATGATTTACAACCCATATGTACAGTATATCACAAACGGTAAAGGAATTAATCTTGAATAGCTCATTAATGTCATCCAACAGTCATATTCACAAAACTCTGATTTTGCAGTCCACAAGCCCAAAAGATCTTAGGCTACTGATGAGAAGACATACACAGGAAACCCTCGAGGGAACAAAAGAGAGTTCAAAGTATCTTGAGGTAATTCAAATGTTTTCTTCTCCCCACTGCCAATTACTGACTCTCCATTGCTGTGTGTAATTTCTTCAAAGGCATTGTTGGAAAAATCACAATGAGACCTTCTGAAATTTGCCTTTGTTTATTCTCAGTAGACTCATTTAAAATCCATTATTCCTCCCAGTTTGTCTGCCCTCTTCTCTTTGTGTCTTCAATGTCACCAGCAAGTGTGACCCACACAGCAAATTTCTAAGTGATAAAAAAACCTAGTGTTGGGCAGCTAGTGATAAAATCTGGTTTTCATTTACAAATATTACATGCTTTATCACTTGTTTAGTGATAATGTTGGGTGTGATCATTTTCAATCTCCTCGCCCATTAAGCTCCTCGCCTCTTCGGTTAAAGGGATAGTTCACCCAAAAATGAAAATTATGTCATTAATGACTCACCCTAATGTCGTTCCAAGCCCATAAGACCTCCGCTCATCTTCGGAACACAGTTTAAGATATTTTAGATTTAGTCGGAGAGTTTTCTGTCCCTCCATTGAAAATGTGTATAGTATACTGTCCTTGTCCAGAAAGAAATATAGACAACATCGAAGTAGTCCATGTGACATCAGCGGGTTAGTTAGAATGTTTTAAAGCATTGGAAATACATTAAAACATTGTATTCTCTTCCGGGCCAGCGTTTACGAGTCCACAGTGACGCTGGTGACGTAAGACGCTGCTGACGTGTACTGTGTAGCCTACAAAAAGTACTGTATCAGACAATGCCAATACAGTCCAATACCATTGGACCATAGCGCTATCAATCACTGCCTGATTTAACTTTGGCAATGTAAAGACTTTTTTTTACCATGCCAAAAAATTTCTCAATTGCTGATTAATTGCAGACCATGTCTCTGTTCATGATATGTAAGCACACAATTATTTTGAAGTATCACCCTGGTCACAATATTATTCTGATTACTTTTGTGTGATAAAGATGGCTGATAAATGTGTAGCTAGTATGAGTAATAAAATGTTTTTTCTGTGTCCATATTTGACAATAATAATGCAAAATAAAATTAGCATCGATGTACCATCACAAGGGTTTTGGAAAAATATTATATATATGTATTTCTGTACATTATTTCTTTATTATTCATTATTTAATTATTTTATGCAACTTGTGTATACATGTGTAAATAAAAGAGAATTCTTGGCTCTGGATATGAGATTATTAATGGTCTCTGAGTGTTTGCAAGGCTGATACATTTAAACTCTCTTTAGTTTAATGTAAAAACAATGCATAGTTTTGCTCTCTTGTGAGGGGAAAAAAGTAGGCTAATTCACATTCGTATGTGAATACTTACCGAAGTGTTGTAGTTACTTATATTCCACCACTGGTTATTTTGAAAATTAAAGTAACAAAATAGGTATATTGTCACAATATTAACAAATTGTGACAATAGACCTACATCCTAATCTTAATTACATTTATTGTATTTTGTGTGTTGATAAATGGTGCTGTATACTTGTCATTTGAGTGACATTCTGCTTTGCAGTAACCTGAAATTTGTATTTATTGATGTGAACTTAATAAACTAACTTTTGGACTGATATCCACATCTCTTTGCCCTCCATTGGTAAATATCTGTGTGTGCCCTATTTCCATTGGGTAGTTATGTCCCCATTTCTCTGAAAAGGGGTGGCGTAGTCAGCTTGTCATATTTAATTGCCACTATACGATTTGTGTAAATGTAAGTCACGTCATCATTTTATGTTGCATTACCCTTGCTGCATTCGGAGAATTGGTCCATTGTTGCATGTTTGGTCAATGAGGTTCGAGGCCAAACAAAAGTTCGTTAAGAACTGCATGAAGAACTTTAAGAATTTGACTGTCTTTGGCAAAAAACAAAACAAAAAAAACACCAATTTGCTGTTGCCTATCACTTGGAATGTATATGAATTACACTTTTATGGAATCAGGACCTGTGAAGGTATATAAAATTCTGTGTTTGGATCATTTGAAGAGATTTCTGAACATCTATGCAGTGATTCTCAAACTGAAATTCGACATACAAAGTGGGGAAAATTCGTGTGTTCCAATATTGTTGATGAATTGTCTGTTTTAAGTAAAATATAAAATATATTATTGCTCAGTGAAGTGTTCTTGTTGTTAAAAGACTATGAGTCGATGTTTATTGAACAGGTCCATGCCTACAAATTATTTGACAAAGCATCTCTACATGTATGGATAGTGAACAAAAACAACTTAAGCAATATTTCCTTGTTTGACGCACAGATGAGTCCTATGACTCATTTTGCAAAAACCTGTTTGAAACACCCAGCAGAGATTTGTGATTATTTAGCCTATTAAGGAATTGCATATTCAGAAGGAATGTGTATTTTCAAACCAGAATCTGTTTAAAATTGATGAGTTAAAGATGGCATTGAATAGTTGATGTATTTTTCAATGTAAAGATGTTATTGCAGTGTATGTTTACTTGTTAAAAAAAAAACCCTGCACAGCAAATTAAATGTCCATGCCGATTTTTTGACAAAGTATATCAACTTACATGTATAGATGCCCTACTGTATCAGTTGGATCTTTTATGTCTGACTCTGTTCATTTGTCTTGTGGTGTGCCACAAGGTTCTGTGCTGGGCCCTTTGTTGTTTAATTTGTATATGCTTCCTCTTGGACAGATTATAAATGGTTTTAAAATAATTTCTTATCATTTATATGCAGACGACATTCAGTTACTTATTACGTTTAGACCTGATAGTCTAGATAAACTGTCGGTTCTACAGGATTGTTTAGTCTCCATTAATAAATGGATGGAAAACAATTTTTTACAACTTAATAAGGATAAAACTGAAATGATGATCTTTGCACCTGACAATATGATACCTAAGATTAAGCAGGCTTTGGGGTTTTCACCCAGATCAGATCGTAGTGAGATAAGAAATCTGGGTATTTTTCTGGATAGAGCCATGTGTTTTAACAGTCATGTAAAGTCTGTAGTTCGCTCATGTTTTTTCCATCTCAGGAGCATTGCTCAGATTAGATCGGTGGTCTCAAGAAAAGAGATGGAGATGCTTGTTCATGCCTTCATCTCGTCACGTTTGGACTATTGTAATGTTCTGTACACTTGTTTGAAAAAATCATCTATATGGAGAGATTACAACTTGTACAAAATGCAGCTGCTAGGCTTTTGACGGGTACCAGTAAGTGGTCCCATATAAGACCAGTTCTCAAGGACCTTCATTGGCTCCCAGTCGAATACAGAGTTCAGTTTAAAATATTAGTTATCACTTATAGAGCCTTGCATGGTCAGGCACCTCTTTATATTCAGGATCTTTTACATAAACATTCATCGGGTCGGCTCTTGCGGTCTTCTGGTCTGGACCTCTTACTTGTCCCTAGAACACGTCTCAAGACTAAAGGGGACCGTGCTTTTTGTACGGTGGCACCAAGGCTCTGGAACTCTCTGCCTTTAGCACTGAGAACTGTGGGTTCTGTTAATTCCTTTAAAAAACTCCTGAAGACGCATCTTTTTGGACTTGCTTTTACTTAACAGCAGTGGTTAACTGTCGTTTCATGTTTGTGAAGATTATTTTCGTGTGTCATGTTATGGTGTTATTAGTGTATCCATGTTTTGATCCTTTTTGTTTTTAACAGATTGTAAAGCACTTTGTAACTCCTTGTCTGTGAAAGGTGCTATATAAATAAATTTTACTTACTTACTGTGGTGCTGACTCATTTTTTTCTAATTATTTACAAAAAAAAAAGAAAAGAAAGAAAGAATTTGTTTGAATCTCAGTTTATATTTAAGAAATATTTCTCCTAATAAATGTGTATTTTTTAACAATGTTAAGATGATATTGCATTGAGCTGTTTGGTATATGAAAATTGTAATAAATGTTCAAATAAATTCACAGTCACTTGTTTTTTTGGAAAAATATCTTCAGTTTAATTTTTTCAATTTCATCTGCATTACCAATTTGAAATAGTATTTACATTATTTACATTAAATCAACATAAAAAAAATACACTGGGGGTGCTTCTCAATATCCCTCCTCGTCTCCTCGCTCCTCCGTCCTCCCTCCTATGACCCGGAAACCGATCGAGCTCAGCCATCTTGAAGGACATCTCAATTCTCTAATTGCACCGTGAGGAGTCGAGGATCGAGGAGTGAGGACGCTTCCTGAGGAGTCATAAGCGAGGATACACAGGTGCATCCTACGCGGAACTGTTATATTGACTAAACGTGACGCACGTGTCAATTCTCCTCCCCCTTCACATCGGTCACAATCATTTTAATTTATACTTTACCTTTGCAGTTTATATAAACCACACATCTCAGATATTTCAACAGTATAGTCTATCTTTATTATTATTTATTATGAATTACCAAACTTCAACAACATAAAGGCAGATCCTTTTAGCGCTGCTGATGACACTGTGGAGTGACGCTCGAGTGATCAAGAATTCCAATGGATATAAAAAAGCTTTTATTCGATTCCTCTGTCCTCCTTTCCTTTCCTCGCTTCCTTCCCTCACGTCCTACAGGGGGTGGAGCTGAGACGCAAGGAAAGGAAGCAAGGAAAGGAAACGAGGATGCACAAATAAGAAATGAGAAGCACCCAAGGTGTCATGACTCTGCCTTCTTGTCCTTGATTTTCGCTAGTCTTGAGGCTGGATCAAACAAAAGGCATGCGCTTGTGTTGTCTCATTACTTAACACCGCCCCCTTGTTATCCTCATCTTGTCATTATGTCAGCATCACCTGTTCTTCTCATTAGTTTCTCCCTATTTTATCCCCTTGTGTTTGCTGTTTTGTGCTGGTTCATTGTGATTCCTGACTGAGTGTTAGCTTACCTTGTGAAGCTTTGTGAGTCTCCTGTCAAGAGTATTTGTCTAAAGAGAGTGTACTGAGTCTTTCTTTCCTGTTTGTTTATCGTAGTTATTTGTCAGGAAGTTCAGTCACTCCTTACCCTGTCCATGTTTTGCCCCCTTGTGTGTGCCAAGCATCTTGTCTGGGCTTTGGTTTATCTTCAAGATCCTAACACTGGGGTTGTGTGATTAAACACCATATACACAAATCCGGCGAAACACGGAAGTAAAGCAGCGCCGCTATTACTGCGGGCCTCCTTTTATTTTTATGATGAGCTCATCTGCGATGGTATGCAGTATCTGGCCAATTCATCCGGAGCTCGTGTAATTCTGCAAACAATGCCCTGTAATTTCGGTTCTGAAGCTCATCGCATGCCAGATGATTAATAAAATAATATTGAATACCTGTAAGAACATGTATTTTATTGCTGCAACATGGCCGTGGCTAATAGTTATCTGCAACTTGTGAATAGCCAACTTTAGAGAAAAATGTGGGACAAGTGTTCTTTACAGGAAAATAAGAGACACTCAAAATGTACTGTATCAAACAGTATATGTCATTTCAGGTTAGTATGCGTTTAAAATTTTCTTTTTTTAAAACACAAACGTTTAAACATTTGTTTTGCTTAACCTATTTATGTACAGTTTAATTGTAAATCGGATTTTAAGATCACACAAAAAAGTCACATTACACAAATCAATCATACTCCAGCAAGGACGCATTAAAGTAATCAAAAAGTGAACGCAGACTTTTATAATGTTACAAAGATTTTTTTATTTCGGATAAATCTACTTTGAATCTTCTATTCATCAAGGAATCCTGACTTTTTAAAAAGAAAACATTAATAATAATCAGAAATGTTTCTTGGGCAGCAAATCACATCAGCATTTTATTACCTCGGTAATATTTAATGTTTTCTTGCGTGGCTGGATGTTGAGTTTTGTATGGTCTGATGCGTGGGCTGTGACGGATTATGACCGGTGTCGTGATCATTCTCAAATGTCGTGTTGCTGGTGTAGTCAGTGGTTAGATCAGTAGCAGTCTATTCTGCCCTACAAAGGCAAAGCGCAGTAACTACACATTTGGTCAAAATGACTTGTAATGGGCTTTATGACATGTGTTCTGTCTTGTGAAAAAATATCTCGGTTAAATTATGACCCGTTTCGGAGATGCATCACCACATCTATCCATAACATGTTTGACTGGCTGGTATAAAAACTTTAAAGGCCTTTTTCTCCGTTTCTTTGTTTGCGTTTAGTGCATTTTGCCTTTGTAGGGCAGTATTTAATCGGGACAGTTGGCATGTGAACATATGATTAGCAACACATCTATGACAGCGTTCGGTTTTATTGTTGTCATAAATTGATACACGTCTTAATTACATTATATTAGGCTGACACAATTTTACATTAACACATGTTGTCAATAAATTACCTTTATCTGTAAGTTTTGGCCACTGCCTGACATCATCTACCGGGTACCCAATGTAAACCAGACATTTTATTTCATAAGCAGGATCACTTCGCAGGCCCGCAGTAATGGTGGCAGGCAAGATGGCGAGTTCGCGGCGGATTTGTGTATAGTGTTAAATGTGTATATTTATGGGTAATCATTTCTTAACACTTTGAGTGATTAAAATGAAACCGTAACACAATGTTTAAAAAATACAAACACTTTTGTCAGTGTTGTTTTAACGCTATCAAAGTTGGACCTATATGTTTGTGACAAAGGGAAAGTGACAATTTCAACACCCATGGTGACAAATCTCCCAACATATGTATGCTGTGAAACATCATTAAAAGATCCTGAATATTTGAAACCAAATGCTGAATATTTCAAACCAAAGCCTTCAGATCAGGGCCAAATACATCAGAGCTTTGACCATCAAAAACCGACACTTTACTGTGGACAGAAACCTCATGCTGGAGAGCAAAGAGTTCTGGATCACAAATGCATATTAGTCACATGCAGAGACTGTTGACGGTTCTTAGTTTTACTAAGGGCCAGGGGGTCTTACTAAAAAGCAAGTAATACTAATCAGAGCAATATGGTGTCATGTTAATGCAGTCAATTAAAAAATATATATCATTTTGTGCAAAAGGATTTTAGCTGTAAACAAAAAGAAAAAGAAAAGACCATTCACTAGGATTTTTCCTTCATATGGAGCAAATAATTCCCTAGTCAATTAACACAGTTTTTTAATTATTATATATTTGAATTATTTTGTATATAATACTTGATAATAATAATTTTGTAATGTATTTTTTACATGTATACAGTATGTCATATTTATAATTATTTTATATTTATACTAGGGTGGCATATGGCAGATTTAATGTCAACATATAAAATCAGATACAAGTACATATACTGTATATATATATATATATATATGCTTGCTTATACTGAGACAATATTTTTTTAAAAAGCATTTTAATGTCAAAAAGAAAAAATATACAAATCACTTTCAAGTAAATGTCAGCTTGTCTTCAGCCATCTGAATTATTTTGAGCCATTGGAATAATTGTGAACAAGAATAGCAGAATTACAGAAACATATGTGTGCGTACTGCTTGAAATTGTGCAAATGCATCAAAGCAGCTCAAAAAAAGCACTATATTATTGCTATGGTTCTTACTTTTTCAAAGCATCAATTTCAGTTTTCATAATACTCATGCAAAGGAGCTAGCATGAAGATGCAGCGTAAATATTGTTTCATTGCATTTAGAAGAGTTAACGTTATTTAATCTTAATTAGACGTGAAGTGATCTATGTAACCTTTTGTCTTATATTAGCACATTAGCTCAGACCTGCAGTGAGGAGCGGCAGAAGAATGACCTCAATTTATAAGAAATATCATCCTTGTGAAAAGCACAGCTTGAGGTGTCGTCATATAGTATACAGACACCTCATAATAAATTGTCTGTTCGTCTGCTACATAACTGGATAGTTAATTAGAGAACGTCCTTGTCTGAGTAAGTACGTATGCTGCTATAAATTGTCCATGGTGCACTTTTCTCAGGCTGCAGGAAATGGTGACTTTTTGAGCCTCTACCCCGTTCTTCCTCCACTGGAGTTTTCAAAATTTGAGAAGAAAACACAAAACATGTACACTACCATTCAAAATGTAGATATATGTTTATGTTTATGAAAGGAATAGCTTATACTCACCAAGGCTGTATTTATGTGATCAAAATAAAGATAATGCAAAACATGAAGACTTTTTAAGTACATTTTCCATAATAATATATTTTAAAATATCAATTATTCCTGTTATGGCAACATGATCCTTCAGACATCATTCTAATAGGCTGATTTGCTGCTGAAGAAAGATTTCTTATTATTATCAATGTTGAAAACTGAAACTATATATATATATTTTAATTTTTTTATTAAAATGTCTTTAAGGTCACTTTTGAACATTATGTGAACATTTTTTTTTTTTCAGTTTTAAATATTATTTGAACATATTTCGACTTGTTTCTACTCCCATATGCATTGTTGTATAATATAATATTGTGCTGGAAAAATATTTTTTCTGCATTACAATATGTATATTGATAAATATTGATTTAAAGACAATTAAAAAAAGTCAGTACTACTAAATGCAGATAAATATGTTGATTTATGTGAAAATATGTAGCTGGCTTTGTAATTTAGGAATAGGGTCCCTCAGGGGATTGTCATTATTGGAGGTCCTAAGAAAACTCCTGACTTCAGTCATTGTCATAAGCCTTTGGTATTTTAACACCATACTCCCCATGCAGATAAATATAATAACCCTGTCTTTGATTTCTAGTTTATGCTGCTGAGCAGCTCTTGCATTGCAACGGTACAAAGAAAACTCATATCTCAGCCGTTCTGCTCGCAATCGATACATAGTGTTGAGTGGAGACAGACAGATCAATGCAGCAACTGCGGCTGTCCGTTTTTTGAAGAGAATCCAGCAGAGCCCCTTCTGTGATGGATGAAAACTGCAGTGGGTGTGTGCTTTCTTCCACTTTAAGAACTCTGTCATCCGTCATGTTGAACCTCCAGGGGTAACGAGGATGGAGATATTTTGCAGTTCATTTAAAAAGCCATCAGAACCCATCTCAGCCAATTAAACTGTAAAGCAATCAAAGAGGATGAAAGATGCCGTGTGTTGGTACCGACAGACCTGCAATGCTCATAAACGCTAGATCAATCCTAAACAACACCATACCATGATGCGTTATAGCCATGTCGATATTACGCGGGCCTTTCTGCTTCTTCGATCGCCGAACTCGATTTTTTTTAGCAGTGTGATCCATACGTGCACAAGAGTGAAGATGCGCTGTCCAAGATGCTGACCGTGGGTTCTCCAGGGTGCTGTGGCATCTGTGCAGTGCTGGCCGTAGAGGTGAGGCAGCCAGGCTTGGGTTTGTGCTGGCTGAGCAACTTTATGTTACAACATAGAGGCCCCAAAGGAAGATCATACAAAACAGCACAATGTCCAGTTTTGGCACAGGCATCATTACTCATTTGGAAGAACTAGACTAATAATAGAGCCAGGCTAGTTAAGGGCACTTGCATTTCAAAACAGAGGACATAATCACCTCAGTAACTTTTTATTAAACGTGTTTTATTTGTACGGTATGATGGCTGCATTCAGACAGCCAAATTTTATTTTATTGCAACTCAAATCTGTGTTTTGAACCTGTTTAGTTGCTTTGTAGCCCATTTTTATAAACAGTGAAATCTGAATTCTTAAAATGTAAAAGACAGGATTTAATGATGCCAGTACAGTAATGCATATGTCGTTTACCTTATTTCAGCTATGTTCAGAACGCCATACCCTTCTATATCTATTCAAGAGTGAGATATAATTGACTATACAAAAAAAAAATTACAATGAGTTAGCCTGGATGCTAGCCCGAACTCCGAACTCCGCCCACAACATTTTTTGGACGGGAAGTTCGGTCTGGACTCGATCCATTGAGGACTAATTATGATCGGTTCAGAAATCATCGGGCCAATCAAATTGCCAGGGCGGGCTTTATACGATGATGGACAGATGATTTGCAGGGACATAATCATCACGTTATCAAAGAGCGCTTGTCAAAGATGACTGCAGCTGGAGAATTGAGATGTATAGATTCCGCTGTCGCGTCTTTTGTAAAAAAAAATCGACAGCGCATTCATTTTAATAGACAAACAGAAAACTGCAATCAAGGCATTTATCGATCGGAAAGATATTTTTGGCGTCCTTCCTACATGATTCGGAAAAAGTGTAACTTATCGGCTGGCTCTGACGGTCGTTAAGAAGATGGGACGTAATGAAAAGCCTGTGGTTGTTGTGGTTTCTCCTTTGGTGGCACTCATGGAGAAGTAAGAAGTAACACTTGTTATTTAACTTCTAAAATAAATAAAGTTAGGCTACGTTCTGTATTTGAAAACTGTGCTATGCAAAGGAGTTGACTTATGCGTTGCTCTGATTGGTTGGTAGGTCTACCGACTAGCCAATTGAGTGCAGAAGGTTTTTTTTTGTCCTGGTTCGGTTACGACACGCCTCATAATCAAAGCCCAATGGAGCGGTATCAGACTCATATTCTTTCTTGAATATGAGTATGACGAAGTCAGGCTAACAACGAGTAACATATACCGCAATTTAATGCACTCAACTTTACCTTCCAAACAATAGGCCCAACTCAAAGCAGACAAAGCACAAAATATCTAAGCGAGGGAGTTTGTTTACTTATTTTTTAACAGTCTTCCCAGTCATTCATACAGATTCGCAAACGAGGACCTCACCTTTCACACGTTTGTAAAACCATTAAACCTAGTACTACAGCTTAAATGTCAAGTATGTCTTGTGTTTGCCTGCTGTAGTAGTACTGACTACACAGCAATAACGTCTCACATCACACAATTGTGAATCTGAGTGGGACACATTTTACTCTTGACCTAATGTGCCTTAAAAGGTCATTGACATCAGTTTTGTAAACTCGCACCTCTACAGCTTTTTGTGGCAAAAGATATCCATCAAAAGCCAGGTTGGCTTATCTCTTCCCAACACCATTCATTCCAGAGTGATCCATCTCTTTAGAGTGAGGAAAATCCTCACCATCAGAAGCTTTTTAAAGATCCTCCTTCGTTCGCTTTCTTTAAGAAGAGAGTTTTATCACAGCAATTCATCTTAGTGCTCCCTCTCTGACGGGGATGCTGGTACCCTCCAATATATGCAGTAAACACAAGCCATCCAACCCTTCATAAATGGGTCATGAGCCTTGCCGCCCTTATGTCTTTTTATAGAAACACAAAAGCCATTCTTTCAGAATCAGCCTTTGTTTTGTTGCTTTTTACCTTCAACAGAAAGATGCACTTTTCCGCAGCAATAAAGGCATGCATTTTTCAAACCTGTAAACCACTTTCATGAAGAAAAATGGGCCAAGTGCAGTAATGGAGTTTGTTCTCAAAGCATCGCAGTTCCCTTTTCCCTGCTAAGGGTCCAGGTACTGAATTGATAAGCAATCGAGAGCACTTGTAATTAGGTGAGTGAGTGGAAGGCCGATATCCAATGGCACTTTGTTTGTGTATACCTAAAAAATGTCAGTAGATTTTTGAATTCACAGCCATTCCGTGAGTAAAACGCAACTCATCTGTCAGCATGAACAGTATCTACATTTCCACACGCCACAGGGGAGGATCTGAACAAACAGGAATGTGATTAAAAAAAGAAAAAGAACTCTGACAACTGATGGTTGTTTCAAAACACTACAATGTCTGAATAATGCAAAGCCATCAATTATGTCATATCAATATTCATAATAAAACATCCATGATAAAAAATTAATAAGTATACATGCAAACATCACCTTTAGTTGTTGAGGGGACTGGGGCTAGATGTCTTACAGGCTGTGTGTCAGAAACTATGGTTTTGAGACATCAGTCAAATTGCAAAATTGTGTGTTTAGCAATGCATTTATTTTAAATATATGTTTCAATACCTAGGTAAAACTTTAAAATATTAAAATATAATTTATCAATTTTGTCCTCCAAACCAGTGTTGTTATTGTTAATTAAAACTATTAAATCTAATTTTCAGTGATTGAAATAAAATCAAAATAAAATAGAATTTTGGATGAAAACTTGAAAATTTTGTTCAAACAAATCAGAAATTATTATAGAAATTTATGTTGAAGTACTAAAATTGCTAAATAAATAAATAAATAAATAAATTAAAGCTAAATACAAACATAAAAAAACTAATAAAAATGCCAAAAATTAAAATAAAATTACTAAATAAAATGTATTCACTAATATTAATAAATACAATTAAAATGGAAATGGAAAATATAAAAAGGTCCTTCAAAATCTTAATAAATAGTATAATATATACTATAATAATAATAATAATAATAATAATACATTGAATAAAACTTGAAACTAAAATTCCAATAGCATAGTGTTAACACTTGAGATAGAAGAACATTAATTTATTCAGTGATACTTGCAGCATTTATATAGGTTCATGCTTATTTAGAGAATATTTAAAGTTGTATAAAAAACAACATTAGTTAATGTATTATTAACCATTATTAACAACAAGTTTAACAATTATAAACAAATGGCATTGACCGTATTGTGTCCCATATTTGTGCAATACCTGTTGCGAACTCAACAAAACCACACTGGGATAAATTACGGGCAACAAAATGGAAACGTTCATTTTAAACTTACTACTTAAATTTTGCTGAAATAACATTAAACATCATAAAACAGCATAGTTCTCTTTGTGACAACAGACATTTATAAGGTGGACAGAAACGGTCAGCATTTATTTTTACAAGATACAAAGCATTTACAAATTACTTTTTATCTTGAGCAAAATCTGTAGAAATGTCCAATGAAGTCACAACGAAAATAAGACTGGAGTTACAGAATATAGAGGCTTTGGCTTTACAATAACGCTTTTGCAGCTTAACAGAAAAATACAACTAGCTTGACTTCTTTGTGCCATATGATTCATCCATGAATGACTGTTTTCTGAATCAAGTCTAAATAAGAGATTTTTATCATGGCCGAGAGCCCTTCTGAGAGACATGGCCTTTTAGCACTTACATGTCCTCAAACATGGCAGTCTGGACATCAAACTCACCTATCACACTTTGGAGAAGCTATTAAACCTATAACTAAAGCTTAAATGTCAAGTACATCTTTGTGTTTGCCTGCTATAGTACAGACCAAGTGATGTCTACCTGACGTCTAGCACTTATTGGATTGGGCACCTAAGTGGACCCCCTACCTCATATCCTTTAGAAAGAAATCTTTGCTATAATGCCAATCAATGATTGGGAAATGGTTATCTAAACTGAAAGTGATGCATCGTCACACCCCCACCATTAAACAATCTACACACGGAAGAGCCCAATGTTTGTCATACAGCTTCATTGACTTTAATGGGAGCAGTTCAGTTTTGTTGCATCCCGTCATGCAGTTTACTTGCACTGTCGAGTGGGTGCTCTTGTTCTGGGACCTCATAAATGTACAAATTAAACACTGATATTGTCTGCTTTGAGTACTTTGAGAAAAGTTTGCTTGTCTGTTTGTGCTTTTTCTGCTTTGAGAAAAGTACCTAATAAATAGATCTACTGTATTGGTATACTAATGGGCTGGTTTCTTTTTGTTACTCTTAAAGGTCTCTAATATGATTAACTGTCTTGTCATTTTGCCAGTGCATAGATACCTGAACTTGGATGATCTATGAATATGACATTTTACAGTGAATGTAAATTCCTATGGTATTTTTGTGAAATTCAGATGTTAACATTTTTTTTTTTCATATGGGTAAGGTTTATGGTTAAATCTCTGATGTGATTTACTATCTTGTCCTTTTGCCAGTGCATAGAAACCTGAACTAGGATGATCTATGAATATGACATTCTACAGTTAATTACAGTTACAGTTAATGTAAATACCTAGATATCGTATTTATACAAAAATATATATTTTTTTCCATATGGGTAAGGTTTATGGTTGTAGTGCGTTTGAAACTGAATAATGTTTTCAAGGTCACACTATGTTACTCCATATGGTGTGGATTAATGTTTTTTTTTGTTTTTTTTTTCATAGCCGAAGTTTGTAATTTGGGTTACTCATGCATTTTGTTTGGGGAAATTAATTTATTAGATGTAAGCTAATAATAGTTTTAAAGATCTGTAGCTGGAATGTAAGGGGATTGAATAAACTTAAAATCAAACAGGTAATGGATAGGCTTAAACAATTGAAAGCTAACATTATATTTCTACAAGAGACTAATCTGCTAAACGATGACACAAACTGAGTGTCAAAGAGGTGACCTGGGCAGTTTTTTTTCTTTCCCCTACACCTCTTATGCTATGGGTGGTATGATACTCAGTCCCATTTCAGCTGCATAGTCAGCATATCCACAGGGTAGATTTATAATCCTTAATGGTATGATTGTGAATACTCAAATTAATCTAATAAGTTTATACGCTCTCACGCTCCACATAGATAATACTAACCACCAGTCAAGGAAAATAATTGAAACAATCTAAATTTAACAGAGATTTGGAGACATCTTAATCAATAAAATGTAGTACTCATGTTTATCACATAAACCCATAAAACGTTTTATTAGTTTGATATCCAAAATCATAAGATGTTGGTGTGATAGCATCTTGTTGTCCAATCATGCTCCAATAACACTTATAGATAAGTAGTTAAACCCCACTCCATTTAGATTTAGATTTCAAGCAAGTTGGCTTCAAAATTCTGATTTAGTTGAATTTTTAGATTGAAATTAAATTGAGTATATTCATTTTAATACAGACAGGGAAGGTGGGAAGCCTTTAAGGCCTATAGGTGATATAATGAGCACAAGATTTTAATCCAAAGAATACTATAGACATTTGGGAAAACTTAATCAGCAAATTAAAGAAATGGAACTACAAGTCTTTAGAGATGATCCCGGTAAACAAAGAGAACTTATTTTATTAACGAACTGACTTGTAATAGGTGCGGCAGTGGCTCAAGTGGGTTGTGTACAAACCGAAAGGTTGGTGGTTCAATCCTCGGTTCCACCTGATCAAGTGTCGAGGTGTCCTTGAGCAAGACACCTAACCCCAGCTGCTCCCGACCAGCTGGCTGGCGCCTTGCATGGCTGACACCGCCGTTGGTGTATACATGAATAAATGTATGAATGGGTGAATGTGGGGCAAACGTAAAGCGCTTTGGTGGCCATTAGGTCCATGAAAACGCTATATAAATGCAATCCATTTACCATTTAATAAAATAGCAAAAAATTTGGTGTGGTTAAAACAATTTACTGGCCTTGAAAATAAAAGAGAACAGAGCTATAAACTCAATAATGTTAGATTAATAATGCTTAAAAAATAGCCTATACTGTGAAAACGTATATAGTTCCGAATGTAGCAAAACAATTTTCTAGATTTACTTAAATTCCCCCAATTGACAGAAGATGCTAAATTTTATTTGGTAAATAGTTTAAGTATTTAGGAATTATTGGACACTGTACAATGTATGAATAGTGGAAAGACTCTAGGCCAGACTTTTTACCCCTAAGCAAAGAAGAAAAAATATATTTGTTGGAAGTATATGGGGTTGAGAGGGAGCAGCAAAAAAAAAAAAGGTGAAATGATTTGAAAATGGTGGTAAAATTATGAGAGGGGAAAAAATCACGCAAAATCAGTATTCTACAGTTTTATAGACACATATCAAGCAAAATAGCATGATTCTTGTCTTTATTCACATTTTATTTATTCATATTTTACACAGCAATGCAGTGAAGTGTTGCAAAAAAAATCAGCTCACTTTTTGTGCACTTGACATTTGGTTGCTACATAACTTTTATAAAGCATTGTCTCAAGAACAAATTTGGTTAAAGTACACATTAGAAAACATTTGAGCTCAAACTAGATTTCCATATGGTTCTTGGGGCTGCTACTTGGAAGAAGCAGAAAAAAGAACGGCTGGGTGCGCTTGGGCCCTAATTATCCAATCTCAAATGACTGATATGCTCATAAAGTCTTCACCAATACCCACTCTTATGCTCAGGCAATTCCTTGTGGCAAGCTAAAGATGAACTAGCGCATCAGTATAAAATCAATCTTCTTTTGGAAGCCACCACCTATTTGTTTCTTTCTTTCTCATCAGTCCACAGGCGAGGGTGACGGATTTTTTAAAACCTATTCTGCAAAAATACACCAGGGAATACCACAGAATTTGACACATATGCCACAACACTTATCTTTCTTTACATCCTGCTGCTAGGCTGGGTGTAAACACTGGTGTTAAGTGTCAGAAGGCTGACTGTTATTGGAGTTGGCTTTTCTGTTCCATCCTGTTAACAGCTGGGTGATTTAATGATTCTTTCTGTTCTCACACGTTATTGGTGATCTCAGAGAATCCTCTCTCTCCACTGAATTTACCTTGATCTCTTCAGCCTTGTGCTCTTCCAGGGGTCTGGCTTTCAGATTAGAGATCATGGACCTGTCATTAAAACTTCAATTATACTAAAACTGAGCTCTTTCCCAGCTTCAATGGGAATGCTCATCTGTCCTTTGCCAATTTCCGCTTACAACATGAAAAGCATTTTCTCTTTTCCGATCAAATGCACAAAACCCTTTTTATCTTATAAATGGATATTTCCAATGTAAACCTCTTTTTTGCCAACTACTGCTCAGGGCCGGAAAGTACTAGAGGCCTTTAGCTTGGCCTAGATTTTCTACCACAGTGTTCCCTTGTAATGCTAAATTTAATAATCATAACACAATTTTGTCTTCGTAAAATAATCACCAGTCATTTCAGTGGCAGTCTAGACTCACTTGGTGCCCAAGGGGAAGATGTGTGATAAAGTGGCATAAGTTTCATTACTCTCAAGGAGACCCTGCTCAAAACAATACATAACTTTTAAATAAAAAATGAAAATAAAAAAAAAACAGAATTTAAACATCCTGAATCAGGATGGTCCGGATCAAACACAGAACACTGCACATATTTATACAAGATTTTTTCAAGGAATCAACTAAGGAATTGTTGTATTAAGTTAGTATGTAAGATAGTATTATAACATGACATTATAACAGTATTATATAGTATTACAACAACAAAACATTTTTTAAAGTGTCTTTGGAGCCACTAAACATCAGACGTAGTCAACATCGACTGAATGGGGATTTATTTGAAAACGCCACTAGTCTAGGCTACCTTCCAGTGCCTAGACAGAAGCCTCCTGAACCCGCCGTCGATTTAAGGTGGAAAAGCCACGGACTCGCCGCAGGGAGCCGTATCGTGGAATAATACACATATGGGATCACTGCAGGGATCACAACATATGAACCCCAGCCTAGCACAAGTTAGCACAGGCCGGAAGAAATAGTGGAATGAATCGACCTCAGAAGCTTCTGACTCCAAGGAGGAGGTTTCAGGCGATTTGTAACATGCAAGGGAAACGTAGCATTAACAGTCGCAATGTTGTGTTTTCAGAACAGTACAAATTCGCTGAGTAGCGGTTTCTCAAAGCGAGATGAACTGTTAGCAACTCGAAGCAATGGATGCCAATGCAATCGGAGGGCCGCCCAGACCTCCATTACTGCACCGTTGGCCCGGAGAAATAAAATTTCTGTTACGGACTGAGGGTTTGGCAGCAGACCAGGGTGCTTTCATATGGAGCGTGCCGCGAAATTACTCGGCCGTGAAGTCAGTGCTGAAGCGGAATTCATATGGAGCAAGCCGAGCGGCTGCGTCTACCATACCTCAGGAGCCTCTGAAGAGTTTCAGTGAGACCCTTTCTCACTTCTATACAGCACTAGCCATCTCACACACTATTTTTTAGAGATGCGGTTGCCAGAATCCATCTCCAAACTAGAAAAGAGATTACTCTTTCCCAGTTGACCTGAGGACCCAACTGGCTATGAGCACTTGAAGGGTAGGACTTTGTACTGATACTTCACACCTTTCGAACACACAAACACAGGATGTCCTGTGGTGAAGAAGTATAGTGATCTGAAGTACGTCTCTCAGGTTGAAAGCTGCATACCAATCTTGGGGACAGAGCATTTGGAAATGCATCTCTGTGTAACAAGTTGAATGGAGGCTTTCAAAAAAGGGCCTATCTCAATTAACACTGGACCAAGATGGTCGTAACCCGCCTCTCTAGGGTACAATGAAGTACAGGCTTATAGAGGCTGCATCTCCACCTTCATTTCAGCTGGAGGGAGAGGCTGCATCACGTCCTTTGCCAGAAGACTGTGATATGAGCACATAAGACAGGAGCACTGCTCAACACTTAGGTGTGACTAAAGCCACTATTTTTAGGAGCATATTTATTCAACACCGAGGTGTGATGAGTATCACTGAGCTTGGGCGAAAGCCGAGCGAAAGGGAATCGCAAGCCGAGTATGAGTTTGGGGCCATCTGGACCGGTTGGGAAGTATTTCTGGCTTCCACGAACCGGGCCAGGGACCACAGAAATACCCGAGGTGGGACAGGTGGAGGACAGGGACCTGGCTCGGAAGGCCCGAAGGTGGCCTGAAGCAGGGTCTGAGTGTTGTGTACAACACTTACCTGTCTCCACGAGATGGCCAGAGATGCGTGAGAAGGCTGATGACAGGGTCCTTGAACCACTGGCGAACAAGAGGGGGCTGAGGGGTGCAAGCTTTACAGGGTCGCACAACACCAGACTTACTGTCTTGGGACCCAGGAACAGAGGCATTTGCTCTTTCTTTGAAGTGTGGGTACTGCTTCCTCTGCTCTTTTGGGAACAAGCGGTGGAACAGACACGGACACAAATGAAGACTCCACCCAGCCCTCACCCGGGGGAGGGAGTGGATCGATGACCAACTCCAAGAACATCTTCCTCCATCCCTGAGCGCCCCGCTCAGGAATGCTTTCGCTTGCCATCTGACTTGGAAGCGCCTGGAGCGGGCTGGGCATCCCTACTGTGGCTGGCTCCATGCTGAGGCCTGACCTGAGGCTACTGCGGAGGCCCAGTGGGAGTAGCGGCAAGGGAATTCCCTCAGCGATGAGCAGGTGGGGGAACTGCCACCGGCAGTGGGGTGAAGGCAGCAGCGGGCCGCCGGAGCAGGATATGCCGGATGGCCACCGTCTGCGTTTGGGTGGCAGAGAACTGTTGGGCGCAGTCGTTCGCTGCATTGTCGACTAGCCCAACCTTGGAAATTAGGGAGACCAGGTACTGAACCGCATCTGCCATATCAACCAGGCTGAGCCAACGATGCCGCTCCTGAACCACTGAGGTGGACATCGCCAGACTGATTGCGCACTCCATGACACTCATGTAGCCCTTTCAGCATAGCTGACAATTCTGGATTCGGCTTGGTCAACATTATACACCCGGAGGGAGACAGCACAGTTGAGTTAACATCTCCAGGTTCCAGCTTACCCTCCAATGCTACAATTGGCGTCCTGTCCTCTGGGGAAGCCCTGGGTAAAATGGCTGGCCCACCCATTACAGATGAAACAGCACGCTTCATGGGGGACTCAACCGGCTGCTGGTGGAAGGGAGGAGTGAGGAGCCCACAGGGAATGGTTACCGGGCGAGACATCCCGGTAACCATTCCCTGTGAACACTATCCTCCACATCCCAGAGAACATTATCTTCATATCACCCATCCCATGCGGCACCCAAGGGCAGGGCATGGTAATGGGGACTCCAGCTTCGCAGATGAAAGCAAGTCTTGATCTCAACACTGCGACAGTCATATTCCCGCAATGGGAAGATGAACCATCCTCAAAAGCTGCTTCAGCATGCTGTAAGCCCAAACATGTGATGCAACAATTGTGACCATCAGAAAGGAACAGGGAACAATCACATCCAGAAACGCACAGGTGGAATGACATCTTGAAAAAGATGTACACGCACCCGTGTTTCTCTTTCAGGAAATAGGACCCAGTGCCGGAGCACACAGGATAATGACTGCGGCAACACTGAACATTGAACTGAAACAGTGAAGCACTCACCTTTCTGCCCTCTAACCAGCCATCAACAAACATAAACATTCAGAAATGTGTTGCTGTTTAAACAGCAGTTGAGAGCACAAAGCTTGCAATCAACACTGCACTCTTCCAGAAGAACACCGACACACTCACTGCTTGTAAACAACAGCACTCTCTTCATAGACATCAAGAGGCCCCGAAGCGAAAGGCAACTAGTGTGTGCATCCACTTCCGTATTTATACCTGTGCCGCTGGGGTGGAGAACGCCAATTCCATTTGCTCGTTCAATAGTACTCGAAGCTGACTAGCTTCCTGGCTTGATCCCCATTCAGTTGACGTCAACTACATCTGACATACTCGACTGTACGGGACCTACTTTTGTGATTCTTTTCCAACCTTTCTGAACCTTGAAAAATATGCAACACAATTATAATTGGGGGTTTGGGGAGAGCAACTAGCAGAATTTCTTTAATCTCCAAATTTTTCTTTCTGTGATCCAAGGAAGAAGGCTATACAAATCAACATGGGGGTGAATGAATATTGAGATAATATATTTGGATGAATTAGCTATTCCGATGACTAAGCACAAATTGAAGTTTGCATAGAAACGTTAAGCATTATCTTATCATGGCATTCTATATGCAGAGTGCTCAGTTTAGAGGACACCTTGGGCACCTTGAGACAGTGCTCTTGATCATATCGTAAGTCTGGATGACATTTCCAAACTCGGACTGGTGATTTCTCTGTCTCAAGGCCCTCCTTTCATCATGTCTTACTAGCTCCTGGAGTCGAGCTGGTTTATGAGTTTCATAATTCCCAGGACTAACAGTGGCTTGGGGGTCCATAAATGTCTCTCCATCAGCTATGCTACGAGACAAGTGCATAGCCTCTCAATGAGCCTATTTCGCAATGCCAAAACCTGATAGGGAGCAAAAATATTAATATAGATGCAACTTTGACATTTTTCCCCTGCTCTTGCAAACCACACTCAAAATTTGTAGTAATAATGTGCTGGTCCCCTCTGAGAATAGTGTTGAAAGGCAAAGTCAAAGAGGTCAGTCCATCAATAATAACCTGAAACAGCTACTTTGGCTAAATGACTGATATCTCTAAACACGTTCTGGATTGCTCTGAAAACCGGCCTTGTCAGAGCACATTTGCTCTTACATTTTTTCCCTTTCGCTGTTTCACTCAGCAGGATAAATTGGCATCCACTAAACTAAAGGTCATCCGCAAAATTGTCTCGGTAATATAGGCGCTTTCCATTCCTCCATACTTCCCATAAAAAGGGAAGACAGGT
Organism: Pimephales promelas; assembly: GCF_016745375.1. Next base: position 26,099,201 of record NW_024121099.1, read on the forward strand.
TGTTTATGCCGACACAAATCCTAAATGATGGCTTTACGACAAGCTTCATAAAGAGAACCATGGCCCGAGTTCATCGATTTACGCATTTGCTTATTCATCTTCGACATTAAGCATCCGACCCTCGGCTTCTCACCACCACACACACGTCATGCCACCAAAAGCAACCTCTTCTAGAACACAGAGTAAAATAATGCCTTCTCTGGTATACACAAACAAATGAGTGTCCCTGGCTGTGGTTCCAAAACACTGGTGACGCTCATATACAAAGAAAAGAGGCCAGCTCAATGGAAAGAAAAGAAAAATACATATGAAATATGCATTATAAATTGAGTAAATAAGTAAATAAAAATTAAGTAGGACATCTAAATATCTCCATTTGGTATCATGACAAATTAAATTAAATAGAACTAGTTAAGGTTTCTCAAATAATTGAGTATGCAAATCATAAATATAAAAATATATATATTTATGACTGATGAAAATTTGTCATTTGAAAACATTAAAAATAGTAACTCCTAATTATAAACAAAGCATTTATTTAACCAATATTATTTTGTTTGGATATTGTGGGATCTGTGACATCACAGAACTGCCAACTGTATTGGATCTGACCATAGGTACATTGTGAACTGTAAGCAAACAGTTCTGAATGTCAGAATGGGAAAGAAAGTTGATTTAAGTAATTTTGAGCTGGCATGGTTGTTTGTGCCAGATGGTCTGAGTCCACAGTTCCAAAGGTCTCAGTATTTCACAATCTGCTCAGTTATTGGTATTTTCATGCACAACCATTTTTAAGGTTTACAAATAATGGTGTGAAAAGGGAAAAACATCCAGTATGCAACAGTCCTTTGGGGCGAAAATGCCTTGTTGATGCTAGAGGTCAGAGGAGAATGGGCCGACTGATTCAAGCTGATAGAAGAGCAACTTTGACTGAAATAACCACTCGTTACAACCGAGGTATGCAGCAAAGCATTTGTGAAGCCAAAACACACACAACATTGAGGCGGATGGGCAACAACAGCAGAAGACCCCACCAGGTATCAGTCATCTCCACTACAAATATGAAAAAGAGGCTAGAATTTGCTAGAGCTCAACAAAATTGGACATTTGAAGACTGGAAAAATGTTGCCTGGTCTAATGAGTCTTGATATCTGTCTGAATGAGACATTCAGATGGTAGAGTCATAATTTGGCGTAAACAGAATGAGAACATGGATCCATCATGCCTTGTTACCACTGTGCAGGCTGGTGGTGTGGGGGATGTTTTCTTGGCACACTTTAGGCCCCTTAATGCCAATTGGGTATCATTTAACCGTGAGCATTGTTTCTGACCATGTTCATCCCTTTGGCCACCATGTACACATCCTCTGATGGCTACTTCCAGCAGGATAATGCACCATGTCACAAAGCTCGAATCATTTCATTGGTTTCTTGAACATGACAATGAGTTCACTGTGCTAAAATGGCCCCCACAGTCACCAGATCTCAACCCAATTGAGCATCTTTGTGATGTGGTGGAACGGGAGCTTCATGCCCTGGATGTGCATCCCACAAATCTCCTTTAACTGCAAGATGCTATCCTACCAATATGGGCCAACATTTCTAAAGAATGCTTTCAGCACCTTGTTGAATCAATGCCACGTAGAATTAAGGCAGTTCTTAAGGTGAAAGTGGGTCAAACACTGTATTAGTATGGTGTTCCTAATAATCCTTTAGATGAGTGTATATAACATATATCTAATTTCATAATTTATAATTTTATAATTTAATCTCATAATTTTCCTTTTATGTGGTTTGGCTTATGTTTCATTCTCTCTTCTAAACTATGTTGGTCTGAAACATGACTTGCATACTATGGGTAACCAAAATCGTGTGTGTAGAATATTTAGTCTCTATAAAATCCAATCCTCATCCCCCATTTGTTAATTTACATTACATTTTGCTAACTTTATAATGCATTGGTATAATAAGAATCTTGTAGATTATTTTCGTAAACACCCAATGAAATTCAAAATTCAAATGTGCTGCTAGGGTCGTAAAAGGGGTCGTAAAAAACTCCCTCCAAAGGGTTTGCAGTGGCTCATGCACCTCCAGCTCTTAGCCTCTGGCTCTCTTACTCTCTTGTGCCTTCCTGAGAAATCATAACGTGATGATGATGCTGAACAACTAGTCCCTCAATGACTCCCAAGCTTGTGCCAGGCTGCGGCCTTGTCTTTCCATTCACCAAAGATCCTCTGACTACCACTGGTTCTCTCTCTTCAAGACCACATCAGCAAAGATCAACTGGAGCCTCAACAAATTAGACAAATAACAAAAAACAAAAAAGTCCTCTGGCCGGACCCAGCACAAAGACAGGGTGCTGAGGCAGAATGAGTCTGTGATTGACTTTGATTTTGCAATTGCACAACATTTTGTGTAATACGCTTTCATTAGAGTTTTTGTTCTTTAGGCTTTATTTTTAAACTGAAAATACAGACATTCAATACTGTATTACTTGCAGTAGCCTACTTACAGTATCCAATATATTTGCTGTACTGAGTACTTTTTTTATCGGTAACTACATGCCCTGGATGCCGTGTTCTCAATTTTATGATGTAGTGTCCAATGAATGCTGATGAGTGTTTATATACCAAGAAGAGTCAGAGGTTTTGTGAATGTAGTTTAAAGACTGGGTTTTGTGTTTAAAGTTTTGAGAATGTGGGTGAAGGTTTCAAGAATTCAAGGTTTATTAGCAATTGTGAAAAACTGTATAAATTGAACAAACACAAAAAAGATTGAGTATAAGTATAGGCCAAGTATACTTAGACTTTTCTGTCAGTATAAGTTAAGAATAGTCAAGTATGGTATACGCAATTTTAAGTATACTGTATTTCTAAGAAGTAGGTGAAGCATATTTCAAAAGTAGACTGAAAAAGGCCTATACTTTCTTATTTTTAGTTTAAAAGAAGTACACTATATAGCACACTATACGGATGCACCATTTAGTGACCAAAAAACGTCTTTTTTTCCATTGAGCATCTTCTTCCATGCATTCATTTGTTTATTCATGCCTTCGTTCATTCATTTATGCGTGTGTGCATTCGTTTGTGCATTAACTAATGCATTAGACCAACAAAACTTGGTATATTAGACTATATACGTGTATAATGCTCAGTGGCATTTTTATAGTGTAAAATTCTGCTGTCTTATGTCACAGCTCATGTTAGTCAAAGTATACTCACATTACGGCATTCATGGGTCAGCTGATTGGATCAATTTTTGTCCAGAACTGATTGCTCAAGATAAAAGATGACAATCACATTGTGCACTTATGGAGAATCTAAGCATGAAGTTATTACAGACCTCCTTGGTTCTCAGATCTCTTGTAGGCCTAATTACAAACAAAGACTTTTAGCCGTACCCTGTAAGGGACAATGGTAGTTTCTGTTCTCATCTCTAAATGTGTCTTAGTCATTGTTTACTACGGACACTTCACATACTGTCTGGGCAAACCCTGTGAAAAAAAAACAAAAAAACAAGCCTGTTTCTTATACTGTCTCCAGCAGCAGTTCCTGCCAGCCAGCACAATTAGATCAGCAGCATCGTTATTATAATGTTTGTCCCTCCTACTCATCCTCTATTGTTTGGAGGCTCATGGGAATATACACTGAGGTGTAAAGCTGCTTTTGCTACGTTGACAGTTTCATAGTAACAGTGTAATGTAATCACATTCATAAAGTACATTTTGTGGGGACTGTTGCGAAGGAACATGTTAAAATCAATACAGTCACAAATTGAAGGCATGATACAGTATATGATGCAGAAAGGTAAGACCATAATTAGCAGTGCTGAGCAAAAACAATTATATATGTGCTAAAATAATGTGCTAAAATATGCTATATATATATATATATATATATATATATATATATTCTATGCTATATGTGCTAAAATAAGTTATACTACTATATGATTGGTGTAAATAAAAAAAATGTTTTATCTGAATTTCCAAAAGTAAACACAAGTATTCTATTATATACCATTACCATGAAATAAAATTATTCATACTTCAATATATGTTCATTAGTACACCTAATTCTTTTACACAGCATTGCGTTCTTATCTAAACTAAATGAGCAAAACAGCCTCTGATGTGATGACGGGTGTCTTTGTGTGTGCATCTTTGCGAACTTTAGGTATGAATGCAGCGTGTGGGCGGATCCCAACTGACATTAAAACAGTGTGAATCATGAAATGAATCACTCAAAGGATGCTATCAAGCACACATCTGTGAGTGGCCCATGTAATGTTAGTCATTCAGTGTAATGTTAGTGTTTAAATGTTATTCATTTAAAAGGGACAAAAACACATTTAACCTTAATTACACACAATCTTTGATTCACTTTATTCATTAACCTGTGTGCCTTTCATTATCACCAAATTAACATTTATTATTTGATAAAACATAGGGACTTAAAAGTTAAATTGATAGCGCACTCAAAAATGAAACTTCTCATGTCATTCAAAATACATTTTGTGGAACAAAAAAAGTTTAATTTTTGATCAATATCCTGACTTTCATTCTAATGAAAGTGAAGGCAACAGAAAGATAAAAAAAAAACACTGTACAAAATTTAATATAACTTTTAAGTCAGATCTTTTCAATTACTCAATTGGTTCAGTTTGATGAACAAATTTGTTCATAAATCAACCATTCAGACTCATCTGATTCTCAAGTTCAACTCACTTACTCACTGATCCCCATTCACTGTAACTGGATGAAAAAAAAAAACAGAACAACATTATTCAAAATTTCTCCATTTAAGTCTAGCATCAATAAACTAAAGAGCACCTGTGTTATAAAACAGACTATCCAGGGCCTATGTCATATTTTCAACTCTCCTGAGGATTTTAATGGATAAAGTCATCCATAAAGAGCCAATAGATAGGGTCCTCAATGGCTGTATGACAAAGAACTGCCCTGCATTGTTCCTTGGACACAAAGCCAAGGAGTAGGGCTGTGGACTCCTGGATCTCTGGAGAGCTCATTAATTCATTATTCCAAGGGGACAACGCAGTTCATATCACTCAACTGTGGGCAATTTTTTATTAATAGTTTTACAAATACAAGGGAGTCGGGTATCCTTTGGAGACTATTAAGGAGTTTAAGCATGTTTCACTTCAGCAATCAATATGTACAGGGGTTTCATGTCATATTTGTGAAGGGTCATTTCACAAGCACATGGTACAGGTTCTATAGTCGTGAGACCTTAATGTGTCTTCTTTCTGATGGAGACCTCATTTCTATAAGCATGAAGCATCCACATTGTGCACTGCAAAAAAAAAAAAAAAAAAAAAAAAAATCGATTGGAAACTGTAATTGCTATGTAATAACCCAAGTGAAAAATTTCAGCAATACAAATTATACACAGCCATTAAATATATATTTTAGTGTTTAGTATTGCTATTTATTCCTGTGATGACAAACCTGAATATTCAGCATTATTACTCCAGTATTCAGTGTCTCATCCTTCACAAATCATTCTAATATGCTGATTTGGTGCTCAAGAAACATTTATTATTATCAATATTGAAAACATTTGCTTTTTGTGCTGCTTAATATTTCTGTGGAAACCATGATGCATTTTTTTTTTCAGGATTCTTTGAAGAATACAAAGTTCCAAAGAACAGTATTTATTTTAAATATAAATATTATTTATTTACTGTCATGTTTGATCTATTCATATGTGTTAATTTATTTGCCCAATTGGCACTAAGGGGCCTAAAGTGTGCCAAGAAAACATCCCCCACACCATTACACCACCACCACCAGCCTGCACAGTGGTAACAAGGCATGATGGATCCATGTTCTCATTCTGTTTACGCCAAATTCTGACTCTACCATCTGAATGCCGAACAGAAATCGAGACTCATCAGACCAGGCAACATTTTTCCAATCTTCAGCTGTCAAATTTTGAGGAGCTCTTGCAAATTATAGCCTCTTTTTTCCTATTTGTAGTGGAGATGAGTGGTACCCGGTGTTTTTCATCAATCACATACTATCTTTGTCTTGTTTTCCAGTTAAAATATCTGATTAAGAATAGGACAATTTGCAGCCTCCACACCCACAGATATGCCATTCCAACATAAACAAATAATAAGTGCTCAAGCAAGCAGTGCAATACTACACATGCAATACATTTATACAATCCAAGATGAGTCATTTGTGTATAGAAGTGAGATCTTTTTTATATTAATAGATATTGTGAACCTACATTAAAATTCTTATTCATATCTTTTAATGTGTGTGTGCTTCTTTAAAAGAAGAGTAATTGAGGGCTATTGTTTTGCAAGGGATCGTTACTCCAGTACTACTAATGGCCTCCCAACTGCCACATTTACAGATACACTTTTTGAAGTCTGTCCAAAATTTGAGTCATAGACTTAAATGATAGAACGGAATTAGAACATCCAGCAGCGTAGGATTTAATGAGTCTACCTCTCACTTCCCACAGACGGATAAATAGATGACTACAGATCATGTGGGCTGCTTTTCCTCATGCGAGGCTTGGCAAATCAAATGGAAGTCACAAACTTTTGCTTTGGATGTACCAAGCTTTCTGTCTTTTTCTGTAATGTGTCGTACTGCCTGTGGATTTCGATTTTACTTCTGAGCCCCGAGAGCTTCAAAACGATGCTCTTCTGCATGAGGAATGATTGAAAGGCCACAAACAGGTTTGAATAAACAATTTATGTCCTGACATATATACATGTCCTCTCACACGAGACCAGTGGCCTCATTGGGCAAGCATTTCCACTATTGGTTGGGTATTTACCCTCATTTGTGTCTAAATAACTTATCGACACTTTTATGCTGTTTCACAAGCCAAGGTGTGCACAAACAAACATCAACAGGAATCCAAATGCTATGAGTCAACACAATTTACTGATCAAAACAGAGAACAAAAAAGTTCAACTATTAAAGGGAATATGATATCATAGCAATAAAAGTAGTGTTGAGAAGTCTTTAGAAATATGGTTATTGCAGAATCAAACAGATGTAATGATACACAAACGTACTGCACTTAAAAACTTTTTTTGTACAGTGGGACCCAAAAGTTTGACATTGCTATTTTTAATTTGTTAAAATAATTAATTGTATTTCATGAAAATGCTAAATTGAAATAAACGTTAAAAACAGGTAAATAAATAGAAACAAAAATTTTATTTATTTTAAACAAATATAAACTACAAACCCAAACGGCGACATGGTGATATGAGATAGGTGGGAAAATAATCAGTCAATGCTTTTGGATTCTCTTGCAAACGTTTTGCGTTCTCCCGAGAAACTTTGTGTTCGCTCGCCAACATTTTTGTTTGAAATTCAAACAAAATTCAACAAAATTGAAATTCAACACATGAAATACTTTTCATTTTTAAATGTGAAAAAAAAATACAAATAGCCCTACATAAAAGCAAATAATAAAATAATTACAAATAAATTAATTATTACTTTTTTTTAGGGCTGTGCAAAAATGAATTGCGATTAATCGCATCCAAAATAAATGTCTGTGTTTACATAATATATTTTTGTGTGCTGTATATAATTATTTTGTATATATAAATACACACACATGCATGTATATATTTAAGAAAATGTGTTATTCATATATAAAATATTTATATTTATATAATATAGATTATGTATTTATATATATATACAGAATTTAAGCACAAATAATTCTTAAATATATACATGCATGCATAGGTATTTATATATGCAAAATAATTATATACAGCACACACAAATATATTATGTAAACAAAGACTTTTATTTTGGATGCAATTAATCGCAATTAATTTTTGCACAGCCCTACTTTTTTATATATATGTTCTATGATTAGTTTTATGTTTTACATTTTTTAAACCAAAAACTGGATTTATATTTAGGTTTAAATGGGCTACTCAATGTGGTCTGAGACTTTCTGACCCCACTTTATATTAGGGGTGTAACGATATACCCTAATGTCACGATTCGATACATATCACGGTACTGAACTCACGATACGGGAATTCTCCGGACTTGGCGCCCCCAGGTTCCAGAATTTAAAAAGTTCCAGCGCCTTTTTAAATTCACTGACATTATTTTTTATAAGTTGAATCAACCTTAATGAATTAAGTTGACCCAACGTAAGTAGCCTACATTAAATCGGAAAAACATCATTTTATAATGCTAAAGCAAATTAATTATGTGGAAATCCTTTCCATTATTTTTTTTATGTTCATTCAAAGAGTTTGGGTCCCTTGCCACCATCATAGCCTACACATGTCTTCGGAAACTCCTTTTCATCGATTTACTGAAGCATAGATGTAAAACGCATTTTGCAGCTGCACAGCTGTGTATATATCTATGCTGCATATATCTATGAACTAATGACGCTGGAACCTGGGGGCGCCAAGTCCCCGAATTCTCCGGACTTGGCGCCCCCAGGTTCCAGCGTCATTAGTGCATAGACATATGCAGCATAGACATAGCACAGCTGTGTATATATCTATGCTGCATATGTGTAAATATGTAAATGGATCGTAACCACACGAATGATCCGATCTCAGTGATAGAGTTCACATCAGACTCATTTATATCTCAGATCTACAGAGGAAAAAGAACAGTTAACATGATACACCAAATTAAAGAAACAATAATAATAAATCCAAAAATCTGTGTGAAAGCGGATAGTGAAATATAATAAAACACTTAAATATCAAACCCAAATTAAGTGTATGACATTCATGCAACCGTGTTTGATTTATAGACCAAGTTTTCGGACCCCGTACCATCTTCAGCCCGGCCCTGATGGCCGCGGGTTCTGACCTGTGTGCAAAGTTTCAAGAGTTTTCGAGCACGTTAAGGGTACCAAAAGTGCCTGAATAGTCGTATAAATAATAATAATAATAATAATCCTAAGGAAAACAATAGGGCCTTCACTCTTTCAGGGCTTGGGCCCTAATTATAATAATAATCCTAAGGAAAACAATAGGGCCTTGGGCCCTAACTAAACTCACTATATAGACGTGATGAGATGGTAAACCATTTGCCACATGCTCAGCCAGCATGAGGTTGGCAGTTAAGGTCAAAAGTTTGTGTCCTCCTCACACACAAACACACATACCTGCTTCTATCCTACAGCCATGGCAGAGTAAATCAGAACGGCCATCAGACATCTTCCTCAGAGTGACAAGGTGGCATCACCCAGGCTTAACACAGGTGTTCGATGACACTGTATTATCTATTCATTATTCAGCACTGGCAGGCCTAGGCTTTTAACCACAGGCCCCCGTCAGCACAGCTGGAGTCCGAGATGCAGCTCAGATGACATGAAAAGTCAGCTACTGGAGTCACCACAGCATCGGTACAGCAAGAACATCAGCACAGACCTGCATCAAAGCATATAACACAAACTGAAAGAAAAAAAACTTTCATGAAGATGTAAGATCAGCTAATACTGTTTATCAGATTTTTATTCAAGCACACTGACAGCCTTTACATCCCTGACTCCCACTCTGTAATAAAACTTGACACCTTTCTGCTACCATTATGTCATTTGACTTGATGGATTTCCCTTTCAGCAGTTCTTAATGGAACCTCATCATTTTACATATGTGTAAAATGCACACTGTACGTGACAACAGGACGTAAGCAGGAAATGTTGCTACTGTCAACATCGCACAGAGGCAAACATGTTCTTAGCAGATGCTAACACCACCTGTCAGATGTTTCGTTCATTTGTACAAAATGCCATCGGCAAAAATCTCAACTCTTAAGATTGATATAATGTACCACAGCACATATTGCCATATTCGTTTTGCACACATTGTTATTTTTTTCTCAGGCAGTTTAAAGAATGACTTGTCAGACTATTACCATCTATTACCACTCTATTACCATGTCCCATCCAAACAAAGTTAAATATGATTACATTTTCCGGAATTAACTATGGTTATTGATCCCATAATGATGTGCTGAAGCAAAACAGAGTTTCCCTTCATTAGAAAACCGTAATGGATGTCCAGAAAGAAAGATTTAATCTCTAAAGCTTTCAACCATTATCACACACACTATTAATTAATGTTCTTCTGCCCCCATGTGGTAGAATTACCCCTAACCTGAGTCAGCTCACGTTCCTTATGAATAACATTTCTAAATCATTATAGGAAACTACACAGAGGAGGAATGTTACAGACTGCAAATGGCGGTGATGAATATTGTTTCATAAGTAAACATCAATAAATATTTAACTAGAGTAATAGCTAATTGTATCTGTGCAAGCACCAAAAAAAGTTGTACATCAGAAGACAGTACAAAGGATATTTTGAAATATGCATGCTACTGAATGATTCCCACATTACTTAAATTATTCTTCAAAAGTTCCTCATGGAATTACCAAGATACCAAAAATCCACATCATTATTCATTAACATATATTTTTGAGAACAATGTCCAATCTATTGGAGTTACAGTCTGGGTCAAACAGCCACCATGTTGTAAATCCAACACCGGCTGGCTCACTATTACCCTGGGAACCTTTGTTAACAGAATTGTTACTGTTGGGTAAACAAATAGGCCATTGTTTCTCCAAGTTAAGCAGATCTCCATGGAGTGCATGACATGTTCTTGCTGGGAGAAGGATGATTTGAGCAAGTTAAGACAGAAGCAAAGTAAAAATTTGCTACACAGATAGAAGTTTCTGTTCCTTACTTTTGGGATATAAAGCAGCTCATATAGCTCAGTATGTTTAAGATATACTTATAAAGACAGGACAAGTGAGAATGTGTGAATTACAAATTGTTATTGAATGTTTTGAATATACAAGCCATCAAAAACTGTTTTGCAATATGATTTGAGCTCAAGAAGCTAAACTTGTTATTGAAACATAATCTTGGTGAGCTGTTTTCTAGTCTTCCATCTTTATCCATTCGAGTACATAGGAGCTGTACTTGTACAACCACACCTACACAGAAAATAGTTGCCCAGAATCTACCCATAGAGTGAACTGCATAATACTGAATACACTGCCAAAAATATTGTAACAATATATGTTTTATTTCATCTGCAGCTGCAGCACTTAGGTTTTCATCTACATTCTCCACAGGTTGTGTCTTCCGAGACACTCAGAGTAAGGTTTTAAATTTAACACTGCACGGTTGAGGACCTTATTCAGAAAAAATCTAATAAAAACATGGTCCATAACCAAGAGAGGATACAGCAGCCAACACAAACTCAGTTAAGCAGGTTTGAGAAATATTTCAGGAAGAACTATCTGAAAATGTACTATTGTGCTATAGTTATAACAAGCGTCACTTTCTGAAAAAATCTGGTGACTTCACTGACAACTATACCAGATTATCATCATGTAAATCATAAAATTGGAATTGGAAACAGAAAAGCAGAGGTCTACAAAAACTATTCATGGTAAAATCATGCGGCACTCTCTGCATTTGTACTGATAAGCACCTGCAGTTCTGATTTTTTTTTTTTTTTTTAAATGGGATCAGCTGTTATAAAGAAAGATAGATAATTAATCTTAGGAGACGCCAATTCATCTCCATTTACTCAGGCAATTTTAGCTGGTAAGCAACTGTGGATATTTTACAAGCAACCATCTGATTAAACAGCTGGATTTTGTAACAGACATCGAATACGTTAAATATGCTGAATATGTTGTTGAATATGCTGATTTGGTGCTTAGTAAAATTTCCTATTATGATCAATGTTGAACGCTGTTGTGCTTGCCATTTTTGTGGAAACCATTATACATCTTTAAATGATTCTTTGATGAGTAGAACAACATTTATTTGGAATAAAATCTTGGTAACACATTATGGGTCCAATTTTCATAGTTGCTTATTAGAATGCATATTACTAGTGGCTGTTTATTAATACTTATAAAGCACCTATTAATGCCTCATTCTGCATGACCATAATATATCACTAATTCTACCCTATACCTAAACGTAACTATTAATAAGCAGGAGTTTATTGAGGCAAAAGTCATAGTTAAAATAGTTAGTTAATAGTGAGATTGGACCTTAATCTAAAGTGAGTCTTAAATGTTTTGTAACATTATACAGTAAATGTCTTATACTGTCACTTGCAGAATAAAAGTAAGTATTTTACCGACCCAAAACTTTTGAATGACAGCATATAACTGCAATGAAATATTATATTTGACATCATATGATGGCTGAAACCCCTATTTTCACAAACAATGATTAAGATGATAAAAAGTAGGTAACGCTTCCTTTTACAGTCCAGTTACCCATGTAAATACTATGTACTTATTTTAGTAACAACAATTACTGGGTAATAACAAGTAATAACCCTGAACCTACCCCTAAACCTACCCCTGTTCCATGTACTTACCTTATATTAGCTAGTACTTTCTAGGTAAGTACACTTTAAGTACTGTACTATTAAAGGAAGCGTTACCAAAAAGTCTTACAAGCATGACACATTTTAGACTCCTCAACAAAAGTGAAAATGGTTCAAGCCAACACAATATCTTCTCACCTAACCAACCAAGCCACGCAAGGGTAAATAATGTGCTTGTTCCTTTGAAAATGGTTCCATACAGTTACTTTACTGTGGCGCCAAACGTAATAAAACGGTGGGGAGGCATATCAAGACCATTAGTTGCTGATAAACTCTATTGCTGTTTCACTCACAACACGGTCAAAACCCCCACATGAAACCCCTATATGTGAACAATTATTTTCTTCATCTCCTTTCAACAGAAAATGGCAAATCTGAGAATGACAAAAGGAGGAATCAGGTAGACGATCGATTTTTAACAGCACACGGTGGACCGAAGGTAAGAACGTGTACGGAGGCTTTAAGCGAACAGGATTTGATCTGCTTTCTCTGTCACCCTTTAAAACCTCTCCCTCTCCCTCGAACACATTCGCTCTCTCATTCTCTTTCAGTCTCTCAGGCTGTGCAGTTCTTCTGTGAGGCTATTAGCGCAATCAGACAGCAGCTGCACACTTGGCTGTATAACAGGTAAACACAAACAGGATTAGACTTGGCAGAACTGTTATGGCTACGCTCCTGAGGACAACTAGCTTGACAGTTCACTTTTGACGGCCTAAGCTTTTCCCTCAGAGCGCCATTGTTTGCTTGTAACAGGATTTCAGTTGCGCAGGCATAAAGTGTAAGACATCGATTATAGCCAATGTGCTGTCTCTCCAGTCATTCGAACATTGTTGGTTGAGCCCTGACAACCAGGTGTATTCAAGGTCTGCTCTCAGAAGGACGGGAAATCAATTGGTGCTGATTTTGCGTTACAAGATGGCATTAACATGCCGCTTGGAGTTTGGTGTACTTTGCTGTCCATCAAAATGCCGTGGGGAAAAAAAACAAAACAGATGAACACAAGTCCGAGGTAAAGACTCCCTTGATTTGAGGAGTTCTCTAGCAAAGAAATTCTAAGGACAACAGAACAGTTGGTTTTTCGATCTGGCGAGGGAGACCATCTGCAATGTGATAAATGTGTTTTTTGGGCCACCAAAGAGCAAGCATCAGCAAATAAGACCGGTGCAGAATGTGGTCAAGGCAAGGTGAGTGCACAAAGTGTGTTCAAAGAGGAAGACAACTTTGTTCTTTCCTTCCCAGAGCGGGTCATTTATTTTGCCTCTGGATGACAGGGTGTCCTGACAGAAAAAGTCCTAAAACATGTCTGATTTAGCTGCTGTACTAACACTAGTCGGCAAAACCTCACTGTCAGCAAATACTTCCTCACTTATACAAGACGTTTCATAAATCTCCACCATACACAGGGAAGACAAGCGTGTCAAACAAACTCGTTAAGGACTAAATTGAGTTGTGATTTTGTGGTATATGTCAAAGTCCTGTGATCTTCTCCGGGAAGGTGAAGTAGGACTTGGCCGAAGGGACGAATCCAGCTCTGATCAGACGGGACATCGGACGAAAGGCTTTTACACGCATAAGCTCTGCTACCCGACCGAGGGACATGATGATGTATTACCTCTGGTGCTTGGGTTAGACTGGCAACAGGCACACAGAGACTTCCAAAAACCCCTCCAGCACCAATTACAATTTGGGAGCGTCTCTTGCCAGCAGGGTTTGTTTTTAGTTTTTTTTCCATTCAAGCTTCTGCCATTTTGAAACGCACACAAAGCTTTGTGTCAATCCCTCACTCCCCAATCTGTCCACTCATTCACGTGTCGTCTCACTCCATCGTTCGCAATCACTCTCTCCCCGGTCGTCGCCTCTCGTTCCCTTTCACCAAACAGATCACAAAATGACTCGCCATTCCCCGCGGACTAGAGTGTCTCTTCAGCAAGGAATCTGCAGTTTATGTGAAGTGTGGTATTTATTACTACATCATGCATTATGCAGGCCCCATATCTAGAAAGAGGCTCAATAATGTATCAAGTGAACAGCATATCTGGTAGCAAACTGAAAAGCCCACATAGCCATTCCCGGTGACTGCGGAAAGCGGAACTTGTGATAATTGTAGTGTCTCATGTCATAAACACAGCCTTGTGTGTATCTTACTTTCCCAGAACCACATTTGCACATTGCATGCATCTGAAACAGAAGCAGATAAACAAGTCTACAAGGGTTACTTCCCTCTCCTGATAGAAGCCTCAAGCAAACTGTGAAGTAGTTTCACATGTAGTTAATTCATGAAAAACAAATTAGCAATTTGACATGCTAACTGATGCATGCCACACACTGGATTCTGTGACTCTTTTTCTTTACTATGGCTGGAAGTGACATTATTACTGTTGCTCATACTTAATCACAATGAAACAAAAGATTATTTATTCCCTAGTGTGTTGTACAACCTAATGAAACATATTATCGAAAAAGAAAAAAATGTAGGAGGGGGACTGTTATTTGTCTTTGTGGACGAAATGATTGGAGAAGTAAGGCATTTGTCACCAAAAGAAGTCGTTTCATATCAATAGAATATTGACTTTGGACTAGTAAGCAAGCTTATCCAAACACCCATTAGCTATGCCATTGCAACAACCACTGATCTATATAATTGACTGGATTGCTCACGACGTCATTAAAAGTAAAGCCGCCGGACTGCCATATTGGTATTCCATATCCTTCGCGTTCTGTTGAATTAAAAGGAAATCATCAGATTTTTGAGTCTTTTGAGTAGTGTGTTTTTGTATCTGAAGTCTCCCTGTATATTTTTACAATGCAAACTTTTAAATAATCATTTGTTTACAGTCAGGAATTCCCCTGCTTATTAAAACGTACAGTGGCGAATACTAGATCAGCTGATGGATGAGACACCTGAGCATTTGTATTACAAACGTCACAATGACTCTTCTGATATCTGAATACATATGCTTTATCAGGCATGCACATACAATTTAATTCCTCACAGTAATTCACTGTGGTTGTTGTGTAATATAATACTGTTATTCACTATAGTGTTTTCGTTAACAGCATGCATTTTGAAGCAGTAAAGATAACTTAAATGTCGGTTGCATGAATTATTACCTCAACAATATAAAAAAAAAAAAAACTTAATTCATGTTCAAACTGTCATGCTAGTTAAAAGCCATAGAATTTGAGCAGACATGTGGCTTTTTAACAATTAATTGCCAAGATCTCCAAGAGTCTGTTGTGGATCCAAGTGGATGTTGGTCAACAAAAAGAAATTG
This sequence comes from Pimephales promelas, assembly GCF_016745375.1. The sequence continues at coordinate 26,114,884 of NW_024121099.1, forward strand.
GAAAATAATATACACAATTCACAACTTATTCAGATAAATGATGCTGACTGCGTATGGATTTAAGGCATGAAGCTTTATTTTCAAGCATTTATACTACAAAATTGTGCATGGTAAACCTTTTTAATGTAGCTATTAATTTAATAATAAGGGATTGTAAGTAGCCTATTGTAATATTTAATGTATATTCAAATACATTTCTGTTTATAATCCCAGAAATATGTTCATCCTTAATATTTCCTGCATAATATGTACATAGAGAAATCTGTTTTGTGTACGACCTCACTCGTACGAATTAGTACGATTTTGCTAAATCGTACATATTTTACGAATTAGCCAATTCGCATGAATTCAGAATGACCTACCCCTGACCCCGCCCCTAAACATAACCGTCACATGGGTTTAGACAAATCGTACAAATTCGTACGAGTGAGGTCGTATGAATTAGTACGAATTAGCCACTTTAAATCACTCGTACGAATTTCTTGTGAGATAGCGTAGCAAATCCAGTCATTTATATAGATCAGTGTCAACAACCCTATAAACCTTAGCAACCACTTAGCCACACCCTAGTGACTGCCCAAAACACCCTAGCAACCGCATTGCAATGGACTGGCGACATCCTCATTACTGCCTATCCAAGAGATGGAAAGTCCCACTCACATTGTTTTAGAAAATGGAAAAAGAAAGCTATATCACTTAACCTTTTTAGGTTTGTTGAAAAAATACTAATTGATAAAGCTGCACAATTAATTAAGGAACTTGATATTTCTATAAACTTTTCAGTATACAAAAGGCAGGTACACATACACGCTGCATCAATCTGTGTTCTTGATAAAGGAAGCATTTAAAGTGCCTATAATGTAAAAACAACAACACACACTGATAGCTGTATGAACACACAGCACCGTGATGAATGCACCGGTTCACCTGCTACACTGACATTTATGCTAATTGTTTGATCCTATCTGTGGAGCAATAGAAATTGCAACGCATTCTCATCCTTTAACGTCATATAGAGCGCTATATGACAAAACGGCGCTATACTACGCTAAAGGCACCCGTTATCGTTAATATAACACGCGAACCCAAGACGTTATAAATCCTTTAGCGTGAATATGACACGTACACCCTACCCCACACCTAAACTTAGCCCTCACAGCACGTGTTATATTAACGATAACGGGTGCCATGTGCGTAGTATAGCGCCGTTTTGTCATATAGCGCTCTATATGACGTTAAAGGATGAGAACGGGCTGGAAATTACTAAAGCAAAAAGGTTACTGGCAAACACGTCTGGGTTCCCAAAACATCTTCGTGTGCCATGTGTGTTAAACATCCTATAGTTCTGTGTAATTATTCCTATCGTAATGATTTCATAATTGGTATACATAACCTCTCCACACATCCTTTCACCCAGAATCTGATTTCAACAACCAACCATTCCCTACAATCTCATTAAGTATCTATTTTGTATAGCTGTATAGAAAGTCAATACAGAGAGGAAAGGGTTTTCTAATTTGCCTGCAGCACCGTGGCACAGCAGATGGGAGACGATGACAGTTCAAGATCCCTGTACAGTCTCAGCTCTCTATACTGCCTGCATCAGAGATGTGGTCGTGTTGTAATCTTTTATTCACATCAGTCACAAATAATAGTGTCAGCTACAATGCAATTCACATTGGGCATGATGGAACTGGGCGAAATTCAGATTTTAAGAAATGGTTTTCTTTCGAACCAGGAGTATGCATTTGAATTGAAATGACAGGAATCAATCAAAAATGATGGTAAAGCCATTTATAATGTTACAAAAGATGTAAAATGCAGGACAGTTTCCACAAAGCTGTTTTTTAGCATTAATCATGAGGAATACCAGAGCAACAAGCAAGTTAATGATTTCTGAAGGATCATGTGACTGTAGGTAATCCGTGCCTGTTTCTAAATGCGTCTTTATAGCATGCAGTGTGTTTATTGTGCAATTTATACGCTAAAGTGAGTTTTTACATGCATAGGATATGCGTGGGTTGGTTAGGGTAAGTTTAGTAGTGGTGTGGGGTGCGTGTGTATTATACGTTTGTGTAGAATTAATACAGTGTGTATAACTGCGTATCAAATGCACGCAAAAACTGCGTATCATATGCACGTAAAAACTCATTTTCGCGTATAAATTGCACGACCATACACATGCGTGTTATAGAGACGCATTTACGTGAGAACAGGCTGGGTTTGACACATGCTTGAAGGGCCGTTTATACGACACCATTTTTTAAAAAACGTAAAACTTTGGCAGTTCGTTTAAACAACAGCGGCATTTTGAGGTCCAGAAAAAAAAAACAGGATTTAAAGTAGTAGTTTTTGAAACCTATACCGCTATCGCCTCAGTGTAAACTACAAAAATGTGAATTTGTGAAAATAGTGACATCATGCACATGTGTATTACATGTTTAAGTCTAGGCTCGTAGTGTTTCTTTACAGAGTGACATCGCCAACTAATGGCCTGGCATGCATAATGCAGCGTTTTAGTTGTTTTCACGGAAACTTGTGAAAGGGGATCATTTTGACAATGGTGTTGTCTATAGACAAAAAATGCAAAGGAACCCTTTCCGTTTTTAGTACGTCGTTGTCGTATAAACGAATTGTTCAGTTTCGAGTGTTTCAGTTGGTTTCCATGGTTTCTCATTGATTGATTAAGTTTTGCACCTGTTCTCTATTTTGTTGATTGGTTTAACTTTTAAGCTCTGTGTTTGTATTTAAGCTATGTGTTTATTTCAGTCCACTGACCTTTCTCTTCACAGTAAAAGGTTGTTTTGTTTTGAATTTGAATTGAATAAATCTACAACTGCTTCATAGTATTTTTTCATCTTTATTTCTACCAAGAGTGACACTGACACTAAAGACTGTAGTAATGATGCTGCTGAAAATCCAACACAGAAATTAATTCCATTTTAAAATACATTAACATGGAAAACGTTGTTTAAAATTTAAATCATTCACATAAATAGTTGTTATTGAATTTTTGACCAAATAAATGCAGCCTGCAAGCTGGCTGTAGTGTTGTATTTAAAGTGTTGATATTAATGCTGAGAAAGACAATAAACTTAAAAATGTCATTTGTCATTCTGTTTACTCTGGAAATTCTAAAATCATTCCATTCAGAAATGACAGAAAACCCTTTATACATTACTTAGTGTGACTGTTTGCTGATTCAAGAAAATCTAAATGCTTTTATAAAAACAGAATGTGCAATTCTGAATAAGTGGATTATGTAATATCAGTCATGTGTTTTAATGCAGCCTACTGTACCATCGCGTTGATCCTACTGCTACATTATCAGGCAGAGAATTAAGCCCCATTATTCAGTTTGCAACCATTTAACAGTAATCTATTTTCCCCTATTTCCTCTTCCAAACAAGAACAGATGACTTTTCACAAAACAATTCAAGACCAGCAATTCTGGAAAAGAATCATTGTCTGCACTCACTTCCAGAATGAGAAACATTGAACAGTTCACGTATGGTGGATGTCATACCATTGCAGTGGCTTTTGACCTTGAATATAGATAAATTATGCACATGATTCGTAACCCGACCCTGGTCTGAAGCAAAGCCAAGTACTTAACAGTGTAACAGCACTATAGGCTACCTGTTCCATTATGCACAATCAAGCCACATACTGGGCCTGTCTGCAAACAACATAGGAGACAGCCACGTGTGACACCGAACACTCTTTGGCCTGGATGTGGCACCCCAGCGATGTATACAAGGACAAAAGGAAAGGACACACACGATCCTAACAGTGTGGTAAAGGAACAATATGGAGGGATGACTGTAATTTGAGAGATGTGTTGAAGTGCTTGAACCAACGAAGCAGGTCTGGTCTATTTTGCCACTGCTGCAGCTGTCAGAAATTACAGGTTGGGGCCCAAGAGGCTTTTTGTGGCCCCTGGGGTCAGAATCAAAAAGGAAGATTTTATATGTTCCACCACATATGCTTTATTAAGAGTCAGAGCTTTACTCAAGACCTCAGTGATCCCTTTTAAAGTCCTCCAAAGATGCTACTATTGCTGTGAAGAGGCAGCAGACAGTTAGAGCTCCCATCACAAGCTAAACTATGGGCTTTGGCTCTTCCCTTCACTCTGCTGTCCACATCAGCTAGCATGTTGGCTACTGAACCTCTCTCCAATTAAAATCACTCTGCTTGGACCGTTTCCCAGTTCAACTGCATTGGCAGGGAGCACTAGCTTTCAGACTGGGAAAGATGAAAAAGAGTGCAGTTTCATTCAGCCAGACTAGCATTATTGATGTTTCTACTTTTTTTAGATCATTAAAAAAGCACTCATCTTTCCAGAAACAAATTTGCACGATTCAGAGTATGCTTTTGTTTTTCATTCTTCGTTGGTACACTCTTTAAAAAGAATTATGACAACATCTGATTTTACATTGCTTTAACTTAAGTTAAACAAGTTAAGCAATTTTCAACAAAGTTATACAAGATTCAAGATTCCTATACAAGATTCCTTAAATTTCAAAAATCCAAGTTGATTGAAATTTAAGGCAGCAACTGTGGTAGCAACTTGTGGATTGCCATCTCAGCACTAATACAATTGTTATCTTGTGAAAATCAATTATAGGTGTATGCTTAATAGACTTTTGCTGATAGTATTCTGGCCTAAGCGAATGAACTCATGGACTCAAATCCATAGCCTTGCACAGAGACAGATACTCCATATGTTGTGAAGAAATAAAAAAATACACACAATATTTTCTAGATGCTGTGGTAAGGAAATCAATAGCAACACTGCAGTTCCAGCCCATTCTAATTGCATTTCAAGTCATGGACGTTGGACGGCTCACTGTCTACTGTCTTTACAAGGACCAACAGTGCCCTCTAATGGACATTTTTGGACAGACTCTCTGATGGTGAACCACATCAAACTACCTCCTTCCCTTTCACTGTCTCAGAAGATTACAAAAGGGTTTCAGGTTCAGACAGGCCCTCAAAAGAAGCACTGCTTCAGCTACTTCTGCGATTCATCAAAGCACTTCCTGTCATCAGTGCTGTTTACAAAGGATTAGCAATCATATCAATGATGGTGCTTTGACTGATATCCTGAACAGCTTTTACATGAGAAAAAAAAGTACCATAGTAAACATATTTTAGCCAAACTTATATAGTCTGTTTATTGTAGTACAGTAGATGGATTTTATCATAGACATATACACTAGACGTCAGCTTGGGGTTCAAAGCATGCGTCAAAACTGCCACCATCTTGGAATGCTGGCACACCAGGGGTGTTGTCATAGGAGGTAGCTAGGTAAAGCTGCTATCCCTGCCTTTACTTCGAATTAATTGATGGTGGCAGACTTTTGTGCTGTGTATGATGTTCACATGAAAGAAACCTGAACTAGGAAAAAAATTAATTTTACATTTTTTCTGGAATCAACGATAAATACATGTCTGACCGTTGGAACGAACCAAAAAAACAAGAAAACCGCATTCATGATGATTTATGGGGATTTGATTTCTGTTAGTCCTTTGTCTACATTGACGCTGATGCATTAAAGGTGCCATGTGTAAAAATTGAGGTTAAAAAGCTACACACATCAAAAGAATGAGAAAAAATAAGGTTGATGATGTCATTAAAAAAAATGACAAGTTATAGTGCTGCCGAGATGTTAACCTGAATTAGCATGCTAAATTACTAGCCCTGGCCCGGCAGGTGTTGTAATACCAGTTTCGGCCATAGGAGGCGGTATGCGGGCAGGCAACATGACCACCAGCCAAACTGCAGTACACGAGTAACTCGCACGGCTTGTGGGCGTACTTGAACCTGATGTCAATCGCGTTGCCATACATTTCAGTTCAGGAAAGAGTTCAAAAAATTATTGGTGAATATAATGCATGAGGAATATATTTTGGTAAGTTGTAGCATACTGTATCTTTCAACAGTGTTCGTGTTCTTTTTCCATTAGCTAGTAGAGATGATCGGTTCACGTGCGCTAGGGATCTGTTGTGTAACATTTACAAGCACCTAAACGGTTTTTATTGTTTGAATCGCGAAATAAAATTGACAGAATCTGAAAGCTGAGATTTTTTTATATATCATATCTAACCTGCTCCGTCTTGTCTGTCGGTCTCCGTGTCCTTTTCTGTGCGTGACAGAATTGATATGTGGCGTGAACGTGTGAAAAGTGTCGATTGCGTGTCTCATGGTGAATTTGTGAGAGTTGGCAGCTCTGAATGGCGCTAGCTTGGTCAACATCAGCGAATGCTGTTTGTCAAATTAATTCAAACTAACAATAAAAATATAATATGAACAAAATGATACCGTAAAACTTCACATAATAGCACAGGCTTTTATTTTCCCATATCGTCGAAATGCATCGGCTTGTATTTGAGACAGGCGTCTATGAGACGGCCTTTATAATTTAGCGTTGAGATGTTGTTCATTGAGTCTTTAATCTCTAAAAATGTCCAAATGATCCACGTGAAACTGCGTCTTCCAACCTTTTACTAGGAGGGAGACAGAGCAATACAGTGCTCGCCCGTGTTGTTTGAAGACGTGAGATTACGGGCGCACGGCCGCGGCACAACTCAATTTCTGGAGGTATACTGCCCCCATCTGGTATGGAATATGGAGTATGATTTTTTTTTTTTTTAAATGGCACCTTTAAAGTGGAGGGACTCCCCTGTTCCAAGCGGCTCTATTGACGCATTCGTTCTAATGAACTGCCGTAGCCAAGGTGACATCTGTTGTGTATATATCTATGGGATTTTATAATAGCAACAATAGTATTTTGGTGGAAACTATCTTGCCATAATACTGTTTTTTTTTTTTTTTCCTCAGTTCTTCTAAGGGCCGGTTCACACAGAATGCTTTTTTGCTGTTAAAAACGAGTGATGCAGGTCAGTGGAACGAAAAAAAAACAAAAAAAACACAAGGTCTACAGACACGTTTTTTAAAGGCCCACTGAAGTGCCTTGAAACACGCAGATTTATTCAATGTGTTGACGTAATTTCTGCTGAAATAGGAAGACAGGGCTGGACATCGGCTCCATTATATGAGAACTAAACTGAGCTGGATAATGACAGAATGGAGAATGTTTTCTCTAGAGCAGCTATATATATATGAATGAAGTAAGTTTTTAACCTTTTTGCAACAAAAATGAACCATCACTGAACTTTTCTTCTAGATCTGCTGGACAACAAACTAAGTTGCATTATTTTCCTGTTATCACTGGAAAGCTACTTTGAAACTATCTGTATTGTAAAATGCACTATATTAATAAAGGTGACTTGACTTGACATATATATCTCCTCTTCCCTCTTTTTAAAATAGCCAATAGCATTTTGTTTTTATCACAGCTTGAGCTGTTGAGCTTGGTAAAGCCACAGTTTCCTCCTAATCTCTAACCGTTTCTCCTCCTGATCTCCTCCATATTGCTTTAAAATACAGCATTATATGCAGAATTCAAATTGGTCTGATACATTTTGTGGTCTGCGCCAACTCGATCCGCTCTGTGCTATCGTGTCACTGGACCGGTGTGTTCGCCTGACACTAACATGAAAGCAGACTTCATTCACCCCAAACCATATTTGCACTGTATGAGTCGTTCACAATCCATTTTTATTATTATTTTATTTTTTTACTTGAGCAGCACGTTTTTGGAACATTTTAGACTTTTTCGAATGTGCGAAATGCTGCAGAACAAGTGTACAACGGTTAAAGGCATCTAGGTTTCAAAAACATCAGGGGCTGGACCCGAAACATCAGGGGCTGGGGAATAAGATAGCATGATTCGATACAGAGAATAATGCATATTGCAGGCATATTGCAGAAAATTTGGATTTCTCAGACCTACATGTGTGCATTTTATGGTGTTTAAAGGTCATAAAAATGGTATAACAATAGCTTTAAAAGTATGTCAGTGGGCACTGGCAGTAGCATAAAAGATGACAGATTCTTAAATATGAGAATGAGGATAAATGTTGAAATGAATGATCCACGCTTGGATGCAAATGCAGAACGTTTCTGCTTATTGTTGACAATACACAATCCATATTCCTAACAGGAATGGCCTTAATGAGAAATCTTTCAAGGATTATTTTGCATAGCCTAGATGAATTTCAATCAAACACCAGTGCAATCTTTTTGTGTCCAGACGAAAATGAGCAATTTATATGTTAGCATTAAAGATTGGTTAGATAATCAATTTTTTTGGCACTAATCTGTTAAAGTTAAAGTTAAATTGTTCACTCATAAAGACAGTCACTTGTCGCCACCTACTGACTTACTTAATAATGCAAGTTGGGCAAACACAGACAAGCAGAGTGATAAATTGTGAAAAGGCTGATACTGGTGAAATATCTGAACACATTCGAGGACCATACAAATATATATACTTAAAAATTTTATACTAAATATATATTTTGTAAATATATATTTATATACTAAATATATATTTATACTAATGAATTGAGCTTATAGTTTATGTAATTAGCAAATAACATCTGTGTTAAATAGTAATATATTGTAATAATGTTAATCAAGCTGACTAAATCACATGACTGCGATGTTAATTCTCCATTTTCAGTGTATGTTTTATTAAAAAAAACACAGATTAAAAGCCGTATTTAAGCTCGCGAGATGAAAAGTGACATCGGTTACAATAGGTAGCTAAAGTTAGACCGAAACGTTGATGCTAGCGATATGATTTCCTAACCTGAAATAAGATAGGAGTTTAGGCTGCTTCATTAAAAATGTGACATTTAGACATTTTCTTCGGCATGGATCCAGGCAAATGAATCCTTTTCATTTGAAGAAAATTTCAAATGGCACTTAGAGGCTTTTGCATCTGAACTCATGCATGATCATTCTAGAAGAAAATTTCAAATGGCACTTAGAGGCTTTTGCATCTGAACTCTTCATATGCAAAAGCCTCTAAGTGCCATTTGAAATTTTCTTCTAGAATGATCATTTTTATCAAGCTTGTATATTTAAGTTCAGTAATTTCAGTTAAATTTCAATGAGGATTACCTATTAATTGTCATTTAAGTGAAATTACTGAACTTATATATAAGCTTCATAAAAATGATCATTTTAGAAGAAAATTTCAAATGGCATTTAGAGGCTTTTGCATCTGAACTCTTCATATTGCATAATAGAACATTTCTCAGTGATCGTAAATAAAACAAAATTCCATTTTCTCGGTTTAATGAAAACCAATAGGTCGTTATGGCAGAGGCGAATAAACATCCGGATATCTCTCCAATGGAGCGTGTTAACGCAAACGTGTAAGTTTCACGTTTGAGGGGGTTAAACCGTGACATCTAGGCTACACATTTTCCATCTACACATTTTTGCGTGTCTGACGCGGCACTGCTGCTGCTAAGTGATGGAGGGACAGTCTACATTTGGATTTGCGGAGTGTTGCTCTTGCCTTTACGACAATAATTTCAACTGTTATCACACATCTTCCAAAATCCGAAAAATAATTAATTATATAATTAATTATTATTAATTATAATAATTATATAATATATATTATTAATTAATATAATATATAGGCCTATTATAATAATAACTATATAATATATATATATATATTATTAATTATATAATTAATAATTAAAAACAACTAAATAAAAAAAGTAACGTTAGCCACAGATATAGGATCTTTCTTGAAATAGTATAGCCTACAAACTGAACATATTCCTTCAAATAAATAAATAAATAAATAAGGAATTGTAAAGAGATTTGATTTCATGTAGAACAAACCGACTTTGAGATCTGTTTACTTCATAATCTTTCTACATAGGCCTACTCCGATCAAAGCTGCAATTTTGTAACTTGAGGAAAATGCAGATCACACACTGGGGTGCACTGTGAGTGACGGTCGTCATGCCGACGTGTGCAGCAGGCTACACATACAATACACAGATGAACTGCGAGTCAAACTGCTGTTTTCGACTCTTATGCCAATCGCTTGTCGTCCTTTTCCCGTTTAAAAATAAAATAATAGTTAATAATATGGCGGCTTGTTTGGTACCGGATTTCCCAGCTGTAAGGATTGCCTTAGAACATTTGGCCGAGTTAGGTAAGAAATTGTCTTTTTAAGCGGAAAAAAAAACGTATTTCACGCACACAAATTCATACGCCAACTAACGTTAGTGGAAAAACAGCCTACTAGCATCGCTTCAATCACACCAATTAGGCTACGTTATGTCTAATACATATTAAGAATCGAGTTTTAATTGTTCAGTGAAATAATGTAGAGTAATTTACACCTTACAGATACACGACTGAGGGAAGAAGGGGTTTCTTTTAGTCAAGAAGCAAGTCACCATCTGAGAGAGACAGCTGAAGCCATTGAAGAGCTGGTATTAAGTATATATTTAATTGAATCCTTTTCTAAACTGGTCCATTCTTTACTATGGTTTTCCAAAAAAGGGGGTCAATATCAATATTCGGCTTATATCCGATTTGTCATTTCTGTTTTGCAGTAGGCTACGTCACATTTTAATGCCCTGTAATAATTTTCTTAAAATAGTTGGCTATACATGATCAATTTCACAATTTTTAGAGATGGATTTCATAACAGATGTTTTCTTTTGTCAAAATGAATTCAACATAGGGGTGAATTCAAATAATCTCATGATAGTTTGAGTTTGGCTATTTTAAGTGCCATCATACTTTCTAGCATGAAAAATTGGTAAATGTATTCATATTCCGAGTGTTTCTTCTTATTTTCCTTTCTCTAATCAAAATGATAGAGAAAGAATAATTTTCCATCCTGTTAAATTACCAAATTCAGGTAGGCCTACTGCATTACAGGAATGATCAATTGATGTGTTCATATCATGGTGGCAATCTTATTTAGGAATCATCTAGAAAAACAGCACGTGAGAAACTTGAGGTTGAAACCATTGAGACAAGCAAGCTTCGACATAAAAAAATTAACCTACAGGATGAAATCAAAAATGAAATATCAGGTGAGTTCATCCACAAAGCTTTGGAAACGGAATCCATGAAATAAAAGTCTAAATGATGTGGCCACAACTCATGGTTAATGGGAAACTGTAACTTCTTAAAGATGTTTGTTGATGTTTTTGAAGCTTGTGTAGCTGCAGCTAGAGAAGATAATGCTGCAGTGTTGAATCAACTTCAGTCTGAGCTGAAATCTGTAGTAGATGACATACAATCCATGGAGGAGAAGCAACAAATCTTTGAACAAGAAAATGCTGTTCTGCTGTGAGTCTTCAAACATGTTGACATGGATCATGGGAAATGTAGTTTCCATTAGGCTATTATTTGTGCATGACATGTGTTTTATTTTTAAGCTATTATTTGTGCAGGCCATTATTTTAAGTGCATGTGTACATTTCTTTCAACATTAACTTTCTTGTAAAAGAAATAGGTGTGTTCGATGTTGAAAGCGGAGACATAAAGTCGGACAGTCGGAAAGTGGTGCTTACGCAATGTTTGCGTATACTGTATCAGAAAAGCAAAGCGAAAAACTGTTGAGAAAGTGGATAAGGTATAATATTTGTCAAATACACAGAGCAGCGCGATGTTAATTGAGATGACTGGATAAGCTCCTGTTATCTGAAGGTGCTTCTCCCAAACTTTGTTCCATATCAAGTCAAACACACCTAAGGGCTTTCAAAGGCCGGGCTATCTTTTTTTCTCTGACCAATGATGAGCATTTGAGGAAATTAGTCATTATTTTTGCAGTTCTGTTTGGTGCCATAGAAATGACACACTTTAGCATTATAGCTCACAAATGATAAAATGCATGTTTGCTAACTTGAATGGGTTAAATGCAGAGAACAAATTCTAAATATGGGTTACCATTCTTGGCCTTCACATTTTCTCTTGTCATTTCATTTCAGTCGGGAGAGAGAAAACATTAAAGGAAACTATGGAGAAGCTGTTGATCAGATGAATCAGCAGCTGTCAAAAAAAGCTGGTACAAAGATACTGCTTACGGAAAAACAGAATGAGATCCAGTCATTGAAGGACGAAATTGTCCAGGTGGAAATAGCCCAACGGGACCTAAAAGAAAACATGATTCAGAAGAGGAAAACATTTGCTGAAAGCAAACACACTATAGAAAAGGAGGTAGACTGAGCCTATTTTTTCAAACAGGATAGATTTTCACTCAAAAGCTGGGATTTAATTAATATTTTCCCTGTTTAGATAGAGGAAACTGTTCTTAAGATTAAAGAACAAAGAAAAATCTATGCAGAAACACGCAGGGAAATGGTTATCATTACATCAGAGCTACAAGACAAGGAGGAGACAGTCACACAGTGTGAAAACGTAAGAATATACACGTTGTAAAATGCCAAAACAATAATACAATAATGTTGGTATGAGATGATTTGTATGGCATTCATCTGGTTTCAGCATATCTCCCAGTTGGAGAAAAACATCGCTGGACTGAATGCATCTAAAATAAAGTCCAAAGATTGGCTTCATGAGGAGAGCAGTAAGACAGAAGAACTTGATCGACAAAAGTAAC
>NW_024121099.1:26127904-26151237 GCF_016745375.1 Pimephales promelas
AATCGGCTCCAAAATGGTGGAACGAGAGGCTCACAACAAAGACCCCTTTGATCCCCTGACAGAGACGTTCCACAGAACACCTTTCTTCGTCCCCTACGAGTTGAACCCTCAGTAACCTTACGGTTGAGATCGGAGATCTCCCACATAAAATCAAACTCACTTCAGAACCATTTTCAATGGACCTCTGCCCAAGCATCTAATCCTATGTTTGCTAATGTCCATACAATATATGTGTTTGATAATGCTTAGATCACATATTAATCATGTAATTGATGTTACTTATTAACTCTTGTAATTGTTATACAACCATTAGAAGTGTGAATGCCTCGTTTACTCTTAAGCGAACCGTATTCTCGTAATTCAAAAGATGGCTTGATGGAATTTGCGTAAAAGGTTTTGTTTTATGATTATAATAATCATAAGGTTTAAACTATGGTCTTTTGTCTCTCTGCTAAGTGCTGGAGACCAGCTCACAGACCATGCATAAATTATGATAAGCAAGAAGTAGATCCACCTCCTAACCTCATGCCATTATTTCATTGGCCAGAAGTTTCTAGGAGGTTGGACTAGAGTTTAAGTTATAGATCCAAACAAAGGAACAAGACCTCATGTTCAGTCTCATGTTAATGTTCGGTTCCTGTTAGATTTTTGTTCGTGTTTCCAGTTCGTAACTGTTAAGTTTGTGCCTCTCTCTAAAACAGCAAGAGAGTGTTCTGTTCGTGCTTATCTCTGAAACAAAGAGCGTGTTTGCATGCTTCTACATTGACTAGACCAAATTCGACCAGCAGACGAATAACCCATCAAGATCACGGTTACAATTCAGCTCATTCAAGCCATCCAACTCGCCTTACTTTCATTTCTTCCCTTTATTGTCTTTTTCGTAAGAGTCTCGTTTCAAAGTTAAGCTGCAAAGCTTCGTTTCAAACGGCTCTCCGCAACGCGCTTCGAAGCATAAGGACTCTCATTTGCCTGCCAACCACACGTGATCGGCAGCTCCAAAAATCCCTCCAGGCACTTCAAAGACGACCCGCCACGAGGACCTGGGGAACCGCCCTTCCATGCAACGCAACAAAGGAATCCCCAAAGCCACGCAAAGACACAAGCAAGTACTCCAGACTCTTAGCTGAACTGGTGCTTTAATGTAAATTGAATAACCTCTCTAAGAAACGAAGGTTCAAATTAATGCTTGGTGGTCCTTTCAGGTTATGTCTTACGTGCATATAGAAAGTTGAAACTTACTCTCACTTTCTTTCCAACTCACTCTTTCCCTTTCGCGACTGTATGAATGTGTGTGTGTGTGTGTGCGTGATTATGTTTAGACCTTAGTTGTGTTTAGAATAGCTAATAAAGGCTTCCATATATTTGAAAAGATAATTGCCTTGTGTTGTGTTTGCACATTTAATGTCTTGTACTGTTCGATCTAAAGTTACCTTGCTAAGACATAGTGTTTCACTATAGATTTGGTATTTATATCCTTGCAAATTACGGCCCGTTCAAATGAACTCCAAACGAGTCATTTGCTCGGTTCAGTGATTCGGTTTCATAGATTCATTGCAAATCAATGAATCATTTCCCTTTGAGCTAAATTGGCCTTCGGCCCCCTCTAATACATTTTATGTATATTATTATATGTTGCATTTGCTACAGTAGTGCAATTTATACACGAAAATTAGTTTTTACATGCATAGGAAACGCACCGTGTGTAATATACGTTTGGTTAGGATTATGGCAAGCCAAGAGGTTCAGAATTACACCATAAATTAATCACGTTTACTGCCATATTAACATATAGTAAGGATAAGCATGATGTGTATATTGCCTTATTGCAAGCTTGTTTCAGAAATGGTGACATTTTTTTTCCATCATTATAGGAGTATTAGGTTGAATGAGTTAGAATTAAATGTTTTATTAATCATTAGAAAATAGACATTAAGAAAATTAAATGCAAGTACTTTTACTTTTAATACTTAAAGTACATTTAAAATCAGGTACGTTTTACTTTTTTACTTAAGTATGGTTGTCATTGTGTTACTTCTACTTTTACTAAAGTAAATATTTATCTGGTTATTTGTACTTTTACTTAAGTACTGAGATTCAGTACTTCCTCCACCACTGCCAGTATGTGCCTGCTATCCCAGACCACAACATAGTATTGGTCCAGATCTGGCCCACATCTGGTACATGTGGAATCCACAAAACATACTGTTTTTCACCAACTATATGGAAGGCGTAGTAGGCATATTTGAACACAGTTTTTAGTGTGTACTAGAACATTTTGAAAAACACAGGAACATGTAGAGTCGTTCAAATCTATCCGAATTAATGTAGACGTATAACCATCAATTTAGCACACAATTTGGAAATGTGCATGGTGAGTAAAAAATCAACCTTTTGTTGTAGGAGAGTCGCAGTCTGCTTTGTGACCTTCTGAATAGAGAGCTCAAGATTTTTCTTTTGATTTTCCAACTCTGGTAAAGGGACAAACACAAAATCTTAACAAAAACATCTTTAAGTTAACCTACAAGTGCCATTCAATTTGACCAAACATTAACTTACTGTGCTATGTTAATCTCTATTCTTTCTCATTTTAATATTTTGCAATTATAGACCAAAACAGCAACATATTGTCGACCTAGATCCGGGCCACATCCGGTACATGTGGATTCAACGCCTACCACATATGGGTCGGATCTGGGCCGGCACTATGTTGCTGTTTGGGGAATGACCCAGTATTGTAAATAATATCTCATAAAGAAACACAACACAAGCTGAGAAACAACAGGTGGCTGGTTCATGACTCCATAGTTCAGTGAAGTGTTGAGCTACATGAGAAGAACAGTAATGAAGCCTGTACCTGTTATATAGTTCTTTAAAGTCTGATGTTTCAGGTGGTCAATGTCTAACTGAGACTCCACTGCCTCTAAATCCGACTCCTTGACCTTGAGCTCCTGTTCTTTCTCCATATGAGCTCGAGCGATTGGTTCTGCATCCCTCTTTTGAATCACAACAAGACATACATTTTTAGTTTGCAGATGTCGTTATGCACGCTTAGCTAAACCACATCCATCTTATAATAAGTATACAAATATGAAATATGGATTTTCTCTTGTACAGTAAGCTGTAGAATTTCAGTCTGGTAGTTCATTTCCAGTTGTTTTCCCTTTTCCTCAGTGTTGGACATCTCTTCTGTAAGATCCCCTATCACTGAATTCAATAATATATGGTCTTGGAGTTCCTTTTCCTGCAAAAACAACAGCATGTTTAGATGCAACGATGTCTGTTTGTATTGCTACCACTACTGATTAGTGATTCTGTCAGACCTCCTCGAGAAGCTCTCCATATCTCATCTCTGTTTGTTCGATGGATGCATTCATCTTCCTTACATACTCCTTGTGTTCCTCTTTTAGATTTTTGAGAGATTGACTTATTTTCTCTCTTTCAGCTTCAATTTCTGCCCTAGGTACAAATATGTTAATGTCATAATAATGACCATTACCTTTCAGGCAATACATGCTTTCAATGGTATTATATTAGACATCTTCTAAAAGAGTACAGAATCTCCGGATCAAAACACAGACGAAGAAGAAGCCTGTTTTGTAGTCTTTGACAAAAACACTACAAAACTTTTTTTTCACTTTCCCAAAATGTTTTTATGGAAATTATGGAACTTTTTCTTTTGTTTAGAAGCAGAGACTCCTTTTATTTCTTTTTATGTTCAGCTGTCTAATAACATTTAACTACATTTGCAGATCATATTAAACGTTTTATAAATGTAAATTTATTTAACCACGTTAAACATGAATTAGACCATTTGAAATGGTATTTTTAATTACTTGTTAATTGAACTTTCTCATACATTGAAAACATTATTGCAGCATTGTGGTCTTTTATTCATCCTGGTTAAAATACCTAAATATTCTTAAGATCAAGTGACATGAGAAGCAAAATAAGAATGCAGAAATTAATTTATAAACCCTAGATAATTGGAGAAAAAAACACCATTGCCGATTGCATAATAAAGAGAAGCCCTGCTTCTTCTATTCAGAGAATATATCAAGATTCTCTTTAATATGCAACTCAATTCTCTTTAACAAGTTTCTCAATTATGTTTTTCACATAAGTCTTCCATAGAATATAGATATCATAAGTATGTAAGAAGATTAATGGACATGTTAGACAGACCTGATCATGTTCTGTTCGGCCAATTGACCTTTCTGTTCCTCAAGAGTTTTTCTGAACATATCTGCATTGATTCTGAGAGACAACCATTAAAATAAAGGTATGAAACAATTTAGTTGTAATGTAGTAAGACAAAACTATATATATATAAAAAAGACAGGGCCATACATGTTAGCATCATGAAGCTGTATCATATCTTCTTTCATGTTTTTAATTTCAAATCTACATCTGGCAATGGATATAATGTCTTCATCATGTCTAAGTTTATTCTCCTCTAACCTGGAACAAAACAATCATTTCAAGTTAGTCATCAGGATGAAGCAAAAAAGAACGAGTACTAAAGAAACAAATGTAGGCCTACCGTTTGGACAGACTGTGTTTTTCAGCAATCATGTCATCTTCCCTTTTCCTCTGAGTGCTGAAGATGTCTGACAGTTTAGCGTGGCGCTCTGATAGAGCAATTTTCACTTTCTGTTCCTCCTTGATCTCATTTTCAATCTGAGGAAAAATCACAGTCTCAGACTTCACCCTGCTCTTTACAGATGGCTTAGATGGACAATCCAAGTCACCCCAAAATGAATTGAAGATCTATTATATTAAATATTCTATCAAAATAATATATGTAGTAGTAATACATGCAAAAACATTTTGTATTAAAATAATATATCATTAAAAAATAAAAAATTTATATCATATTTTTGTTTGATAATCAAGCACCCCACCACTAAAGTATCAGTTTTATTACTCTAAAATTCAGTATACACCTTATTGATGATGTATGTGTTTTCTTTATAATGGTTTACCATGGAAAAAAGCTTAACGGGAAACTGTGTTGCCGTGATCTGCTTACCTGTAGCCTATGCTTCATCAATAAGGTGTATATTGTAATTGGTCTTTTAATATCACTGTTTTACTACATTATAGCCTACTTAGTACAAACCTGGTGACTGGCAGGCAATGAAGGAAAGCTTTGTTTTGCCCTCCTTTTTTTTATTAAGCAAGTTTCATTTATAATGTTTGCACCTTTTACCAAATATAACATTTCGCACAGGTAGTTTTTTTGTTTTGTTTCAGGGACTGATTTACTACAACCCGGTATCTCGACAAGACGTGAAATAATCATGTTGGTCCACTTTGGAAAATGTGTAGATGTCACGGTTTAACTCCCTCAAACGTGAAACTTACACGTTTGCGTTTTTGCGTTAACACCAGTGGAGAGATACCCGGATGTTGACCTATTCTCACGCAATCGCCTCTGCCACAACGACCTATTGGTATTCATTAAACTTAAATTAAATTTAAGCAAATTTATGCAAAACCAAACACAGCAACATTTTTCTTTTTTGGAATTAAAAGTATAACATTACAAATGCAGCGAACACATAATGTCTCCTAATATGTAGGCTAAGCACTAAGGCGCTAACCTATGGCACTGAAGTTACACGAGTTTCTTCCCTTTGCTAAGCAACAGAGCTAGGTCGAGTATATTTAAAAGGTTATGGTTAACACGGTTAACGTGGTTTAACGTCGATGTACGTTGTTTTATCGTACCTTTTGCTTAAACGAGGAGCTGGGGACGCCTAATTTTACTCATTAGGCTACTTCATTAAAAACGTGACATTTAGACGTTTTTTTCCGGCGTGGATCAAGGCAAATTAATCCTTTTCACCTTGAAACCTACGGCACTGAAGTACACGAGTTTCTTCCCGTTGCTAAGCAACGGAACTAGGTTGAGTATTTAAAAGGTTATGGTTAACACGGTTAACGTGGTTTGACGTCGATGTAATACGTTGTTGTAGCGTACATTTTGCTTAAACGAGGAGCTGGGGGACGCCTAATTTTACTCATTAGGCTGCTTCATTAAAAACGTGAAATTTAGACGTTTTTTTCGGCGTGGATCAAGGCAAATGAATCCTTTTCACCTTGAAAATAATAAATGTTTTTTGCACTTTAAATAACAGAACATTTCTCAGTGATCGTCAATAAAACAAAATTCCATTTTTCTCGGTTTAATGAAAACCAATAATAGGTCGTTATGGCGATTGAGGCGATTGCGTGTAGAATAGGTCAACATCAGGGTATGGAACGTGTTAACGCAAACGTGTAAGTTTCACGTTGAGGGGGTTAAACCGTGACATCTACACGTTTTCCAAAGTGGACCAACGTGATTATTTCACGTCTTGTTGTCGTGATCGTGTTGTTTACTAACAACTTGCGCCAGCATTAATAAACTAAAAACGGATACTAAAAACACGCAGTGAAAAATTAGCGCTAAAAGGCGTGGACAGTTATTTTTTTTGTGGCTGGCCATATTGCATATCATGCATTTGAAGGAGTTTCCCTTTCAGATGCCACATTTATGTGAGGACAGTGTTTAAAGTTTGCGCTAGTCAATTTACTGGTATTTGACATACATGATACATTTCACAATTTAATTGTTTTTAATGTTTTTTTTTCACCTAATATTTATATTTTATTCAAGCTTTATTTGAATTAAAGAAAGTTTTCGTTATAGTTCAAAACTGTACACCGACAGCCTCTTGCATAACCAGTGTCACCATAAACCGTTGCAAGGTAGGTAGGTAGATAAATGGATAGACAGATGGGTGTTGGAGCCCGATCTCATGAAAGTTCGTATATTGCACGGATGTCATTTCTCGTGGCATTTATACGCCAAAAACAGTTTTTGCATGTATATGGTAGCCTAAGCGTTTTCTCGTGCATATGACACGCACTTTTTGCCGTATAATACGCACGAACTCCCCACCCCCCTCGCCCCTAAACCTACCCCAGGGTTTTTTAGTGCGTAGCATAAGCACACAAAAAACATGTTTGGCGTATAAATGCCACGAGAAATGACATTGGTGGTATATATACGCATCTTCATGAGACTGTGTTGGATGTTCATATATCCAGACCAGGCACACACCTTGACTACTTGAACTATATAACATCTAAGGGCAGTCCAGCACTCAGCTGTATTAAAGGTCATCTAGGCACATTGTGTCTTTGAAGAAAAGCATTATAAAAAGCTCAATGTGACGGCTGCTCAGCGGGACCTGCCAGAGGCAGAAAATCAATGCTTCAGATCTGACATCTAAAGACTGAGATTTGAGGGTTTTGATCCCTTTACAAAAAGAGTGCATTAAACATGGAGCAGCCATTTGTTTATTGTCACGAGTTTTACAAAGATGTCTGCCTCTACTTACCTCTAACATCTGTTCTTGAATGGCCTGAACTTTCTGTTCAAATGCTGCTGCCGATTCAAGCAGTTCTCGTTCATAAAACTCCCTGTTGATTATTAATAACAAAGCTGATTTCTGTTGACCATAGGTGAAGAAAACATAAAGAGAACTGTTTTGCAGTGTGTTACTTTTGTCGATCAAGTTCTTCTGTCTTACTGCTCTCCTCATGAAGCCAATCTTTGGACTTTATTTTAGATGCATTCAGTCCAGCGATGTTTTTCTCCAACTGGGAGATATGCTGAAACCAGATGAATGCCATACAAATCATTTCATACCAACATTATTGTATTGGCATTTTACAACGTGTATATTCTTACGTTTTCACACTGTGTGACTGTCTCCCCCTTGTCTTGTAGCTCTGATGTAATGATAACCATTTCCATGCGTGTTTCTGCATAGATTTTTCTTTGTTCTTTAATCTTAAGAGCAGTTTCCTCTATCTAAACAGGGAAAATATTAATTAAATCCCAGCTTTTGAGTGAAAATCTATCCTGTTTGAAAAAATAGGCTCAGTCTACCTCCTTTTCTATAGTGTGTTTGCTTTCAGCAAATGTTTTCCTCTTCTGAATCATGTTTTCTTTTAGGTCCCATTGGGCTATTTCCACCTGGACAATTTCGTCCTTCAATGACTGGATCTCATTCTGTTTTTCCGTAAGCAGTATCTTTGTACCAGCTTTTTTTGACAGCTGCTGATTCATCTGATCAACAGCTTCTCCATAGTTTCCTTTAATGTTTTCTCTCTCCCGACTGAAATGAAATGACAAGAGAAAATGTGAAGGCCAAGAATGGGAACCCATATTCAGAATTTGTTCTCTGCATTTAACCCATTCAAGTTAGCAAACATGCATTTTATCATTTGTGAGCTATAATGCTAAAGTGTGTCATTTCTATGGCACCAAACAGAACTGCAAAAATAAGGACTAATTTCCTCAAATGCTCATCATTGGTGAGAGAAAAAAGATAGCCCGGCCTTTGAAAGCCCTTAGGTGTGTTTGACTTGATATGGAACAAAGTTTGGGAGAAGCACCTTCAGATAACAGGAGCTTATCCAGTCATCTCAATTAACATCGCGCTGCTCTGTGTATTTGACAAATATTACATCTTATCCACTTTCTCAACAGTTTTTCGCTTTGCTTTTCTGATACAGTATACGCAAACATTGCGTGAGCACCACTTTCCGACTGTCCGACTTTGTCTCCGCTTTCAATTCCTCCCCGACTGCAAGTGGTCGATTACATGCAGTCAGCTGACGTCGAACACACCTATTTCTTTTACAAGAAAGTTAATGTTGAAAGAAATGTACACATGCACTTAAAAATAATGGCCTAGCTTAAAAATAAAACACATGCACAAATAATAGCCTAATGGAAACTACATTTCCCATGATCCCTGTCAACATGTTTGAAGACTCACTGCAGAACAGCATTTTCTTGTTCAAAGATTTGTTGCTTCTCCTCCATGGATTGTATGTCATCTACTACAGATTTCAGCTCAGACTGAAGTTGATTCAACACTGCAGCATTATCTTCTCTAGCTGCAGCTACACAAGCTTCAAAAACATCAACAAACATCTTTAGGAAGTTACAGTTTCCCATTAACCATGAGTTGTGGCCACATCATTTAGACTTTTATTTCATGGATTCAACAGGTTTCCAAAGCTTTGTGGATGAACTCACCTGATATTTCATTTTTGATTTCATCCTGTAGGTTAATTTTTTTATGTCGAAGCTTGCTTGTCTCAATGGTTTCAACCTCAAGTTTCTCACGTGCTGTTTTTCTAGATGATTCCTAAATAAGATTGCCACCATGATATGAACACATATATTGATCATTCCTGTAATGCAGTAGGCCTACCTGAATTTGGTAATGTTTAACTTTAATAGGATGGAAAATTATTCTTTCTCTATCATTTTGATTAGAGAAAGGAAAATAAGAAGAAACACTCAGAATATGAATACATTTACCAATTTTTCATGTTAGAAAGTATGATGGCACTTAAAACTCAAACTATCATGAGATTATTTGAATTCACCTCTATGTTGAATTCATTTTGACAAAAGAAAACATCTGTTATGAAATCCATCTCTAAAAATTGTGAAATTGATCATGTATAGCCAACTATTTTAAGAAAATTATTACAGGGCATTAAAATGTGACGTAGCCTACTGCAAAACAGAAATGACAAATAGGACATAATTAAATATATACTTAATACCAGCTCTTTAATGGCTTCAGCTGTCTCTCTCAGATGGTGACTTGCTTCTTGACTAAAATAAACCCCTTCTTCCCTCAGTCGTGTATCTGTAAGGTGTAAATTAATCTACATTATTTCACTGAATTAAAACTCGATTCTTAATATGTATTATAAAGACATAACGTAGCCTAATTGGTGTGCTTGAAGCGATGCTAGTAGGCTGTTTTGCCACTAACGTTAGTTGGCGTATGAATTTGTGTGCGTGAAATACGTTTTTTTCCGCTTAAAAAGACAATTTCTTACCTAACTCGGCCAAATGTTCTAAGGCAATCCTTACAGCTGGGAAATCCGGTACCAAACAAGCCGCCATATTATTAACTATTATTTTATTTTTAAACGGGAAAAGGACGACAAGCGATTGGCATAAGAGTCGAAAACAGCCGTTTGACTCGCAGTTCATCTGTGTATTGTGTGTGTAGTGTGTAGCCTGCTGCACACGTCGGCATGACGACCGTCACTCACAGTGCACCCCAGTGTGTGATCTGCATTTTCCTCAAGTTACAAAATTGCAGCTTTGATCGGAGTAGGCCTATGTAGAAAGATTATGAAGTAAACAGATCTCAAAGTCGGTTTGTTCTACCTGAAATCAAATCTCTTTACAATTCCTTATTTATTTATTTATTTGAAGGAATATGTTCAGTTTGTAGGCTATACTATTTCAAGAAAGATCATATATCTGTGGCTAACGTTACTTTTTTATTTAGTTATTTTTAATTATTAATTATATAATTAATAATATATATTATATAGTTATTATTATACTATGTATATTATATTAATTAATAATATATATTGTATAATTATTATAATTAATAATAATTAATTATATTATTAATTATTTTTCGGATTTTGGAAGATGTGTGATAACAGTTGAAATTATTGTCGTAAAGGCAAGAGCAACACACCGCAAATCCAAATGTAGACTGTCCCTCCATCACTTAGCAGCAGCGCCTCGTCAGACACGCTTCTGGTGTGCAATAGTCTCAGCCTCAGACGTCACGCCCACGGAACGTAGGCTAAACGTCTGATGCATATGGTACACTTAACTGGAAACACTTCAGGAATGTCGAAGTCGTCACCTGATTGGTTGAATTTTATCGGATTTCCGGGTGTCGCGTTTATTTTCTGTCCGCCGGGAAACAAAGCGCAGATGTGTGATTGCGGAAGAAAAACTGTTGTGTTTATGAGTGACAATCATAGACAGTAAAAGGTGACAATGAGTATTTATCAAGATCAGCTAAACGTAGTTGTATGTCCCCTCCTATCTATTATGGACGATCAAGTGAAGTACCTAATTGCGAAGGGGATATCAGCCGTGTTTGTGGGCAAACAGGTCTACGCTGACATCGCAGCTGGCCGATTCAGTATTCATATATAGGGCGCACTGGATTATAAGGCACATAAGATACTGCAGAGTCAAACGTTTGACTGGGTTTGCGTTATGCATCCACTAGATGTGCTAAACTAAAGGCTAAAGGGAATAGCGAGTACGCGGCGCCGGAGGTTAGGCGTTTATTTAGTAGGCGTGAGCGCGCTGTGGCGGGGACGTAACTTACATTCGCAGCCTGACTCATGTGAGTATTCAATGTACGGCGTTGACAAAGCGGGCATTAGATGGACATGAGCGCGAGTTCGTGGGCGAATTTAATAGCGCGGAGCGTTGTTAACGAATTGATCCATAAGGCAGGCACTCCAGTAACTGCTGCTGACTGACTTGTTGCACGCCGATCTGTTGTTGTGGGGACATTTCCACGCCCTGAAACATGACGCTGTACGAAACGAACTGTAATTGGTTGTTTGACATGTCAGTCAAACGGCCTTATGGGCGGGCCTTGGCCAAAGAAAGCTGTCTGAAGGTCTGGCTACGCGAGGTGTGCAAAGACTCAGAAAACATGATGCAGCCGCCACGCAGCTGACACGCTACAGAAATGCCACGCTCACGCCACGCATTCAGTGTGTCTCCGGCCTTACAGTTCACACAGAACATGTTTTTTTTTACCATTGTTTTTCAACGTAAATACCAGGCGCGTTATTGGGGATTGCCCCACTGAAAACTGGTGGACTATGCTATTGACCGCTGCAGAACTCTGGTAAAGGAGTTGGAGTCATCAGAGAGAGTTCAAGTGTTTAATGCACAAGAGTGACCATACTGGTACATGGTAGTTTCTGAAATAAATAACATAACAGAAATAAATATTCACTCACTGAATTATTCAACAACTTAAGATATTACAAACTCAAATATAAACATCTCTGTAAAGTGCACAGATACATGAAATATATTATAAATCAAGAAATATAGGCCTATTAATATGAATCTACAATAAACTGCATAATGCAATTAAATGCAAAACACCGAATGTAAGTTATAGAAATTGAAGGTCTTCATTAGCACTGGCAGTACTAAATGACAGAGAAAATCATTTCAAAGTATTAATTAGTAAATATGAACAAACCGAGCCGCAATGCTAGCGGGATAATCTGCTCGTTAAGCAGGATCAAATTACCGTTAGAAAGATCGCTAAACATAATAAACATTATCTAAATCAGCACAGATCGTCACATTGTATTTCAACTGCAATATTAACAATATACATCGAAGGAAACTTACTTTGTCATAAACTTTCTCTTGCACATGAACGCTTGCACGATATGATCGCTCAACTCGGGTGGCTTAGTGAATAGGCAATTACACTTAGTTCGTAAGTGCTGAGAACGCTGCACTACGTTATCTGCGTACAACGCAACTTAAAACGTCACCCACGTAACCAGCTCAATTTCTAAAGGGAGAGAATTCGCAACAGCCGCCCCCACAATTGATCAGCAATTGGGTAATCAAGAGAATTCTCTAACTGTCTGTGGTGTTACCTTCTAGAGCAGGCAACTGTATCAAGCGTGCAACTGGTCTAATGTAAGCTTTACCGTCAATGACAACTTCAACAGTTCGCACACATCCATCACTGCTGGGCAATGTCTTCCGAACTCTGCCTATGGGCCACTGAGCTCTAGGGAGTTGCGGATCCACAATCAGTACAACAGAGTCGACCTCCAGGTTTTCGGAAGCTTTATGCCACTTCTGCCTTGTCTGAAGTGTAGGCAAGTAGTTTTTGGTGAACTGTATCCAGAATTGATCCGCCATGTGTTGACAGTGACGCCACCTCCGCTGCCCCATGTCTCCTGGAGCATACGCCACCTGAGGGAGAGAGGCATCCCGCCGCCCCATAAGGAGAAGGTTTGGTGTAATCGGATCGATGTCGGCAACATCTGTCGAGGCATATCCCAGAGGTTTCGAATTGAGAATCCCCTCCACTTCCACTAGGATTGTGGACAGAACATCCTCTGTGACTGCTTGGTTCCCCATGGCTACCTGGAGAGCATTTTTTATAGAGCGGACCTCGCGCTCCCATATTCCGCCAAAATGAGGAGCGCTGGGCGGGTTAAGCTTAAAGTCAATTTGGTGGTCTGCAAGACGGATTTGGAGTTCTGACTCCATACTGCAGAAGGCTTCCCGTAGCTCTCTTTCTGCCCCGCGGAAGTTGGTGCCACAATCAGAACGGATCTCGCGAGGTTGTCCTCTTCTGGCAATGAGCCTGCGGAGTGCAAGAAGGAAGGCATCGACATCCATCGAATTAAGAAGCTCGATGTGAACTGCCCTGGTTGTGAGGCATTTGAAGATCAGGCCCCAGCGTTTCTCATTTCTCCTTCCTATCTTGACCAGGTACGGGCCAAAGCAGTCAACACCCGTTGAATAAAAGGGTGGGCAGAGTAGACGGAGGCGTTCTGGTGGCAAATCTGCCATTTGAGGTACCTTTGGCTGCGCTCTCCAGCGCTGACAGGGCTGACAATGGAGTTGATGGTGCTTGATAGCCTGGCGTCCTCTGAGAACCCAATACTGCCTACGTATCTCAGCATAGACTCTCTCATTTCCCGGATGTAACAGACGCTCGTCAAATTCTTGAATAAGGAGCTTTGTTACCGCGTGTCTTGGGTCCAGTACAATGGGATGAATTTGTTCTGGGTCTGAGTTTGCAAGCCTTCTTAGACGGCCCCCGACTCGTATCATGTTGGTCAGGGGGTCCCACTCTGGAGCGAGGTTAACTAATCGACTGTGTGCAGGAATACATTTCTTTGCTTTAAGGGCAGCTACCTCTTCCGGGAAGCTCTGAGCCTGACATGCCCTCAACAAGACAGCTTCCGCCTCTCTGTTAGTCATTATTTCACTGTTTGATGTGGCCGCCCCTTGACAGACTTGTAGAGTTGCCCTTACTAACTCTCGCCAGGTCTTGAACTGTGTAACATCAGGGAGGTTGGACTCCATTCCAACTGCCATAACAGAGTAGCACATTAGGCCTTTCAATTCAGAAACTACTTCTGACAGTGCAACTTCAGGTCTTTTGGGCCAGTGCTCTGGGCTTTGTTTCAAGAATGGAGGCCACTCCACCGACTGGGCTCGGACAAACTTTGAAGGGTTTTGCCTCTCGTTATGTCGTCAGCTGGATTATCCTGCGTGTTAACATACCTCCAAGAGCTGTAGTCTGTCAATTCTTGGATCTCGGTGACTCTTGTCCCAACTAACACCTTGTACCGGCAAGAGTCTGACTGAATCCACTCTAGCACGGTCATGGAGTCTGTCCACAGAATTGTCTGACTGATGGAGAGTGTCAGCTCATCCCTCACCAGTTTGGCCAGCTGAGCTCCAGCTAAGGCAGCGCAAAGCTCCAGGCGGGGTATAGACTGCTGCCTCTTAGGAGCAACCCGTGATCTGGCCATTACAAAGGAAACATGAATGTCACCGCTGGTTTCAAAGGCCAAATATGCCACTGCTCCGTACGCTCTTTCATAGGCATCGCAGAACACATGAAGGGAGCTGTGCTGTTCTGCTGCAGTTGTGGAGGCTGGCGTGTAACAGCGAGGAATGGAAACTGTAGAGAGTTGTTTAAGCTCGCTATCCCAGTCAGTCCAGGTGGCCTTAAGGTTTGGCGGTAGATCGGGGTCATCCCAGTCTCTCTTTTTAGCCCACAACTGTTGGATGATCACCTTTGCTCTGGTGGTGAATGGCAATATGAACCCCAGTGGATCATATTGGGACGCCAACACCTGGTAAGCAGCTCTCATCGTCAGTTCTGCATGCTCAATGAGCCGATAATGATAGCCGAGGGTATCAGCTGCACAATTCCACCTGAGGCCTAATGTAGGTTCCATAAGGTCAACACGATTTTGCACCAACCACTGCTCTGTAGCTGATGACCGGGCTTCTGTCGGTAGATGAGCTACCACCGCTGGATGACTGCTAGCCCACTGTCTTAAGTCGAACCCTCCTTCTGCTAACATGCTACGCAACTGGTCCACAGCTTGCTTGGCTTCCGAGACAGTAGGGAAGCTTGTCAGGCAGTTATCCATGTAGAAGCTTTGGTGGACTAGCCGTTGTAGCCCTGGATATTTGGCTTCAGAATTGCAAGCATGGTGTTGCAAAGCAAAGATGGCACAGCATGGACTGCTTGTAGTACCGAATGGAAGAACCTGCCACTCGTATACATCTGGAAGGTTTCCACTCTGCAGATCTCTCCAAATGAAACGGAGAAAGGGTCTGTCCTTCGGCAATAGACGGACCTGATGGAACATGCCCTTGATATCTGCGCTCACTGCCACAGGATGCTGTCTGAATCTCAGGAGTACTCCTAACAGCGATGGCCCAAGTGTGGGACCTGGGAGGAGCTGGTCGTTCAAGGACAGGCCATGGTATCTGAAAGAACAGTCAAACACCAGTCGATGTTTATTGTTATGACTCACGAGATGATGGGGCAGGTACCATGCCTCTGTTTGTGTTGCATCCGTCTGGTTGAGTTTGACTACGTAACCTGCCTCTATGAGCTTGGCAATCTCTCCTGAATAGATTGAGGCCTTGTCAGGGTCCTTCTGGAGTCTCCTCTCAGTGTTCCTCAGATTTGCAAGGACGGACTGCATGGAGCCCTTAAGCTCTGGAGTCCCTGGGTTCCACAGAAGAGGTGTGGCGTAACGCTGTACTCCCTTAACATTGACTCGCTCAGTTTCAGATGCAAGCAACTGCATAGCCTCTTTGTCTTGCCTAGACCGGACGACCAATTTCTCGTTACGAAAAGGCAGCACATCCAGTTGCCATAACCTCTCCACATTTCTGTAGAGAAGATCATCTGGGTGGTCAGTGGAGATGAAGAAACACTGTTGCACTGGTTCTTGGCCTGTGATACTCATTTCCGCTCCTTGAAGTGCCCAGCCAAGGGCTGTACAGACTGCCACGGGTCCCCCTTTGCTGCCTTGACGAATAGGCTCTTTAGCGGTAATAAGATGAACTTGGTCTGAACCTATGAGCACCAGTGGACGTACCTTGTGAAAGGGCTGTAGTGGAACACCTCTTAGATGTGCATACCGTCTCTGAAGAGTCTGAACTGGGTATGACTGTTCCACCAGATCAATGCCAGAAGCCGTGAATGCTCCAAACACTTGATAGCGTTTCTCTGGTTTACCTCTTGGAGAGATTTCGAAGGTGACCTTTGAGCCATTAAGGTGAGTGGTGTCTGGACGGACTGTACGAAGTGCTAGAGTCTCAGGTTCACCTTTAAGCTGAAGCTGCTGGACAGCAGTAGGTAGGATCATGGTGCGCTGTGCTCCATCATCTAATATAGCATAAGTCTCTATTGTCTTTGCTTCGTGGTGCAAAAGCACAGGCACCACTTTCAGAAGGACTCTGCCTGATGCAATGGATGGCAAAAGGTAGATGCGGCTCTCTGAGGTAGCTGATGATGTATTGGTTGCACGACTTCGGGCCACACCATGGAGCACTTGAAGGTGAATACCACCACAGTCACTGCAGGGTTTCTTCAGATTACAGGTCTCAGGCGCATGGGAACGGGCACATTTCCAGCAGCGCTTACCCTCTGAAATCCACTTACAAAGATCAGACACTGACTGTTCTTTAATACTACTGCATCGGGTGATGTAGTGTTCTTTACTGCCACAGAAAAGGCAGTTGACTTTGAGGGGGGGTCTTCTTCCAAGACACCTTAGGACCGGGGGATGCTGTATCCTCCATGGCTGCTGCACCATGATACAAGGCTGTACTTTGGCTTCTTGGTTTAGATGCACTCTTCTCCTTTGAACCACTGGGATCACGTTCATACTGGTAACGTTGCACTAACCTGCTAGACAATCTCTGTTGCTGAGCTTTGACGTGGAGCCACCCTGCAAAGTCTTGTAGGTTGTACAAGTTAATACTGAGGGAGTTGAGCTTCCCTTGTAGCTGGAGAAACTCTATGAAACCATCTCTTAAGTACTTTGGCAGTTTACCAACCAAACGATCCACATGCGAGCAGCAGTTCAACTCCATCCCTCTGGGTCCCTCCAAAGATAACAGCATGCTTACTAAGAGGTGAACACGGAGAGCGAAACTCTGAAAACTGCGTGCATCATTTGGTTTTACCTCTGGTGCTGTGAGGATTGCTGCTATTTCGCTCTGCGCCAGCTGATGGGGTTGGCCATATTGTAACTGAAGAGCTTGCATAGCTGCGGAGTACGGGTATGGATGATGGCGGCAGGACTGGCCAATCATTTGTGCCTCAGGCAGTTTAAGGTGTTCCAGCAAGATATGGTACTTGTATTTCTCATCTAGCTCTGCATGAGGTTCAAGAAGATTGTCTAGTGCTAACTTGAGGTTAGCGAATTCCCTTTCGTTGTCATTCACAAAATCAGGAATCTTAGGCTGGGGTGCAGCATGCAAAGGGCGATGAGGCACCAAGTATTCTGATCTCTTCAGTGGCTGGAGAGTGGATGGATGGAGAGAAGTGCCTGCAAGAGTAGGAATGTTCATGGCAGGAACTGAAGCACTGTGCAGGGTTTGAGGCACTGGCGCTAATGGAGGCATTGTCGCATAATGAGGAACTGAAAAACTGAATGCCGGTGGTGCTGCGACAGGTTGTCGTGGAGAAGATGCCACTGTTGTACAGATGTAAGGCACTCCAGGATGCTGGTAGGTTGGCGTGGGAGCTACTAGCTGTGGCTGCACCTGAGGCTGAAATGCAGTTCCATCATAAGGGCAGAACTGTGTATTAAGCAGTAGTGGCAAAGTGTCTGTTCTTGTAACATGTTGGTGTTGGGGGACGGAGGTAGGTAATGTACCAGATGAAAGTGGTGAGTACAAAGGGAGTGAATTGACTGGCTGTATTGGCACGAAACCAGGGTTAAAGTCCTCTGCCTCTACAGTAGGTGTGTTTACATGTATTTGTGTGGCACTCACATGTCCTCGTCCTTTGGTATGTAACTCAATGTCAGGTGACTGTGATGAACAGGAAGAATGACTTGATAAGGGGGATAGATGAGGTGAGTTTCCTGGAGATGATCTCAGGGTTGGTGTGGCAGGCTTTACACTTTGCACCTCTTCATCAACTTCTTCCATTAGGAATGATGTGATATGTTTCATCAGCTCCTGAAGCCGATGCTGTCGTTTTTCATACTGCTTGAGTTTGCTTTGAAGCGTAGCCATGTCAGCAGCTTCATCTCTTTCCTTCTCAGAGATAGACTTCATTAATTCCCTCAGTGAACTCATACTTAATAAGTCTGTGGAGCTTGTAGCTGGATGCTCACCCTGGCTGGAGTCTGGTCGTGATTGACTAAATATGCCCACTGCGGCTGCTGCTCCTCTCTGCTCCACTGGCACCTCTGCTGTAGGTGGGGAGGAAAGAGCAGGTCGGTGATGGCTGTAGTCAAGGAGATACTCCTCCAGATGTTTGGGTGTGCGCAATGCCGTGAGGGTCTGCCTGACATCTCAGCATGAGGGAAAGAGGTAGATCGCTCTTCCGATGACATCACTGCAGTAGTCAATGGCTCCGGCTCGAAGGACCATATATTGGGGATTGCCCCACTGAAAACTGGTGGACTATGCTATTGACCGCTGCAGAACTCTGGTAAAGGAGTTGGAGTCATCAGAGAGAGTTCAAGTGTTTAATGCACAAGAGTGACCATACTGGTACATGGTAGTTTCTGAAATAAATAACATAACAGAAATAAATATTCACTCACTGAATTATTCAACAACTTAAGATATTACAAACTCAAATATAAACATCTCTGTAAAGTGCACAGATACATGAAATATATTATAAATCAAGAAATATAGGCCTAATCTACAATAAACTGCATAATGCAATTAAATGCAAAACACCGTATGTAAGTTATAGAAATTGAAGGTCTTCATTAGCACTGGCAGTACTAAATGACAGAGAAAATCATTTCAAAGTATTAATTAGTAAATATGAACAAACCGAGCCGCAATGCTAGCGGGATAATCTGCTCGTTAAGCATGATCAAATTAGCGTTAGAAAGATCGCTAAACATAAAAAACATTATCTAAATCAGCACAGATCGTCACATTGTATTTCAACTGCAATATTAACAATATACATCGAAGGAAACTTACTTTGTCATAAACTTTCTCTTGCACATGAACGCGTGCACGATGATCGCTCAACTCGGGTGGCTTAGTGAATAGGCAATTACACTTAGTTCGTAAGTGCTGAGAACGCTGCACTACGTTATCTGCGTACAACGCAACTTAAAACGTCACCCACGTAACCAGCTCAATTTCTAAAAGGAGAGAATTCGCAGCGTCGTTAGACATGGGCATTCGGGGCTTTTCTCCAAATACGATACCGTGACTAAGCGCAGTTGCGCACAAATTGTCTATGCACGCGCGAGGTGGATCATGCGCATGACTTAAACGCAGGCAGACACAGCAACAGTTGTAACTTGTAGGCAGGTATATTGATTGATCATTAAATCAGAGTTTTGTTGTCTTGAATGATTCGTTCAGTCATTTTCATTCAGTCATTTTCATTCATTAATTGATGTCACTTAAGTAATCTAAAAAAAAAGATTATATATATATAATTATTATTATTATTATGATTATATATATATATATATATATATATATATATATATATATATATATATATATATATATATATATATATATATATATATATATATATTATTTTCAAGGTGAAAAGGATTCATTTGCCTGGATCCACCACGAAGAAAACGTCTAAATGTCACGTTTTTAATGAAGCAGCCTAATGAGTAAAATGTCTATTTTTCCGGCGTCCCCCAGCTCCTCGTTTAAGCAAAAGGTACGCTAAAACAACGTATTACATCGACGTTAAACCACGTTAACCGTGTTAACCATAACCTTTTAAATACTCGACCTAGTTCCATTGCTTAGCAACGAGAAGAAACTCTTGTAACTTCAGTGCCCAACCTGTATCACGACAAGACGTGAAATAATCACGTTGGTCCACTTTGGAAAACGTGTAGATGTCACGGTTTAGTTTAAACTCAAAACCATAAATAGGGCTATACTGCCCTCTTGTGTCAAATTATATTTCTATATTTATTTTTCCAACAAATAAAACCAAACCTGCAATAAACCCTCGTCCAATACATCCTTGAACTCAATAGATTCAGTGGCTCAGTTGATAAAGCGTTGGGCTTTAATCAAGAAGACCTGAGTTCAATTCTCATACTTGCCTTAATTTATTGTGATTATATCAAACAAAAGTGGCCTAAATAATATTTCTTCAACCCGGTATCGTGACAAGACGTGAAATAATCACTTTGGTGCACTTTTGAAAACGCGTAGTCACGGTTTAAACCCCCTCAAACGTGAAACTTACACTTAAACTGAAACTTACCTATTAGTTTTCATTAAACTGAGAAAAATTGAATTTTTTTTTATTGACGATCACTGAGAAAAATGCAAAAAACATTTATTATTTTCAAGGTGAACAGGATTCATTTGCCTCGATCCACGCTGAAAAAAACGTCTAAATGTCACATTTTTAATGAAGCAGCCTAAATAGTCCACTTTGGAAAATGTGTAGATGTCACGGTTTAACCCCCTCAAACGTGAAAATTACACGTTTGCGTTAACACGTTCCATTGGAGAGATATCCGGATGTTTATTCGCCTCTGCCATAACGACCTATTGGTTTTCATTAAACCGAGAAAATTTTATTTTGTTTTATTTACGATCACTGATAAATGTTCTATTATTTAAAATGCAATATATATATATATATATATATATATATATATATATATATATATATATATATATATATATATATATAATTTTCAAGGTGAAAAGGATTCATATGCCTGGATCCACCCTGAAGAAAACGTCTAAATGTCACGTTTTTAATGAAGCAGCCTAATGAGTTAAATGTCTATTTTTCCGGCATCCCCCCAGCTCCTCGTTTAAGCAAAAGGTACGCTAAAAACAACGTATTACAACGACATTAAACCACGTTAACCGTGTTAACCATAACCTTTTAAATACTCGACCTAGTTCCATTGCTTAGCAACAAAAAGAAACTCCTGTAACTTCAGTGCCCAACCCGTATCACGACAAGACGTGAAATAATCACGTTGGTCCACTTTGGAAAACGTGTAGATGTCACGGTTTAGTTTAAACTCAAAACCATAAATCGGGTTATACTGCCCTCTTGTGTCAAATTATATTTCTATATTTATTTTTTCCAACAAATAAAACCAAACCCGCTATAAAACCCCGTCCAATACATCCTTGAACTCAACAGATGCAGCGGCTCAGTTGATAAAGTGTTGGGCTTTAATCAAGAAGACTTGAGTTCAATTCCCATACTTGCGTTAAATTGTTGTGATTATATCAAACAAAGTGGCCTAAACAATATTTCTTCAACCCGGTATCGTGACAAGATGTGAAATAATCACGTTGGTCCACTTTTGAAAACGTGTAGATGTCACGGTTTAAACACCCTCAAACTTACACTTAAAACTTACCATCACGACCTATTGGTTTTCATTAAACCGAGAAAAATGGAATTTTCTTTTATTGACGATCACTGAGAAATGGTCTATTATTTAAAAAGCAAAAAAAAAAAAAAAAAAAAAAAACATTTATTATTTTCAAGGTGAAAAGGATTCATTTGCCTGGATCCATGCCGAAGAAAATGTCTAAATGTCACATTTTTTTAATGAAGCAGCCTTAACTCCTATCTTATTTCAGGTTAGGAAATCATATCGCTAGCATCAACGTTTCTGTCTAACTTTAGCCTATTGTAACCGATGTCACTTTTCATCTCGCGAGCTTATACGGCTTTTAATCTAATTGAGTTGTGCCGCGGCCGTGCGTTCGTAATCTCACGTCTTCAAACAACACGGGCGAGCACTGTATTGCTCTGTCTCCCTCCTAGTAAAAGGTTGGAAGACGCAGTTTCACGTGGATCATTTGGACATTTTTAGAGATTAAAGACTCAATGAACAACATCTCAACACTAAATTATAAAGGCCATCTCATAGATGCCTGTCTCAAATACAAGCCGATGCATTTCGACGATATGGGAAAATAAAAGCCTGTGCTATTATGTGAAGTTTTACGTTATCATTTTGTTCATATTATATTTGTATTGTTAGTTTGAATTAATTTGACAAACAGCATTCGCTGATGTTGACCAATCTAGCGCCATTCAGAGCTGCCAACTCTAACGAATTCACCATGAGACACGCAATCGACACTTTTCACACGCTCACGCCACATATCAATTCTGTCACGCACAGAAAAGGACACGGAGACCGACAGACAAGAC
Organism: Pimephales promelas; assembly: GCF_016745375.1. The sequence continues at coordinate 26,150,239 of NW_024121099.1, forward strand.
GGAGCAGGTTAGATATGATATATAAAAAAATCTCAGCTCTCAGATTCTGTCAATTTTTCAAACAATAAAAACCGTTTAGGCGCTTGTAAAAGTTACACGACAGATCCCTAGCGCACGTGAACCGATCATCTCTACTAGCAAATGGAAAAAGAACACGAACACTGTTGAAAGATACAGTATGCTACAACTTACCAAAATATATTCTTCATGCATTATATTCACCAATCATTTTTTGAACTCTTTCCTGAACTGAAATGTATGGCAACGCGATTGACATCAGGTTCAAGTACGCCCACAAGCCGTGCGAGTTACTCGTGTACTGCAGTTTGGCTGGTGGTCATGTTGCCTGCCCGCATACCGCCTCCTATGGCCGAAACTGGTATTACAACACCTGCCGGGCCAGGGCTAGTAATTTAGCATGCTAATTCAGGTTAACATCTCGGCAGCACTATAACTTGTCATTTTTTTTAATGACATCATCAACCTTATTTCTTCTCATTCTTTGATGTGTGTAGCTTTTTAACCTCAATTTTTACACATGGCACCTTTAATGCATCAGCGTCAATGTAGACAAAGGACTAACAGAAATCAAATCCCCATAAATCATCATGAATGCGTTTCTTGTTTTTTGGTTCGTTCCAACGGTCAACATGTATTTATCGTTGATTCCAGAAAAATGTAAAATTAATTTTTTTTCCTAGTTCAGGTTTCTTTCATGTGAACATCATACACAGCACAAAAGTCTGCCACCATCAATTATTCGAAGTAAAGGCAGGGATAGCAGCTTTACCTAGCTACCTCCTATGACATACAACACCCCTGGTGTGCCAGCATTCCAAGATGGTGGCAGTTTTGACGCATGCTTTGAACCCCAAGCTGACGTCTAGTGTATATGTCAATGATAAAATCCATCTACTGTACTACAATAAACAGACTATATAAGTTTGGCTAAAATATGTTTACTATGGTACTTTTTTTTCTCATGTAAAAGCTGTTCAG
>NW_024121099.1:26151737-26451570 GCF_016745375.1 Pimephales promelas
ACACAAGCAAGTGTCTGATCATACAAATAAAATCCCAAATCAACTCTGAACAAAGCAACCGATCTCACAGCAATTCGTACGAATTTAAAGTTTGTTAATGTTATTTTTTGTTTCATTTCACTATAATGACCCTGACTTCATCTGAAGATGTGTTAGTAAACACTCTCCAGTGGAGGTCACACAGTAATGGCACAGAGGTCAATATAATAAACAGAGGTCAGAATTTTTACAATTAACATCTGCGATGATATGAAAAGATCTTTCTTTTATTTATTTTTCAACAAAAAATGACAGTATTATCAAATACGGTATGAAAGGCAGGTTATTACAAAACAGAATGCATATAATTACTATTATTGCTTGAGTAATGTTTGTCATTCTTAGTAACACTATTTCATCTTTGCTGAAGGCCACAGAAATATTCTACAGTTGGAGGAGGTGTTTAATATTTATAGTGCCACTATTGGTCTCCAGAGGCCACATGCGCTAGGGCAGAAAAACCCTACCTTGAGATCATCCTTTGAGAAATGGCTCTCTCGTGTACCTATAAATTTCTCCTTATCCTTCAGTTCAATACAGATAGGCCAGGAGGATGATAGTATATATCACATAAATGTGAGGATGAGCCCTACTGCTTATGAAGCTCTGTGTATTGCGCACAATAAGGTTAAGCCCCTTACCACTTTTTCCCAGTCTCTCTCTCACCCGTTTAAAATATACTAAAAGTGCTTGTGATTAGATGTGTGTGATTATTGTTGCAAGCAAAACATCAATGGGCAACCAGTGTGCGCTTGGTTTTATTACATTAACCAGGATGAACATGAACTCCTTCACAGACCTATTCCTTGAATAGTATATGTTCTTTTGTAATTTTACTAACTAAAGCTATTGCCCATTTTCTTTGAATTAAAATACCTGAAGTCAGTGGATGTTCTACTAATTGCTTTTTCATGCACTTTGTTAACTCATTCTCTACAAGGCAATAGATCACAAAGGTACATTTTTCTGCAATTCTAGAAGAACAAAAGAACTCTAAATACACCACTGGCCTAACTTCTAATAGTTCATTTCAACAGTCATTTTTTTTCTCTTTCGACCATAGATCTGAACATTGTTACCGCCTCAGAAGCCTCGGCCACATACTGCCCACAAGTCCATGCACCATCTTATTCATATTGTAAAGCAAACACTGACTAAAACAGTTATTTGATCAGTTTTAAAAAGGTGATTGGTTGAGACTTGAGTGCTTTTTGCACCTTCCTTGCATAGGTTGTTACCAATATCTTGCGAAATTTCATGCCAATAACACCTTTGGAAATATATTTACTGAGATAAATGGTGACGTGTTCAATGCTTTATTTACCCACTTTATAATTTATTCATTGATGGCAAAAGCTGAATTTTCTTCAGTTGAAAACAGTTGTGCTTCTTAATATTTTTGTGGATAAAACAAGGCTGCTGTTTACCATGGTTGTACGACCAAAAGGAATTTGAAAGAGTCAACTCTCCCTCCATTCTCCCATTGAAACACAATAATGCCCATAAAAACAGACTCTTCCACATTCATACATAGACAACTTTCTATGAAGAAAAAATGCATATCTCCAGAACATTATGTTTGTGATTATTAATGTCCTGTATATTGTAATGTCTTTTTTGTATTGTATACCATTTTATGCATGTTTGATGATAGAACCACCAGTTAATGCAACCTCACCAATACCATGTTTGGTATCTATGAATTGATATTTTAATGATCTAAATGATCTTGTATAGTATATGTTGATACCTATGCAATATATTATTAGTACAAGTACCTTTCATAGTTTCTGCATTAACATCCAATCCAGTTACATGTAAAATACTATGCTTGAACACAAAGTGTCGTAAACTTTCCCCTCATAAAGCTTAAAGGACAACTCCGGCACAAAATGAACTAAATGAACTAAATGAACTAATGAACTTTGGTCTAATAATAACACTTTGGTACCTAGTCAACCACTCTCTAGTTGTTTTCATGATAATCGAATTTAAAGAGTTTTATCTCTAAAAAGTGTATAACGCTAGTATAAAGGGCATGAAAAATAATCGCTAGTTAATACCACTAACAAGGCTCAAAATAGCCCAACACTAACACAGTAACATAATGAGGGTCCCTACATGCAAACCGAAGCATTGAGAAATTTGTAAGTGTACAGACCGTTTAGTAAGAAGATACTTAAAAAAAAAAACAGTTCACTTCGTGTATACAAGCAGAAGCCATCTTTGGAAAATGACAAGTCTCGACAAGTCAAACCACAAATGACGAGTCAAGTGAACTGAACTGTATGAAGTATTCTGTATTTGCTGTATTCTCGTCACTCAAAGGAGGTGTTTGGGAAAAGGAATCATTGAACGAATCATTTGGGAGTCGTTGAGCAAATCGGGTACAAATAAATGCATATTATAAGACAAATAAAGTGTTTTTTTATCCTTGCATGCACGTTAAATTGTTTTTGGGAACTCCCAAAACAAAAATAGGAACATTTCAAATGCTATGATAGGGGCTCTTTAAATTATTATTTTTTCCATGCTGGCCTTTTGTTATAATAAATTTCAGATTCATCTAGTTGGTCAAATTGCATGGGGTTCTTGACCATAATAAGCTGTAATGTAGTTGTCAAACTTACAAACTGTTATTTTGAACAAATCAAATTACAAGTTTCCTTTAATTTCAGTACCATATAACCTTACTATAATAATCGATACATTGTTTAATTAAGAAGTAAGCACAATAGGAGCAGCAGGGCTCCTTCTGCTGCTAGAAAAGACCATCCTCTGGACTTCCTACCCAGGCACTGTGCCCGGTGCTGGCGGTCCACCACACAATAATTAATTCTGTGGCCACCAAGCAAGCCCTCGTTTAATGACTGGAACTTATATAATTACAATAGGGGCACAAGACCTTGGCAAGGTCACTATCAGTTTCTGATGACATTTTATTCTGAGAGTGTGGAGATGAAAAAGTATCAGACCTACTTTCCCACCACCTCCTCCACCTCTAATTTCTCTTTTACTGCAGACAAATTGGAAGACAATACAGCAATGCTAGCTTTTTCATTTAATTTCTGGTTGGGTGCTCATTGAGTTGATCGATCCATACACTTTGCAATGATTTTCGTAAAATAATGTCTCATTACACTGCTTTGTGTGGGTGACTTTGTGAATAAGTGCCTGTAAAAGTTATAATGAACAGCAACATGAAGAAATCAATAAAATGTCTGCTTCATGAATTCTAGTGAACCCTTTTCCACATTTTTACACTCTAAAGACAGCTGTCTTTTAAAAATATGTTAATTTCCCTCCTCTGCATTGCAATGGCTGTAGTGGAGTTAATCTGAGATTTCCTTGGTGCATATGGAGTGGGCAATGTTGTTGTTTTGTTTTCTTATTTATTTGAGTGGAAACACAGTTTTATAGTTGTGGTTGGATTTGCTTTCAGGGGAGAAAATGAACACTTTCAGTTCCATTTGAGAGCTGGCATCTGGCAGGAACTCAGTGGGACTTTAGTCGTCAGTTCGAGAGCCAAATGCATTTCTCTACTCATCAGATCAACCGCACTTTGCTTACATGGAGGCGAGATGCTTACCCAGTTCAAACATCTTCGGAAGCGACAGTTTGTCTTACTTCACCAGATTTAAATTCCACTCGAGATGAAACCAAATGTTTATGTCTGTCAACTGTTGTTGTTTTTTAGGTGTACTCTGTGCTATTTACTATCAAATAGACAAACCTTGCTAACGTGTGGCTGCTCTTTGCAAAGTTGAATGTTTTTTTTTGTTTTTTTTTTTGGAGAAAAAATGTGCACATTATCAACCATGTTTCCTTGCAGATTATGTAGAATATCTAATATACAAGGCCAAACAACACATTGAGTACAGGAGACTGTTTTTTTTTTTTTTAGGTTAACAGGAAAGAGCACTGAACTTATGACATGAATCAACTATTAGCCTTAGCTCATCTTCCTCTCCATGCACAAATCATTTGGTAACACTACTTACTTTACTCTACATTACTTTATAAAGTTTTTTTTTTTTTTGTTGCATCAATATTTAAGGAACATTTTAATGATTAAATGTACAATCAAACTAAATTAATAAATATTGTAAACATACAGTTTATTGTTAGTAATAATTATTGTTGTTTGTATTTGCTTCGCATTAATTAATATATTAAGGTGTATAACCTTTTTAAAAAGTGTTACCAATTTTAAATTGTGATCCTATCAGCCACTGGAATTTTCACTGCAATTCATTCCTCCTACTGTTAAACTCATAATGAAACTTAATTCCAGGGGCAAAAGTTTCAATTCCAGTGCTGTATCATTGCTTTCTTTTGAATTCATCTGCCATCTGAGCAATTACAAGATTCTCTAGAGAACATTTGGTCTTCGGTCTTATACCGCATGAGAAATTCTTTGCTTGGCAATATTTAATTGCTTCAAGCTTCCTTTGATCCTGAAAATTGTCTCTGTTGAGCTAAATCACTGAAAACCATAAAACCACAGCATACTGGACACCTAATCAATATCATTTGTTTTATTAATAAAACAATATATTTTTTTATGAAAGTTATACAGCTTAACAAATTAATGTTTCACGTCATAGTCTTTTGCTATGACATGTATCAACAATACGGTGCAAAACTACATTATTTTGTAATGCATGCCATGTTTCAAAGTACATACTATTCCCACCAAAATGGTTTAAAGTTTAAAGACTGAAACAAGTGGAAGAAAATTGTTTGAGTTATTTAGATTAAATATTTATAGTTTCATATTTATATATATATATATATTTAAAAAAAAAATTCTCTGTTTCAAAAGTGCGTAAAATATGTGTGATTTAGCAAAAATAGCACGAATTGGTACGAGTGAGGTTGTATGATATTGTACGAATAAGCCACCTCCTAAAATTCGGACGAATGGCTGTGAGATCGGGTTTGGAAAAACGCAAAAAATCGAACCCGATCCGAATTGTTTTTTGACAGACAAAAGTTTCGGAGGCACTGCTGTGTGTAAACGTGATTGACACAACTTTTTTTTTTTTTAACACATGAAAATTTAGGACGGGAATTCCAGATGAACAACACATTGAGTGCATATGTGACTTATTTGAAGAACTCAGATAAACCATGTATTGTCGTAATCATGTGTTTATTAATCATGTTTAATCAATCAAAGCATTTCACAGGCAAACCTTTTGTTTAACACAAACATTAAAGATCAAATACATCCCAACTCACAGGAAACTTTCAGCATTTAGCATGCTGTTCATTGAATCATTCCCTGCTGTGTAATATTTGTGTAATTAAATAAAAAAGTAAGCTTTTACTTTATCCTTGTTTGTGATCAATAGGACATGTTGTGTGTAACAGTTTGCATGAATTAGTCTTCACCCTGTTATGGTGAAGACTAAACAAAAATCACACTGTGTTTGTCATTTTTATTGCAACACAATACATATATCTGCATGTTTGACAATGTCACAGTGAAAGTCACTTTGCACTGTGCTAACATATTCACAAACAGAAAAAAACCAAAAACAAATTACAAGATCAACCTCCCATCTTTGGCAAACCCTGAAATTACTTGTTTGTGATGAGTTCAGTGGCATTGAGAGGAAACAACATCTACTTTGCATGTTTTCTATTTCAATTTCACACAAGGGTTAAGGGGTATTATGATCACATCAATATCAACACAGCAAAAATACTGTGCTGTTCAGTGAATATGATTATAGTGTATTGGAATATTATACATACAGTATAGTTATAGGAGTTCTGTCTGAATTCTTGGTGCTTGTGACCTTGAATGACAAACAGATAGATTGATTGGTTTTTGATTTAATCAAAATACTCTAAAAACAGTAATGTGCTTCATTTAAAAAATAAATAAATATTAATAAATAAAAAATAAAAAAAAACATACATGACATTTTTTGTGATATATTTTAACAATCTTTGATGAATACAAAGTTTAAAAGAACAACATGTAGGCTATACTAACAAGGCTTACTAACCCCAGACTTTTAAACAATGATTTGTTTTATCAATCAATACATAATAGATTTTTCATTTTTAATTTCTGAGTATAAAAAGGGATGTGCCTTATACATCAGATTTCATTTTTAATAATATAAGTTAATTAATGTAAAACAAATATTTGTGATTTAACAAAAATATTTTTAAGCTCTTATTGTAATCTATGTTTCCTTTTTAGCTTGCTGTGCACAGACATATATTAGTTATAATATGTAATAATAATCTGTATAATCTTTATAATACACTGCTTATATATATATCAGTCCTCTCAAGCTTTTGACAGAGGAGTACGCTTTTGGCTAATGTTCAGCTCACATGAAAATAGTACACTTGTCTTTACTCAATGAGTGAGATTGTGTTGGCAGCCCTTTAATAGAGGTGGTTTGGGTATAATGCAGCCTGGTCTCATTGTTAATACGTAGGTATTTTACGTTTTTTGCAAAGATAGAAAACGTACTTTTCAGTACGTTTGGATAGGTGCTGAAACGTATAATATAGACGTATCTGCAACATTTAAACGTAACATTATTACGTTTTTACAGCTACAAAACGTAAACTATTTACGTATATTCTATATCACAAAGATATCTGTATAATTTCCCTTTTTATCATTTTATACATAAATGTAAGATCCCGTAACCCTAATCCCAAACCTAAACATACCCATTTTATACTTAATATAAAAAAGGATAAAACGTAACGGACAGGTGTTGGGAAAGGGTAGTTTTATTAACAATATAACATTAAAATATATTTTGAGCCACCAATCCTACCCCTAAACCTAACGTTACCCATAACAATTCCTTAAAACTACGTAACAAACTACAATTATTAAGAAAAACATAACTAACAGACAAGTATAATCACAATAATTTATTTATTGCAAAAATGTCGAAAACCGATACCAAAAGCCGTTCACATGATGAAGCGTTGCAGTCGCAGTCTTCTCTCTGTCTCTGGCAGTATTGTAATAGTTTTGTATAAAGTACAGAGCAGAAATTAAATAATGAAAATGTTAATCCGGCTTCGGTTCGCGCTTCTCCATTTCAAAATTCAAATGAACTAAACTAACCAACCGGCACAGTCCTTCATGTCGCAAACTGTGACGAAGCAGGGAAGAGCCAATGAACGTTTGATATCACTGCCGTAAAACATGACGTATCGCTTCTCAAGGGCGCAATTTTTGAATTTGAATTCATCAGCGCGGGGTTTGACATGTACGGTCGCTGCTGAGAATGGAGAGATCACGACTGGATAAGAGGCTGAATTAGGAGTTGTTTCTTACAAACAACTATGGATTCTAAAGATTTGGATTACATCAAACTAATCAAATTGATGTCTTTTGTGATTTTTTTGTTGTGTTTTATAGGAGAAAACGCTTTATGTGTCTCAAGGTAAATAAACTATTACAAAATGGTTGAACGAGTAGCTAACGTTAAAGACTGTATTTTTAAGGTTTTATAGTGTATTGTTTAACAACATGCAGGCGAAACGAGCAAAATGTTCATATTTATGAGTATTATATCAATAAATGCGACTGAAAACTTCATTAATAAGACAGTGGAATGCAACAGAGTCAAAACATAATGCTGCTACGATATTAATATGCATAAATTGTGATACGTACAATGTGTACGTCGGTGGATTTGTTCATACGTAAATAAATTACGTTTTTGTGCTGTCAATACGTAAATATTTTACGTTTTAGTACTGTAAATACGTCAGTATTATACGTTTCTGCGCATATAAAACGTAATTATATATACGTATGATAGAACGACACTTTACGTATAAATACATACGTATTCTCATGAGATCACGTTGTATAATGCTAATTACTGAGACAGCTCTCTCTTTTGAAATAATATGGATCCATCAACATTAGAAGTGACTTTAGTGAACGAGACCCAGTGTGAAATAAGTCACCCCTTGTTTTCCTCATTACACAATGGCATTGTGAGAAACCAAGACTGGCACACCAACTGTGTGCATACAAACATCAATTCTTATGCATGTTTGCGAAGGCTCCATTTGTAAAACAAGCAAATAAGGGTTGGAATGTTTAATCAAACCCTGGTTGACTGTGAATTGGTTATACTGTCTGATTAAGACAGGCTCTCTCTACACTAATCTCACACGGTCAATTAGAAACACTCCAGACAGATGTCAATAGTGCCTTAGAATGCATTGATTAGGACAGCATATAAGGCTGAGCTTTGTGTGCATGTCTTCATTGTGGAGTGAAAAACACAAACTGGTGGTATGTGGTGTGTAGATTTGAATTTCTTTGCAGGGCAAGGGGATGTAGAGGGTATAGCAGAAAAAAAAAAAGAAAAAAAAAACATACCTGTGGCAACATTTTTGCAAAACAAAATACCAATATTACCAACATATCACTGCAGTTTCCAACATAAATTAACACTAGAAGCTGTAAAAGGACCCCCTTGAAAATGAGATGTTGCATCTCAAGGGGCTATACTGTCAATAAATTCAAGTAAAACTGCTGGCCTGTTTAATAATTAGTTGGTTAGTTAGTTAGAACTAATGACGGTTGGTATGGAAACAGATGAGAGGCGGCAAAACAGAACAGGACTAAACCAAAAGACTAGAAAACAGGGGGAAACAAAGAGTCAAACTGTTACAGTAGTCAGCTTGATTCTTCACATGTTCCAGACATACAAACAATCGAAATTACGTTTTTCTCAATCCCATGGTGAAGACATAGAAACAAAATTTAGTTAAACATGTAGTTAAAACTAAACTAGAGTTAAGAACTAGATAGCTAATAACTATATAATGATAGGCATAAAAAAATAGACATTCAAAAATTAAATCAGCTGGTGACATGATAATGCAAAGACAATTTCAGTCATAGCAAACATTGGAAGTTTGCAAATGGCATGGTAGTGTGAAGACAGTTCGTCAAAAGCAGCATCTGAAGTGTACAAATGACATTGTAGTGCAAGGACAGTTTAGTCATAGCAGCATCAAAAAGTGCAAAAGACATGATAGTACAATGACATCATTTGGGGTGGTTGTCATCTTCTTGACGGCCTGTTGTCTGAGTGGAGAGAGTTCAGCATCCTAACAACCTAGTGGATGGAGCTGTTGTTGAGTCTGAACAAATTGTGAGCAGGATGACTTTCATCGCTCACAATTGTGGTCATTTAGAGGATGAGACAGGAGAAGTATATGTCTGTCAGGAAGGGGAGTGGCGCACCAATGATCTTTCCGGCTGTGTTAACTATGAGCTAAAGAGCTTTCCTGTTGTATTCTGTGCAGCGCCCACCTCACACAGTAACGCAGCTGGAAAAAATGCTCTTAATGGTGCTTCTGTATAAAGTGCTCATAATGAGTGGTGGAGTCTGACCCGTCTGAGTCTGCGCAGGAAGTAGAGATGCTGCTGAGCCTTCTTCACCAGAGATGCAGTGTTGGTGGTCCAGGAGAGATCTTCACTAATGTACACTCCCAAGAATTTGGTGCTGCTGACTATCTCCACATCAGCAACATTGATCTCTTTGGTTTTTCTGATGTTCAGCAGGAGGTTGTTGTTTCTGCACCAGTGACTCGTCTCCCTTGGTGTTGAGACCCACCAGAGGTGTATTGTCTACTAACTTGATAATGTGAATAGTGTTATAATGCCTAGTTCACACTACATGATTTTAAAATGTTGGGCTGAACTGTGCAGTTCACATTACATGACTTGCTCTCAGTGAAATCATGAGTGTTCAAGTTGTTTAGCTGTTCACACCACACAACACAACGTGATTGATCCACAACAGGAGGTAACTCACAACACGAGTTAACAACGCACTGCATAGAGATACAACCACGATCGGATGATAAGAGCATATCATTTGTGACTCAATGAGAGCTGTTTCAGTACTATAGTACGGTCTAAATCCTGAAAATAATCAAACAAATAACGAGTTGACAACAACACGATTCTATCTGGTCTAGAAACCATGTTTTGTAACGAAAAACCACGCAATAAAACGAACCAGAAATGACGCGAAACTACAGAGAAGAACATAACACGCGAATATGGACATCAGACAGAAACTAGTGCTGCACACTGTTTGCTCGACGATCTGCTCTGAGAAAAAAAATGCAAAAAAGAAAAAGTAAGATTTACCTGGTGTCCTCAACCCATGCGTTGCTATGATTGGCTGTACTCATGACATCACTGAGATTGAGTCGCGCGACTGCTCGAGATATCTAGCATGCTAGATATTTTTCTGAGCTCGGTGACCTGTCTGCGAGGTGTCTGCTAGCTGTCTTTGATGCGTTGTTGGCTCTTTCACACTAACGGATTGGCGAGCGTTAATCGTCCGCTAATCACCCGCGATTTGCACGCGATAACACCCTGACTTGTCGGCGACTCAACGATTTGCAAATCGGGCTTAAATCGGGCTTAAAATCACGTAGTGTGAACTAGGCTTAAGTTGTTGTGCAGTCATCTGTCAGCAGCGTGAAGAGCAGTGGACTTAGCATTGCAGCCTTGAGGGGCCCCTGTGCTCAGTGTGATGCTGCTTGAGATGTTGTTGCCAACATACACTACTTGAGTCCTCTGACTGAGGAAGTCCAACAATAGCCAGTTGCAGAGTGAAATACTTAGCCTCAGTTTGTCAAGTTTGCAGATGAGTTGTTGCGGAATTAAAGTGTTAGATGCTAAACTGACATCTGTGAATAGCATTCTTACGTATGTATCTTTTTTAACCAGATGGGTAAGGGCTGGATGAAGGGCAGAGCATATTGCATGCTCTGTGGATCATTTGACTCAGTATGGATTTAATGGGGGGTGGATTTGATGTATGACATGACAAGCCGTTCGAAGCACTACATGATGATGGGTGTCAGTGCCACAGGGCGATAGTCATTGAAACAGGATAGAACAGTTTTTTTGGTGTTTTTTTGGCACAGGTATGATGGTGATGGCTTTGAAGCATGATGGACCATTTACATTAGATTTACATTTATTCATTTAGCAGACCCTTTTATTTAGCATGCTAATTGCTCCAGTTGTACAGCAGAGTTGGGAATGTTATCAGTTATCAGCCAGGTTTCAGTGAATATGAGCACACAGCAGTTAGGCACAGTTTGGTTCGCTGACCTCAGCAGTCGTGTGTGATCCATTTTGTTGTCCAGTGATCGTACATTTGCCAGGAGAATAGATGGTATGGCTGGGCGGGTTGCACCTGCACCTGCGAAAGCACCTGCGCCCCTGGAGTGGAGCTGAAGTCAACATGATAAAACTTGACGAATGTGTGCGGTGATGACCATCCTGCCGCGTCACAAACGTCTTGAATAGATAATCCTGACAGAATAGCCTTGGAGGCAGCCATACTCCTGGTTGAATGAGCCCGGACAGCCAAAGGAGAAGGCTGACCAGTAGACTCGTAGGCAAGTGAGATGGCCTCAACCACCCACTTGCTCAACCTCTGCTTAGATACAGAACAGCCCTTCTTAGGGGTCCAAAACAAACAAATAACTGTTCAGTCTTTCTCCACAGGGCAGCTCTGTGGCCATATGCATCTAGGGCCCTAACAGGGCAGAGCAGATTTAGTTTCTCTTGGTCCGACGTCAAAAAGGGAGGAGGACAGAACGCCTGCAGTCTGGCCACATTGGTTGGGACCTTAGGAACGTATCCCGGTCTAGGGAGGAGGAAAGCCTTCACCATGCCGGTAGCAAATTCCAGGCACGAGGGAGAGACCGACAAAGCTTAAATATCTCCTATTCTTTTTAATGAAGATATAACTAGCAGGAAGATGGTTTTAAGAGTGAGGAATTTCTCAGGAACTTCTTCAGTGGGCTCGAACGGTGCTAGACAGAGCCCTTCTAGAACAATCGCCAGGTCCCAAGTCAGCACCGTCATGCGAACTGACCCGCTCGACCTGCTCGCCTGAGAGAGAAGGTCCCTCCTGATCAGAATCTCCAGAGGAGGGCTGACCTTGGCCACTCCTGTACCATCGCGTCCAACCCCAGAGGGGTTGGAGGACTCAGGGAAAACCACAGTGGACAGTGCAATGTTACCAAATAGGTCTACCTCGGCATGACTGAAATATTTCCATAGGAGCTCCACCACCTCGGGGTGGAGTCTCCACTCCCCGGGCCTCGGCCCCTGCCTTGACAGGATGTCTGCCCCCTGATTTAAATACCCCGGGATATAAATCGCCCTTAATGAAAGAAGATTCCCCTGGGACCATAGAAGGATCTGGCGAGTCAACTTGTATAACGGGTACAAACGCAGACCCCCCTGATGGTTCATATATGAGAGACCTCCGAAGTGTTGTCTGACCGGAAGGGAACATGGTGACCTCTCAGGTCTGGGAGGAATTTTTTCAGAGCCTGAAATACCTTCATCATTTCTAGACAGTTTATGTGCCATTGAAGATGATGGTCCTGCCACAGACCCTGTGCCGAGTGACCACTCATGATCGCCCCCCAGCCTGTCAGAGAGGCGTCCGTTGTTAGTGTTACACAACGACATGGAGCCCCCAACACAGGTCCTAAGGACAGGAACCAAGGGTCTTTCCACATAGCCAGGGCACTAGGCAGGTAAAGTTCAGGGAGACAGTGCTGGGCCGAACGGAAGAAACCGATATTGGCACGCTTCGCCCCGGAAAGTGAACCTCAGGAACTTCCTGTGTTGTGGAAGAATGGAAATGTGAAAGTATGCGTCCTTTTGATCTATTGTGACAAACCAGTCCTCGGACCTGATTTGAGACACGATCAACTTGAGAGTAAGCATTTTGAATCTGAGCTTCCCTACTGAGCGATTTAATAGGCGCAGATCTAAAATTGGAACCCCCCATCCTTCTTTGGAACAATGAAATATCATCTGTAATAACCCAACTCTCTGCTGGGAGGATGTACTCGTTCAATCGCCCCCTTCTAGAACAGAGTTTTCACCTCCTGTTCCATAACCAGAGCCTGCTCGGGGTCCACCACTGTGGGCAGAACCCATCTGAACCCCTTATATGGTAGTAAGGGTCTAAAGGGGTAGGAGTTAAAGGGGTAGGAGTACAAGTTTTACTTCTTCCTACTCCTTTTTGCACATGCAAATAGAGGGTTGTTTTTATTTATTTATTTTTCTTTTTCTTCAAGTACTGGAAAGTATGGATTTATACGTTGTTGTTTTTTTATCAATATTCCTTGTTTCATTGATTAAAATTTGTATTTTTTATTTACATGTTGAAAATAAAGATATCAAATCAAATCAAATCAAATCAAGAAGCGATGTGGGCATGATCTGAACTGAATCGCGTACCCATGGTCTACAGTCTGCAGGACCCACTATACAGTATATTTGGAAGATTTTTCCACTCCGTCAAAAACTCTACTAAAGGGGGTCGCACACCGGGCGCGCAGCGCCATGTCTTCAAAGTTCGAACACATTATTCTCTATGAGTGTACACACACCGGCGGCGCCATTCGGCGTCTGTCCGCGCCGCCCAGCTACGGCTCAGGACCGTGTTCAAAACCCTGCCGCGCCACAGAGCGCCATTTGCATAGTTTTATATTAAAATTGCATTTATTTGTCTCAAATCGTCGTTAATGTACATACTGACTTCACCCTGTGCTGCAATATACATTTAAGCCTATTTAACATTCCTAATTTCCCTAATTCCTAACAGCTTGAATAGTCATATTGGGAAAAAAACGTAAAACAAACATAGCCTTTTTAAATCCATTTTTCAATACTCTATCATATTAACCATACACTAACTGGGTTATTATTATTATTAAGTACCAATCTAAACCCATCAGTGTGACATATTAATGCATAGGCGATTTAATGTTTGCCTCACGTGGTTACATTCACGGTCGTGTAGAGCCACCTATTGGATTTACCAGGTCACAACACACTTCAGGTAATTTCTGTAGCGTAGCAGCGGAGCAAAATGGACGAAGAAAAACTCATCAATGAAGTAGGGAGTAGTATGAAGGAGTAGGGAGTAATCAATGAAGTAGTTGCCTAGACAACGGATAACGTTACAACAAAATAACAGACTTAACAAGGTGATAGACACGTTTACTTGGTTAATAATGTTCAAACATCAGCTATTTTATTCACTTAACATAAAAAAAATATATATATAATACATCCAGTTTAAACTCACCCATCTTGCAGCTCTTGACTTCTACCAGGAGTTAATTCAAAACTGAGCTCGTGTGAATAGAATGTGCGCGTCCGGTGTGCGATACCTGTGAATTGTTCTAGACGTGGCGCGACGCGGCGTGGCGCTGCGCTGCGCGCCCGGTGTGCGACCCCCTTAAGGGTACCAGTCTCTCGAGACTGGCCTCTGGAATATTTTGAGTGGCAGTCACAGTGCCCTGTAATGGCGCACCGGCAGGGAACACCTGGTCTGACCGCTCTACATCGCTCCTCGGAGCGAGCGAGCGTCCCTTGGGAAAGCGCTCGCTGGGACTATCTACGCCCCGGCACGCAGGCGGGGTTAGCAGAACGGGCCCCTGAGGCCACCGGGAGAGAACGGGTGCCGTTTACTGCGGCAAACACCTTTCTCTTTTGGCAGGGACCACCCTCAGCACCCTGAAACGTCTGGTGTCAGGGCTTCTTCTTCAAAGAAGCCTTCCTCGCGACAATGACCGTCCTCAGATCGGTCAGATCGGCCGCGTCTCGCCCCAGCTTTGCTGAGGAAGAGCATGAGACACGACACTATGCTTTTGTTGCACCTGTGTGAGGAGCTACTCGACAGCCTGGGCGGGAGACATGTACACGGAGGAGGAGAAATTTCTGGAGCGCCGCCGCTTGCTTTTTCTCCTTTCAATGACCGAGTTCACAGAGTCACCGAACAGACCAACAGTCGAAAGCGGGGCGTTCAGAAGAAAAGATTTATCATTGTCTTTCATATCAGATAAATTTAACCACAGGTGCTTCTCCGTGGCCACCATAGCTGCCATGAAGCGGCCGACTGCTCTGGTCGTCTCCTTAGTGGCACGGAGAGAGAGATCAGCAGCCTGTCTTAGTTCTCTGATAACATCAGCACCAATTTCATCCCCCTCACTAATGTCTTTTAAAAGGTCTGCCTGATACGCTTGTAAAATAGACATCGTATGCAAGCACGCTGCCACTTGACCTGCCGCTGAGTAAGCTTTGCCCACCAAAGCCGATGTATTTCTCAATGCCTTGGTGGGCAATGCCGGCGTCTTGAAAGACAATATCTGGAGAAAGGGCATCTGGAGGGTATCTGGAGAAAGGGCAGAGCCCGTGCGGACCGAACCACTCTCCTCGAAGAGGGCACGGCGGGAGTGGAGCGTTTTCATAGACATATGCTCGCAATGTTCGCAATCAGCTCCCTTGAGAGCTGACTGAGCATGCTGCACTCCCAAAAGTAACGTTGGACACGGTTCAGTTCGGTTCAGTTGGACATCTGATTCAGATCAGTTCAACTTAGCTGTTAACAAGAGGTAAAAACTATATAAATACTGTTTGTTTTTTTTCACACAAACTGCTCGTTTCATGTCTTAGGCCATCAGTGTATACTTACATTCACGAGTCATTAAATCATGTTTAATTTGGACTTCTCTGTGCATGCTCTTTGAGGTGGACTCCCAAAACCTGCATTATATGACTTACAGACAACAACGGTTTGACCGAAAAATGTCAAAATTGAAAATACTGTGGAAACAAAGAAATCTTGGATGCCCTTGAGGTAAGCTAAAACATACCAAAAATTAATTTCAAAGTGAACTATCCCTTTAAGATTTGTGGATTATTATGAAAGCACATATTTCAAGTGAATGGTGATAAATGCAACACAATAGAACAATAAATCCTACAAGACATTTTATTGGATATTTGAATTCTATAAGATAATTAATATCTTGCTTACAACAACTTATGACATTTTGTAACAAATGATGCAGTTTGAAATAAACAATGAGAAATGATTACAAATCTCTATATTCAGAATGTCACCATCTCCACGAACGTTCTTGGTGCATTGGTTTTTGCCTTTTTTTCCTGTAAATCAGACTAAAGATCCTTATATACAGTAGCCTACATTTTTATTATATTAATGCTGCACTACAAATTATGGAAGAGAATTAGAAGCTGTAAGTGAAGCCATTATTTTGTACACTGCCTTCCGAGTCTCCATTAACTTCTTCACTTTCAATTGCTGAATGCGAATTTAGCTGAAGCAAATTATTGTACAATTCAAATAAGCGAGGCACTGCAAATCCTAATGCTCTTCTTGTTTTGTAACCTTGCAGAAAGCATATTCTTTGATTTCTTCAATATGTGACATGTTGTTTTCCCCAGCAGATGAGCTTATAATGAACTAATGCGATCTGTTTTGAGAAATGTATAACGAGACCTGGCTGCATGCAATTAAAAGCACAAAAAAGGCCATTGTGAAAGAGGCATTTCACTGCTTAATGGTGCTTTTCTGCAACATTCCGCCAGCACTTAAGATTTTATAAGCCTATAGCTAAGACCTTTTTAGTGATAATGATCTGATTTGCTCATTATTTTATAACTCAATCTATCAGAATTAACAAGATTACTCACAGTGTGGCTTGCTGTCGCCAATAACATCAATCTCGGATCATATTTTCAGATTCACTATTAAAAAGAAACCCTCTTTTCAAACCAAAGCTGTTACTTTTATAAAGCTTTTCAAAGCAGTGGAACATTTATTCCCTGGAGAATGATTTAACAAGATAGCAAACAAACTTGTCAGTACGATTTGGACTTCTGTTTTTGATTTGAACATCATTTGCCCTTGGTCGCTTCAGTTGTTATGTCATTTCGTTGAGAGGCATTTAAATAAGTTTATTATGACTACTGATAATAAACTACATTTTATTAAAACCAGCAAAAACATTTCTGTCGAGAGATGTACATACATTTTTCTATAGTTTATTGTGCATTCAGATTAAATTTTAAGTTGTTAAGCAAAATCAAGGAGTTTAAAATACTGTATACTTTAGACATTTAGATCATATCCATGTGTATGCATGTCTGTAATGTTTGCTCTAGGTGTGAAACTACAAAAACAGTAATATTGCAAAATATTTTTATGGTTTAAAATAACTGTTCTTTTTCTTTATTTATTTATTTTTTGGCAAAGCTAAATTTTCAGCATTAGTCTTCAGTGTCACATGATGCTACAGAAATAATTATAATATAGCCTACTGATTTGCTGCTCAATAAACATTTCTTATTACCAATGTTGAGAACAGTTTTTTCATGATTTTTTGATGAATAGAAAGTTCAGATAAACAGCATTTATTTTAAATGTTTGTTTGTGTAACAATATAAATACCTTCACTGTTTTTTTTTTTTTGTTTGTTTGTTTTTAACTAGCTGGACAATGATGTGTTAGCCCTGCATGACTGAGGAAGAATGAGCTTTCTAAAATCGAAGGATGTGTGGATGGATGGGTGGTGTGAGCTAAACAAAACAAATTAACGCAATATTTTTTTTTGTTTTTTTTTACGTTATGACAGTTATGAGTTATGACAACATTGAATAAAATTATGTTCAACCAACAAACCATATTGAGTTAGATGAACTTGATAATTTGTAACAAAAAAAAAAAAAAAACAATTTCCGAGTTGATTACTCAAAAACAAAAAAGTCGTGCTGAAACCAATCTTATCTATGTCAGTTCAAATCAACAGCTACTGGATCACATGCTTCATGCAACTTATTTAGCATGTACAGCATATTTAGGCTATGTCCACATTAGTGCATTTTCGTTTTAACAGCGTTTCGAAATTAAAAAAAAAAATCCTCATCCATACAGACGTTTCCACTGTGTTTCAGAAAAGACCTCTGAGGTCGAGGGACGCGAGACGCGTGATTAATGATTTACATTAACATTTATCTGACACTTTTATCCAAAGCAACTTACAATTGCTATATTTGTCAGAGGTCACACGCCTCTGGAGCAATAGGGGTTAAGTGTCTTGCTCAGGGACACATTTGTGTCTCACAGTGGATTCGAACCCCGTTCTCTCATACGGAAGGCATGTGTCTTAACCACTGTGCCATTACCACCCCTGATAAACAACACCTGCACTACTAAACCTACACTAACCAACCCATGCATATCCTATGCACGTAAAAACTCACTTTAGCGTATAAATTGTACGATAAACACACCGCGTGCTATAAAGACGCATTTAATGTGATCGGGATGGGTTGACACACCCCATAATCACAGCCCAATGGAGCAGTATCAGACTCACATTTTGACAAGAATCTGAGTATGATAACGTCAGGCTATATCTTTAGCACAATGGTAACCACTTCAACATCGCAGGGACTCTTTTAAATGTCAAACATAACAGTTTTAAACACTAGCTGGTATTTCCCATCACTAAAAAACAATAAATAAATAAATAAATAAACATTAAAGGGATCATTCACCCAAAAATCTAAATTACAACAACAACAACAACAAACTTTATTTATAAAGCACTTTACAACGACCGAAGTAGACCAAAGTGCTGCACACAAGAAAAGGCAAATATACAAAGACAACACATCACATCACATGCAACATAACACAAAACAAACCACAAACTGCAAAACCATAAAAACAAAAGTCAACTCCTGGTGTTAAAGGCCAAAGAAAAAAGATAAGTTTTTAAAAGAGATTTAAAATGGGTGACTGAGGTGGCCTTTTTTATCGGCTGTGGCAGGTCATTCCACAGTTTTGGAGCAACCACTGAGAACGCACGGTCCCCTCTGAGTTTCCGGTTTGTTTTAGGCACTTGTAGAAGCAGTTTATCAGCTGACCTAAGAGAACGAGTAGGTGTGTGGAGAAGTATCAACTCGGAGATATATGATGGGGCAAGACCATTTAATGATTTAAAAACAAATAAAATAATTTTAAAATTAATCCGGTACCTTACAGGCAACCAGTGAAGCGACGCTAAGACGGGTGTAATGTGTTCGTATTTACGTACTCCTGTTAAGAGACGTGCTGCTGCGTTTTGCACCATTTGGAGACGAGCTAAAGACGACCCACTAACGCCCACAAATAGTGCGTTACAGTAATCCAGCCGGCTAGTGATAAAGGCATGGATGACTGTCTCAAATTGTCTTTGTTCTACAAAAGGCTTTACTTTGGCCAATTGCCTCAGCTGAAAAAAGCCTATTTTTACTACTGCTCTGATCTGGCTGTCAAAGTTCAGATCAGCATCAATTTTAACCCCTAGGTTAGTGATAACTGATTTATTGTATTGGGCCAAGGCACCCAACTCAATGGAACGAGTCCCATTAGTACCGCCAAAAATCATCACTTCAGTTTTATTAGCATTAAAACTTAAAAAGTTTATTGCCATCCAGGCTTTAACGTCATCGAGACACTCTAATAACGAACTGACAGAGGCATTCTTTTTAATCGTCAAGTACATCTGAATATCATCAGCATAACAGTGAAAAGATATGCCATGTTTCCTAATTACTGAGCCCAGTGGTAGCAAATACAGTGAAAAGAGAAGGGGACCCAAAATTGAGCCCTGGGGGACCCCACAAGAGAGAGATGCAGAAGAGGACTCCGAATTTCCATTACTGACGCAGAGAGTCCTACCTTCCAGGTATGACCTAAACCATTCAAGCGCTGTGCCTTTTATGCCCACCCAATGTTCCAAGCGAGAAATCAAAATTTCATGGTCCACAGTATCAAATGCAGCCGTCAGGTCAAGAAGCACAAGAACAACATAATTACCAGAATCTGTTTCTAAATAAATATCGTTAAAAACTTTTAAAAGAGCAGATTCTGTACTGTGTAGAGATTTGAAACCGGACTGGAATACCTCAAGAATATTGTTTTCTTTCAAGAAAGCCGTTATTTGATTGCAGATTATTTTTTTCCAGGATTTTAGAAATAAAAGGTAGTCTTGAAATAGGCCTAAAATTTGCTAGATCAGTCGGATCAAGACCAGGTTTTTTGATCAGTCGGATCAAGACCAGGTTTTTAAATTAGCAGATGATTTACTCACCCTGAAGCCATCCTAGATGTATATGACATTCTTCTTTCAGACAAATACAATAAAAGTTATATTAAAACATTTCCTGGCTTTCCCAAGCTTTATAATGGCAATGGATGGCTGTATGTCTTTAGAAGTCCATCAAAGCGCATCTATACATGATACAACCCAGATAGCAAACTGACATTGAATCAACGTGGAAATATGACATCGAAACAACGTTGATCTGACATTGTTTTGCTCATCGAATTAACGTTGAACCAACGTCAGACGCGTCATTCTTTCAAAACTAACGGAAAATCAACTTGAAATCAACCAAATGAAATCAATGAAAGTGATGCATTTGTGCAAGAAAAATACTCATATTTAAAAATATCGGCTAAAATAACTAGCTTCCGGCAGACACATCGATTTACGCCAAAAAACTAACCCTTGAACTTGATGCACAACATAATGATGGCAATAGAGTGCCGAAGTTATGAAGTCACTTTGGTAGGGCAACTCTGAAGTTAGCAGTGCATGGGTTCCCTCGATCAAAAAAAGCTATGCATTTTCCCCATTGACTTTTGAAAAATCGCAAAAAACAACGTGTGCAACAAAGAGTTGTGACCCTAACACGTTTTGTCTATCAAGATCATCTTTACATGTTAATCCAACATTTATACATTTTGAAGCCTATTTAAAGTTTTAAAAACCACAAGCAGAAACAATAAAGTTAAAAAACCACAAGCAGGTTGTAACTAGTGTGCTTTATGTCATAGATCAAAACGTGGAAATATTTAGAGGCTTTGTTAACCAAAGACCTTATTTCAAGCAATTTAGCAAAAACCCATTCAAAAAAAACTAGACTTTAGGGCGAGGGAACCGGAAGTGCTAAAATGCTAACTCCCGCGTTTTGGAGAACAAAGTGACGTACTAACTTCAGCACTCTTTTGTTTAAATTACTCACAAAATGATCAGCATTATTATGTCAACATAACTCAAAAAAATAATGTCAGCAACTTTTAATGAAATGATACATAAGAATTTTTAACATGCAGCCATGCATTTTAGATATTGTCACAGCTGGATAGTGGAAAAGATCTGTGTTGGAAGTGTGTACTCAAGTGTAGTAAGAGGATTTAATAAAGTGAATATAAATACAAAAAATAACAACCAAAAACAGACAAACATGATAACAATGAACCAGCACAGGACTACAAACACAGAGAGACTAAATAGGCGAGCAGACAAGGAGTAAACGAGGAAAGCAGGTGGGACAAATTAACCAATAATCAGATAACAAGGGAGGAGGAGTCAAGACAGAGACAGGAACACAAAACACCACATGTGCTACATATGACAGGACTGAGATGAGATATTATCCCTTCTTTAACACTAGAAGTGCCAGAATTCCAAAACTACTAGAACGGCCACAAACGGTCATTTTGACCGTTAGATTCAAAACAGTGTTTATTTCTTTGACGAATAATTTTCGTAATTATTTTCGTCAACCACATTTTTTCAAAGACGGAAACGAGACGATAACTAAATAAAAACTAGGTTTGAATGACAAAAACTATGACTAAAATGTTAGATAGTGACGATATGCGAAGCGGTCAATAGGCTAATAATAATAATAGGACTAGCAGAACTAGTGAACAGCCCATGCAGCAAAACAAACAGCGCAGGACAGGGCAGCAGAGCTCACCAGGATCATCCGATATGAATTGAACATCTGGATCCACCGTGATAGCAGCCGTCTCTTTTTCCTTGATGTGAACTCTGACTCTGAATCACTCTCTGATGATATATAGCCTATAACGCAAGTATTGATAACTGTAGTCTGGTTTTGTTTGCTTATTTCTGATCAACAACTAATGTAGAAATTATTATAAAGCAAACACCACTACAGAGGTGACCGGACGGACCTTTCTGTTGACAGTTGAGAGAGAGACCACGATCAACCGCGGGATATTTAACAAAAAAAATATCGCGAAATTCAGTGCGGTCAATATGACCGTCTATGGCCGAAATAGGTAAATATGTTCATTTGTTTTGTTTTGCCTTACGTTTACGTAACTTAATTTATATGAACATCATTTTAAATGAAAATACAGACAATTTTAGGAAAAGTCAGGTACCAGCAGGATTCTATTATTTTTTTCAACAAAGTTATTGTAGATATAAAATTCAAAACGGTCAAAATGACCGTTGTGGCCGTTCTAGTGTTAAGGAGCGGCTACCAGACGCTCCACTAGGGACATTAGGGAGGGGCAAGAGGGACAGACCAGGGAGGGACAGGAGACAGGAGATCAGGGTGGAAAAGTCAGTCCATCGGGCGGCCAGGGTGGAGACTTTCCCTCTGGCGCCCATGGCGGTGAAGACCCCTTGGACAGCCAGGGCGATGAAGACCACTCGGGCTGCCAGGGCGGTGAAGACCCCTCAGCTGACCAGGGCGGTGAAGACCCCTTGGGTGGCCAGAGCGGTGAAGACCCCTCGGGTGGCCAGGGCGGTAAAAAACCCTTAGCCGGCCAGAGCGGTGACCTTCCCAAAGGTGGCAAATTCCTGGGCAAAGTCTCTCAAAGTTCCTTCCCTCCTGGTGCAAAGAAACCAATTCAGAGATCTTCATTATCCAGTCATAGTGCGGGCAGTCAATCGATGCGATTGGTGGTTGACCCGAAGTCTTCAACTGAGTCCTCATCATTTTGTTATGTCACGGCTGGATAGTGGAAAGGATTGAGGACTCAGGAAGAGGACATAATAAATTGAATATAAACACAAAAACTAACAAACAAAAACAGACAAAGAATAAATCAGGTCCAGCAGGAAACACAAGGAACATGATAACAACGAACCAGCACAGGACTACAAACACAGGGAGACTAGGGCTATGTTTACACGGAAACGATCTGAAGAGAAAACGCAAGAGTGGCGTTGCGTTATCACTTTTTATTCTACGTTTAGACGAGCATTATGGATGCAAAATCCGCATGCATATGGTGAAGCACTGTCACACAACAACACCAAGTCTGCGCGCCTGCGTACAACCTTCACTGTCTTGCAGACTTTTGCGTTTTTACCATTTACAGGAACGTTTTTAAGATTTCCACTCTGGAGGGTGGTTTCACTTTTCTGCGTTTTTAAGCTGCAAAAACGCAGTCGCCGTGTAAAACGAAAGGCACATCCGATGAAATATTTTTATGTTTTCGCCTAAATAGGGGAGCAAACAAGGAGGGTAACAAGGAAAACAGGTGGGAAAAATTAAACAATACTCAAAAAAAAAAAAAAAGGAAGACGTGACAGATATAGATTTAGATCAGACTTATATAGACTTAAATCAGCAAAAGGGCATGGTAGATGTTTAAAATTTACTTCATTATATACCCATGAATAGGTAAATGCTGTAATGCATTTGTAAATATGGTTACAATTATTTGTGGAAAGATAAAACAGTCATTGCAATGTCTAAGGCATTCTGAATAAGTTTATAATGGATTACATATCCTACAGGCTTCAAGTTAAATGCTACGGAATGGAGTAAGTGAATTGAATAAGCCATGCATTGAATTAAATAATCATTTAACTAAAATGACATTTAACAAAACCAATTTTATTAAGAATCTCTCTCTCTCTCTCTCTCTCTCTCTCTCTCTCTCACACACACACACACACGCACACGCACACACATCAACACAGAAAAGCAGAAAAGCATGATCGAAACAGAGACTATGTTTCTAATTTTTCTACCCTGAGCAGTATTAGCTCACAGCACTGTTTGACTTTTCAGCGCTTTGCCTTCCTTCATATGAGTGTTCAGTCGAAGTGACATCGAATTTGATTGGTCCTTAGGGACAAGAAATGCTTTGAATTCTTATCTTTTGTCCTCAGTAGTGCTTAAAATGAGCTCAAGGTTTTTTTCACCATCTTATCTGAAATATGTTCTGTGGCTCTCTGGAACTAGAAGCGTACAAGTAAGTCAAGATGAATACAAATCTACTTTATCCTTTGAATAAAAAAAAATGCTACCTGCAGAATTTCCAGATTTAACAAAATTACCTGAATGAAGCAGACTATACTGCTCTTGGCACTAAGAGGGGTAAATTTTGAGGGAAAAAAAAATTAAATCTATAAGATAATTGTAACCAAAATGTTGTCTTTGATGTTCAAGTGGAATGTCACTATTCAATTTTGGTATTAAATAATATTCGATTCAGTTTGCTCTGTTCCAAAATCTAGTGAGTTGCCTACAGCATATACTGTAGGCAGCAGTCTAAGTCATTATATGTTTTGCATGCCTTGTCACATACTTTCTTGTGGCCAGATTGGGAAAAAAAAAGCATATCTTCATGGTGTAAAATGTTTTACTTACTTAGACCTACTTACTTAGGCCTGGATTCAGAACACATGAAAAAGCTTTTTTACTATCTGAGCAATGGACTTTATGGTTGGTTGAACAGAGTACTAAATAAACAAATAAATAAACAGATAGCTGAATGCAGATCTTCTGCCTTTGATAAACACCTTTGATGCATAAAGAGGAAATGTCCTGAGCTCATGAAAGCGTAAAATGAAGTTTCTGCTAGCAGAAAGCCTGGCCATTTACTTCTGCATTATATATCAAAGCACTCTATAGTATTATCAGAGGGCAGAAAGAATCGGTTACATGTCAGTGAATGCAGGGCAAGCCTTCTCTGATACTGCTGGAGAACTTGTGATAAGCCCATTGGAAAGGTCAAAGTAAAGTTTAGCAATCAATCAGAGGAATCTGGCATTTAGACAACTTTAACTATCCACATTGTTTATTGCCATGGATACATGAATAACACTAATGCAGATTCAAACCTGACTCTGGATAAATAACATCAGCTTTTATACAAGAAGGCAATCTCATAGTCAGCAGGGATTTGTCTTCTGCTTGCAAAATGGGAGCGTGTCCATTACTCATTTCTGAGTTGCTATCGGATGACTTTAGTGAGTTTAAACATGCATTTTAAACATCCGTGCAACATGTTATAATCAAAGCAATCTTTAGAGGGTGTAAATTGAATCTAGGAGAAGCGCTGTTGTGCTACTGTAGTAATGAAAAAAACAGGTAATAGCAGAGAGGAGGGTGAAAAATAACTCATTTCTAATCAGTGGAAGAAACGTGCAGGTTATGCCAGCCCGTTCTCATCCTTTAACGTCATATAGAACGCTATGCAAAAACGGCGCTATACTACGCCGTTAATATAACACACGAACCCAAGACGTCATAAATCCTTTAGCGTGAAAATGACACGCACACCCTACCCCACACCTAACCTTAGCCCTCACAGTGCGTGTTATATTAACGATAACCGGTGCCATGTGCGTAGTATAGCGCCGTTTTTGCATATAGCGTTCTACAACGTATATGACGTTAAAGGATGAGAATGCGTTGGTTACCATGGGTGTTTGGAATGCCTACTAAAATGTTACTCATGTTATTTCTGTTACTCATGTTAATTTCAATATACTGTGCAAATGCTGTAAATTATTCTAGATGGATTTAAATTTATATATATATATATATATGAAGAGTTCAGATGCAAAAGCCTCTAAGTGCCATTTGAAATTTTCTTCTAGAATGATCATTTTTATCAAGCTTGTATATTTAAGTTCAGTGATTTCACTTAAATGGCAATGATAATTACCTATTAATTGTTATTTAAGTGAAATTACTGAACTTAAATATACAAGTTTGACAAAAATCATCATTAAAGAAGAAAATTTAAAATGGTATTTAGAGGCTTTTGCATCTGAACTCTTCATATATCATTATTTTATTACCATTATTTATTAGATTTTATTAGAATTTATTTTATTCTGCCCTTTTTTTGAAACCTTTGACTTTTCTGTTTTGTGTTCTATAGGGCACAAAATATTTTCAGGCTCCAAAATTAACACAAACACCATCAAGTTAATCTTATTGGTATAGTGGTAAATATTTCATAAATTACCTGACAATGGGGTAGATTAAATTCCTTCTATGATATTGTGATTATTGTTGTCTGAGAAACTTTGTGGATGCAGATCCTGCGTGGGCCTGTTCATCTGACGACAACGTTGCATCTTACGATTTAAAACATTTATCATTGCATAATGTTTCTTATAGACTATGTTAAAAAATAGTAAGCAGAATATGCTGCACAGTATGCCAGTATTTCTTTCCAGCCATTGCCTCTGTCTACTGATCTATTCCGCATTCTCTGTCACAACAGGAATTTAATGAGTTGTACATCGCTTAGTTTCACTGTGTGAGGAAATCTTTCCAGGGCATGCTGGAGAAAATAATTAGAGGGTGAGATTGGAACACGGCTGCTTCAGTCGCCATCCACGCTGTGCTCTGCCAGGCAGAGGTGTTCTAGAGCTGCTGTGCTCCTAGGTAAGTGCTTGTGAGAAATGGACATTGTCAGCGGTGGCAGTTATTGTCTGGTGGAATGAGAGCAGGAGGGCAACTTTTGGACTCTTGGAACGGCTGGCCCTCTCGGCCCTAACATTCTATGGTTAATTCCCCACTCCAGTAAAGAGAGGCAGCCTGGGTAGCACTTCTAAACCTTAGAAGGAACGTCATTTCAAAGACCGTCTCTTCCTTATTTCTCGGAATCATTTTTCTCTGAGGACAAAAGGTCAAAAGGAGACCGATGCGGCTACCGGCAATACACATTTTGTATCTGGGGATCAATAATTTACTCTCTCGTTTTAGAGGAAAGTGCTGTCTTAATAGAGAATTCTCCGTACTCTCCTATTCAAATAGCCGGAAGGATCTATAGTTATTTACATCAACCTCATGGCCAGTGACTCAGCACAGTGATTTAAATGGAGCATTAAGATTAAATGCATATAGCGAGCAAGTTGCTGTGCACGTCATGTAAAGTAATGGTCATATCAGTGGCTTAAAATGTCAGTGTCATTTGTGTTGAGCAACAAACATACAAAGGTATTTGGTTTGTTCCTAAACACAAATGACACCAAATATATTTCCATCTTCAAAGGATAACCAGTGTCTAATCAGAGCCAAATTAGTCAGAATCGCATATATAATGACTTATTAAAATTCTGTCATCATTTACTCACTGTCATGTTGTTCCAAACCCATAAGACTTTTGTTCATCTTCGGAACACAAATGAACATATTTGTAATGAAACCTGAGAGATTTCTGTCCCTCTATTGAAAATCTATTAACCCAAAACTCTGATGGTTCAAAACGTTCACAAAGAGGTCTTAAAATAAATCCAAAATGAATCAAGTAGTTTAAATACAAGTGTTCTGAAGAGACACGGTCGCTTTATATGATTAACAGAATTAATTTAAACTGTTATACACATATAAACATTGATCAGCAAACATAAGCAGAAGCTCAACCACTTCATTAGTTCAGAAGCTCAAATGTGTTTGTGTGATATGTGAAGGGATACATGTTTATGTGAATCATACAACCTGATTTCACAGAAATGCATGAAATGTACACGACCCCTTATGTCAATCTCAGTTTTTATTATAGTTTGTTGTGTTTACTTGTGGCACTTAGTACTTACTGTAATTAGTAATGTGAGAACATTTAGTTAAACAAGATATACATCTGGGTGCTTTCTCAAAAATAATAAAAACATATATTGAATTGTTAAAGCTACACTATGGAAATTATTGCCCTTTAGAGGTTAAAATGTTTATCCATGTGTATTTAGTGTATTTAAATATTGTTTGTTGGATGATACCTATACCGGAACCTATACCGGTTTCATACACATTTTTTTTTTTTTTACATAGCTTGCACCATTTTTAGCACCGGGGAATATGCTTTCATCCTCAGACATATACATTTATTGTCCATGTTCTTCACCTTGGTTCTCCTTTTATGCGTGAGGCACAGTTCCCATGTGACATTTTCCATCATGCCCCATTGTTAATGGAAGCTGACCTACTCCTGCCCTGCTCTTTGCTCCTTACAATTCAGTGAAACGGATCCTGGAGTGCACTTTAAGGCTGAGAAATTAGTCACGTCACACATAACAGATTGCCTCTCAGCTTCCTGCACGTCTCCGAGCCGAGAAGGTGATGAATTCCTCCATTCTGGATGATGTGTGAATGTATCCTGTGTGATATGCCTGTGAATGTTACAGAAGGCAAGACCTTACTAAAAAGTCTGATCTTGATTCTATAGATCAAGTTTCATTCATTCAGGTTTTTGCATTAGAACTGTTGCTAGCAAGGAATTTGAGCTTTGAAGATTGCTCTTCCTTGCATTTCACCACTGCTCTAGCTTGTTTCGTGGTCTAACCTGGCACTTGGCACCTGGCACCTACTATGGGCCCTATCATATACCCAGCGCAATGCAGCGGCAGATGTGATGCACAAGTTTTTTTTTTTTTTTTTGCTGGGTTCAGCCTGATACAGTTATCATTTCCAGGTCCTGCACCATGTTGTTTGAATAACAAATGCATTTGCACCCATTTGTGCGCCCATGGCTGCACAAACAAGGTCTGAAAACAAAGGTGTGTTCAGCCATGTGGCCCTTTTAAACCAACTGAACCCTTTTAAACCATGCGGCCATTTTTCCTGTCATCAAACTAGCAAAAGTGGATTCGGACACTTCCTAAGTGCACTTGCGCCGTGCACTGTAGACCATGCGCTTGGATCATTATAATATGAAATCCTATGTAAAGGTTCATGAAAAATGCTACTTTTGCCTTCTGACCTATAGAGTTCGCTTGCAGCCTCTCAAATTACTAGCGTTCTGAATGTTGTGTTCTGTGGCAAATTAATATGTTCCTCTATTATAAACTCATATGCTAAAAGCTTACAGTAAATGCAAATAAAACACATTATTTTCCATAATTAGTGGGGATGCACAATATATTGGTACCTTATCTGTTTTTATTTTATTTTATTTTTTTTATGATTGTACAATACTGGTGCACTAATATGCATTAATTCATAATTAAATAATGCACAGATAATCATGAGTTAATGTATGACTCATGAAGAACTAAACCATTAATTAATGATTTCTGCATTAGCAACTAATATTGAGACTATATGATTAATAGATTAAATTATAAATGAATTGCTATTAATCAAACGTGTCATCATGTACTAATTCCTCAATAATATATTTTATGCTAACAAGACATCAACGAATAGTTATACGCCATCGTACCATAGGCCCCGCCCACAGGCATTCAGTCGCTTAACAGCTGACACTTGCCTACACTGTACGTGAACGTTGCGTCAAAAGCAGTGTCAATAGCCCATTATAATCACTGAGGCTGTCTACCCTTGAGTTTGTTCACAACAACACAAATGAAGAGTAAAAGAAAGTTTGCTTTGACGAGTTTAAACAGCTCATTTATTATTAACAGAAAATGTTTTATATTAACTTATAATTAATTTTGTATTAATTTATATTAACATATATGTATGTTCTGAACATTTTGTTTCATAAACGAGGCACAATGTAATGGAAAGTTCGCAAATAAACTTTTGTTAAAAGATGAAGCAGCCAACTGACAGTAGCTGCATCACAAGCCATATACTATTTCACAATGCATTGTCTGTAAATGACAGTTTTCCCCTATATATAATAAGGTCAGTGCAATTTAGATTAGCTTCATTTATGCTTTAAATTGGTTGGGCACTTGAGTGCAAAGAGGAGGTAAAAATAGCTGCCCTCTGTGGATACGGATAAATAAACAACAGCTGTCCATATTTCATCTTTCTCAGACAAATCCATTTGTGTTCTAGGGCAGCTCAGCATTTAAATCCTCTAATATCATTAGCATCAAAGGGACATACGTAAAATAATGGAATAGCTGAGATAAAAAGATGGTGCTCTGATTTAGTGAAGGTGGTTAGTCAATCCACACAGTCATTAGTTCCAGTTGATCCAGGGCCATATGTCATGATGGGGCGAGCAGTTGGCATGCCCACACTGAACTATGATTTAATTCATTCCGGTTTGAGCTGGACAAATGGCTCTGAGAAATGGATAGTATGACACTGTGTTGACATTCAGAATGCTAAGTAATTTGAAATACTGCAAGGAAACTCTTCTATAGAGGTCAGAAGTCAAAAGCAGCATTGTTCATGAAACTTAGGAATTCTAAAATACAGAAAATTAATGGATAATTCGCCTAAAAATAAAATATCTGTCATCAACTTTGTTTTATCAAAACTGTGACTTTCTTTATTTTGTGTATTTTTTTTCTTTTTCTTTTTATCCATACAATGAAAGTAATTGACTTTCAGTCTTTGGTGGAAAAAAATTAACATTAAAAACATTATTTTATCATGATTAAGATTTTCCTCTTTTTTTATTATTTTTTTTTTATGACTAGTTTGTGTTTGTTGTACCCACAATAAAAAATTATACTGTACAAAATGAAGAAGCTCAAATCAGGGAGCATTTGGTTCTGAGGCTCATTACCCACGGTTCACTAGGACTGACTTATAAACCATATCTGATTTAATGACCCCAAAATGAGAAAAATGCCTGCGTCTCCTTAAGGAAAGTAATTATGGTGGGGTATTGTTGGCATCGGTGTGGGGATGAAACATTATTATGCAAATTGGTCATCCATTATAGCTATGTTATGAAGACACGTAATCAAGTGAACATGGTCATCCTGTATTGCTCATCAACGCATTCTCACCCCAAGGCGTCACCTTTGACCATGCTTCAATATTTGACGTTTTAGGCGCCCTTTAGCGTCACTTACATGACGCGATCCTACGGCGTCATCTAACTGACGCTAAAGGAAAGCGTCTGTTAGAGGACGCGGTTAGGTTTAGGTGTGGGGTGGGGGTAGGGTACACGCGATCCTAGGGCGTCATCTTACTGACGCTAAAGGGCGCCTAAAGCGTCAGATATTGAAGCATGTCCAAATGCTTCCCAAGGCGTCAGTTAAGTGACGCCTTGGGGGTGAGAATGGGCTGTGCTCATTGTGTGCGTTGTGTTGGCATTTAGAAATTTCATATTTGATTGGAGAATTTTCCAAAACACTTTTTGTTTTTGTAGATTGTGGATTCAGCACATCCAAATCGCATCATTTTACACTCAATGTTGCCCTTAGAAACATTAGCAATAGCCACTCAACCTAATGTTCTACAGACAGACATCGATTCCAAAGCAGCATGAGAAAAAATGATGTTGATGTTGAAGATCTCAAAAATAAAGTTTATTACAGCATAGCAGTGGTAAGGTACACAAAGCACCTTGGGGTTCACGGCGTCAGAATGAACCCTGAACATCCAAATCTTAATCATTTTATCCTGTTACAGTTTACGACTCTTAATAAATAGTGTTGCTCTTGTTGTAACAGCTGTGTAATGAAGTTGAGACACCTCATTGTCTGAGAAGGTTCTTGGTGTCCCACACCCATTCCCATTTGAGTACCATTTGTTCAGGATGTGATCAACCCAAATGGTGAAGAAACAATTTAACTTCACTTCCTTCATCTGTATGATAATTAAGCCATTTTGGGGATGATCTCATTCTAAAATATATTTTGGAGGGGAATATGGGATGAGGCAGACTACAATTTCTTACAGCAGTTTTAACATTTCTTCACGTTGGTCACATTAGAGGCCCAGCATAAAGCATCTGATAGGGTGCTCAATTTATCGGCCATGAGTGAAGTTGAACAGTTATCTATCCATTTCTGTCTGAAGCGGAAAACGAATCAAAGTCTTTCAGAGAGGAATGAAATTGTATCTGTAGAGGTTGTCAGAGTTGTGGCACGAAGGTGGAACATCGTCAGTCAAAGTCATTATATTTGAGGTCAATGTTACTTTGCAAACTGAGTAAGAGTTTGGTCACTGACCTGTAGGCAATAAATCTGATATGTGACAAAAAAAAATAACCCCAATCTTTTATCTTATGGTCAATTTCACCTCTGTAAAATGACAAGCTAGCTAGCTTACGCTACAGGAAAATCCCTTTTTCTCGAGAATACTGAAGCCAAAAATTACCCTTTCATTTGTCATTTATTTAAAACGCATTACTGCACAGAGCAGAGCTAGGCGAGGCAACTCGTGAGACTATTGGCTGCTCTACGGCAAATTCTGCAACCTATCAGTGGACTGGTCATGACATAAGCACCAATAAGGGTGTTGGGCGCCCTTGCGCGTCATGTCCCGCCAATATAGGCATGGCTTATCCCTATATAAGCTGAGTCCAGATAGGGTGTTCCTTGATTTTTTCATACTGAAGCGAACAAGAACACAGCACAAGCACGGTGGGGTTACGCAACACTCATTACCTCTTAGAGAGAACCGAGGTTACGTTAGTAAAAAGCTATTGAATACGGTTTGAATCAGGTCCGTACGTAATAAATCAACCAAAAAGGGTTTATACAGCATACACGTCTGCTACACACACACACACACACACACACACACACACATATATATATATATATATATATAGAAAACAATGAAAAGAAAACAATGCGCCACTGACCAAAAAAAAAATAATAATAAAAAAACCTCTAGGGTGACCATATATTTTGATTAGCGAAAACCAGGACACTTGGCCCGGCAAACAGATACTCAAATTATACTTGAAGTTTACTCAATGATGCCTTATTAATTTCCATATATTTAAAGTAGGTTATGCCTCCTCTGTATTGATAGAAAATGGTTATATTACAAGACAAATTTAGATAGGTTTTATTACAGGTTTCAAAAATAATTAATGAAATAATGTCTCTTTTGTTTTAGAAAAAGAAATATATAAATAATAAATAACTAAAAGAAATACCTCCACATTGAACAAAAGCTCAAATTGACCTCCAAAGGGCACAAACTTACAAAAACGAACTAACAAAATGTATTTATATCTTTAGTTTTCTTCCTCTTTATCCTGTTTTTTTCCTCATCCTCCTTGTTTGCCCATCTATATTTTGCTGTAGAGCTGATCTTTCCCAGCAGTTTTTTTTGAAAACCAGGACATTTTCATCACTTTATAAAAAACAGCCAGGACAGGACGTGTAAAAAGGACATGTCCTGGGAAAACAGGACTGTTGGTCTCCCTAACCTAGTGTTAAGTCAGTGGCGCGTTGCTTGTACACTTAGATGCTATTTTAAGCGTGCATGCTTGGCCATAATACAGAGTGTGAACAATGCACATACACTGTAGATGATTCTCTCATCTACACAGATGCATTTTACTTTTTGCAAATGATAGCTACATTATTATAAGGAAAAAAAATGAACACGAGGGAAATCATTGTTGTGTCCATGACGATGGGAAAAATAGGCATAAAGCTTACACATATGCCCAAATTATTATATGCATGTTTAACCGAAGCTAATTTGGGTGTGTTTGTCCCAGTGGCGTAGGCAGAAATTGTATTTTGGGTGGGCCAGTGAAAATGTGAGTGGGCCTATAGTTATTACGGTAACACTTTATAATAACTGCACACTAATAATCATTAGTTAAGCATGAATAAACAGTTAATTCATCATTCATAAAGCATTAATAGACATTGATAAGCAGTTTTTAAATACAGCTATTAATGCATTCTTCTTGATTTAAAAGCATATCTATAATTTGTTTAATAGTTGTATTTTCATCCTTTATTAATGATCAATTTATCATTTCTAAATGAAGAATTGCATTTTTTATAAACCAGTTATTTAAGAGTTTTCAGTGGTTCATAAGATTACTTAGATTGTGTAAGTAAATGATTAATAAACTATTTAAATGTACATTCATACATCTTATTATTCAGACATATAGTGATGGTTACTGATTGTGTTAATAAATGCTTTATTAACATGTATTGATGCTGTAATTCAGGGTTAGTTCGGGTAGTTATAAAGCATTTAGTAGTCCTCAGTTAACTATTTCGTGAGCTCATCTAAAGTGTTGACCATTCATGCCTTGTAAAGCATTTATAAAGGAGTTTTAAAGGCTGTTAAATATTTATATGTTCTCTATCACTGTGTTGTGTTGTTACATTTTACTGTTTAGATGTGATAATGTTGGTTGTGTGTCTTGTTATTTTGTTATCAGTTGTCCCCTG
Organism: Pimephales promelas; assembly: GCF_016745375.1. The sequence goes on from NW_024121099.1 coordinate 26,185,818, forward strand.
TCTATTAATTATCCCAGGTGTTTATTATTTCTCACGCCCCCCTCGTTATCTGGTTTAGCTTGTTTGTCCCTCATTATTTGAGCCCTGTGTTTCTACCCTGTCTTTGTGAGTTCTTGTCTTATGTGATCTGTTAATGGCGGTGTTGGTTGTTCATGCTCCTGAGTCCAGTATGTTGTCGAGTTTGTAAATAAAGCGTGTGCTGCACATGGATCCACAGCCTTATCCTTCTTGCAACAGCACTAGCATCGTAACAGAAGAACTCACCATATCGTGATCCAGCAGCCATGCTTTCCCGGAGTCCAGATATCCAGATTCTCCGTCTTCATCAGGAGAGTCGGACTATTGAACAGTATGTAGCGGAGTTTATTGAACTGGCTCATCTCGCGCACATGAACACCCAATGTTTGAAGATATTCTTCCGTGGGGGATTAGAAGAACCACTCCGGTCTTTGATGCCCGATCCAGATCCGCACGGGTCTTTAGAATGTTACATCGACCTGGCGCTGTTGAAGAGCGGCTCTGCGTTTACTGTGTGCGTGGAGGAGAGCAAGCTTCAAGGGTCTGCGCTTCACGTCAGCCCAGCCGAGCACACGATTCACGTCAGCCCTGTGAGTGAGTCATTGATTCCAGTGAGCGAACCATTGAGTCCAGTGAGCGAACCATTGAGTCCAGTGAGCGAACCATTGAGTCCAGTGAGAGAACCATTGAGTCCAGTGAGTGTGTCTAGCCCTGTGACGCGCCGCCGCAGAAGGAGAAGGAGGACTCGTTCGGCTCGCCAGGCTCTGGTGAGTGTACCAGGACTCCTCGCCCTGCCGGCCCCGCCTATGCGCCTCGCCCTGCCAGCCCCGCCTCTGCGCCTCGCCTTGCCGGCCCCGCCTCTGCGCCTCGCCTTGCCGGCCCCGCCTCTGCGCCTCGCCCTGCCTGTCCCGTCTCTGCGCCTCGCCTTGCCTGCGGCCTTCAAGCTCCGGGAGGCTTTTTCTGTGGATTTTCCCAAGTATTTTTTGGGAGGGGGCAGTAGGTATCCTGTGAGGGTCATGGAGGCAATGTGGCCTTGGACTTCAGCTCGTCCTGCTCCGCCTTGGACTTCAGCTCGTCTTGCTCCGCCCTGGCCGTCGCCTGGTCCTGCTCCGCCTTGGACTTAAGCTCGTCCTGCTCCGCCTTGGACTTCAGCTCGTCTTGCTCCGCCCTGGCCGTCGCCTGGTCCTGCTCCGCCCTGGCCGTCGCCTGGTCCTGCTCCGCCCTGGCCGTCGCTTCGTCCTGCTCCGCCTTGGACTTCACCTCGTCCTGCTCCGCCTTGGACTTCAGCTCGTCCTGCTCCGTCCTGGCCTTCGCCTCGTCCTGCTCCGCCCTGGACTTCACCTCGTCCTGCTCCGCCCTGGCCGTCGCTTCGTCCTGCTCCGCCTTGGACTTCACCTCGTCCTGCTCCGCCTTGGACTTCAGCTCGTCCTGCTCCGCCCTGGCCTTCGCCTCGTCCTGCTCCGACCACGCTCTGCGGTCCCTCCCCCGGACCGCCTCCGCTTCACCGCCCACCTGAACTTTTTTTTGTTTTTAGGGGCGTCAGTAGCCGCCCATAGGGGAGGGGCTATGTGATAATGTTGGTTGTGTGTCTTGTTATTTTGTTATCAGTTGTCCCCTGTCTATTAATTATCCCAGGTGTTTATTATTTCTCACGCCCCCCTCGTTATCTGGTTTAGCTTGTTTGTCCCTCATTATTTAAGCCATGTGTTTTTACCTTGTCTTTGTGAGTTTTTGTCTTATGTGATCTGTTAACGGCGGTGTTGGTTGTTCATGCTCCTGAGTCCAGTATGTTGTCGAGTTTGTAAATAAAGCGTGTGCTGCACATGGATCCACAGCCTTATCCTTCTTGCAACAGCACTAGCATCGTAACAGAAGATTGATGTGCCTTTAAATCTCATTTATAAATGCTTTACAAGGCAAGAATAGTCCTCACTTTAGATGAGCTCACGAAATAGTTAACTGACCACTACTAAATGCTTTATAACTACCTGTATTTACTACATTTACTCACACTTTCTAAGTGATCTTATGAATGACTGACAACTCTTAAATAACTGGTTTGTAAATAATGCTATACTTCATTTAGAAATTATTAATTGATCATTAACAAAGTATGAAAATACAATTATTAAACTCATTATAGATATGCTTATAAATCAAGAAAAATAACATTTATAGCTGTATTTATAAACTGCTTATTAATGTCTGTTAATGCTTTATAAATGACTAATTAACTGTTTACTAATGCTTAACTAATGGTTATTAGTGTGATTTTTGTGTTATTATAAAGTGTTTCCAAATGTTTTTAAACGCTTCCCCGCCTCAGTCTACAAAAGGACTACAAGCTGCAAGGTACCTAAACTCACTGTTAACAATGCGCATGCATCACAAAAACGAAATTGTTAATGCACGAATGTATAACACAGTCACTTTTATACACACAAAACAAATATAAAATTACCATTTAATGAATTCTCTCATCTGCACAGGAAAAAAAAGCCCAAATGGTGCTGCCTCAGACTTCCTCATCAACTTCAATGCCAGACTCGTCGTAAAATCAGGCCTCGGCGCGACTGGAGGCGGTAATGCTTACTTTTATGAAGGCTGTCAACAAATCAAAATGAAAGAGGCTAAAAATAAATATAGAAATTTGTAAGCACAATCCAAAATATATATATATATATATTTTAAACGTAAAATCACCTTCATCCAGGAAATCAAATCTCCATGAGAAACTTTCACATTCTTCTGTACAGCATCTCATGAACTTAAGGAGCTTAATCCTGTTAATCCATAGTTAATCATTTCTAAATGTGTTCACCACAATATTTTACTAAGAATGAAAACAAATGTTTTTACTATTAGTTTTACTATTTTACCCTTAAGTATGTGAAGAAAGTGAAGAAAGTACTAGATGTGGATGGTTTTGAGGCCTTGAACCCACAAAATGACCAAGTATACTAATAAACATGTTTTGAGCTTTGATTAGCTTTCTGCTGATTTTGATTTTGCTCATTTTTTAATCGCTGACGTTCTTGAAGTTGGTCTCTATAGCCACTTTTCCACCGTCTGGCAAAACCGTTTTCTTTCCTTAACCGTCCCATTCCGTACTGATCAGGCCAAGCCAGTAAGAATATTGTTTAATTTTCCACTGTGTGCTCTGATAACAGAGCTTTTTGGAAGGTAATACAAATGTGACAGTTGTTGCCAAGGTAACACAAGAGTTTACAGACGTATGAAATGTAAATTCCGGCCACGTCATGGAGGATGATCAGATATTTATTTTCGTTTTATTATTAACTTGTGTGTATACTTAACTCAAATAGCGATATTGGCCAGATATAGAGAAACTGTCAGCCAGGCAAAAGACAAACAACGAATCCTGAGTGGTGATCACTACATGCATTTTACCTGCACAGTTCAGCATGGTTAGCCAAATTCTGGGAACGATTTGTGATAATAATTTGGTACCTTACAACAAGACTTAGTGGAAATATATCTGGGACTGTTCCTGCCCAAAACGTTTGGCCCGATGGTGGAAAAGCAGTGGATGTGCCCATATATGTTATGCTAATTCTAATAAGGTGAGTTAGATCTGATAATAGCATGTAACATAAATAGGCACTTCCAAAAAGTTGAAGAATTTCTTTACACTCTGTTGCCCTGCAGGTACATCCTTCATAACCAGAAATTCGGTTAAAACCTAATACTGTCTTACAACTCCGAAGCAAGTGCACTGAGAAATCTGGGACCGATATGTCTCCCAGGACAGTCAGTAGAGGACTTGTGTGGTCATTACTTCCACTATTCTGATTCTTTGAAAAAAAAAGGCTTGCTGTCAGTCACTCAGCTCACTCTGTCACTGCTTGCTTGAGTTGGTGACACAGATCCTTCATGGTGTGTGTGTATGTGTGTGTGTGCGTGTGTGTGTGGGTGTGTTTGTGTTCTTCACTGTAGTGTGAAGGCATTGTTCTGAGTGAATGGCTAAGGTGAGACACTGAGTGGCAGGGATGGGGGCGGGTATCCATCATGTTGCTATGGTGACTGTGGATAAAAAAAACATCTGTACTGGAGAAACAGTACTTCACACTGTGTCCACATTAATTCGACATGCAGGTGTGCACAACAGCCTTACTCCCTCATGGCATAATGCAGCATTATTATTCCATTAACATTAAGCTTGTGAGTCTGAAATGCATTGAAACAATTATTACTATGTACTGTACTGTACTTTGGTTACAAAACGATTTCAGAGCTGCTTATAAGCAACCGAACAATATATATATATATATATATATATATATATATATATATATATATTATAGTTCTAAGTTTCTCAACTGCAACACAGATAACCAATAACTTGAAACAGCATTTCATAACGTCCAAATTTGTGTAACATTTTAAATTTGGGTATGCAAATTCATTAAAAAATAATTTACAGTATAAAGTATATAAAACAAATCTAATAAATATTATTAATAATTTGTTATTTTTAGGTTTTGCTCAACTACAACACAGTTCATAAAAAATATAGCTTCATCATTGTGCTTGCTGGAAACAAAAAGTCTAACAAATTATTTTTTCTCTCTTTTATTCTGTAGAAAAGAAAGAAGATCAGCAGCTGGTCCATGTGATGCCCTGAAAACACTCATCACACCCAGATTCAAACACACTCGAGAGGGATCTAAACTGTGTCAGATTTAATGGTCTCAGTGAAGGTCTTACCGTTCCTCCTCTGATCAAAGAACCCGATGAAGTCTCAAAGGGTGAAATTGAGCCTCAGGGGAGTAATGGAGCCCATTAAAAAGGAAGATGAACAGAGCGAGCAAGCGAGAGGTGGAAAACCTGCTTAGTAAGGCTGCTCAGAGATATTTACAGGGTTCTGCAGGCAGAAAGTCTTATTGAGAGGGTAACCAACCCAGAGACGGCTAATCTAGTCCTTGTTTGCTGATTAAATGCAAAGAAAGAGAAGTGCCTTGAGCATGTCTTGTCACTTATTATATAAATGGGAATGTGTGTGAATGCAAGTGAGGTTGTTGGTATATGTGTAGATCGAGGCAAAGTGGTGTTAAAATGAAGCCAACAAGGCTGTGTGACAGTGACATACAGTATCTAACTTCAGCTTTTAGAAAATATGTATATGTTAATGCAGTGTTTATCAACTGGTGGGTCACAAGGCCATTTTGAGTGGGTCGGAAATTGTGTAGTAAAAAGAAACAACAACAAAAAAAAAAATTGTAAATGTTTTTCTAATGCAAGACTTATACTTTGAAGGACTTGTGTGAATGCTTCTTCTGTCAGATGCCTTTAAGTGTCTGTGTTTTACTTTCGAGGAGCTGGCATACCAGTACGCGTTTCTCCCCTTTGGGCTATCCCTGTCTCCTCGCGTCTTCACGAAGGTCGTCAAGGCAGCTTGTGCCGCTTCAACAACACAGGCTTCACATCCTGAAGTATCTCAATGACTGGCTGATCTTAGCTCACTCTTGAGACCAGGTTTACGAACACAGGGACCTGGTGCTCCGGCACCTAGCTCATCTGGGCCTTCGGGTCAACTGGAAAAAGATTAAACATTGCCTCATGCAAAGGATCTCTTTTCTAGGTATGGAAATCGACTCAACCATCATGTACGCACAGCTTACGAGCGAGCGCACGCCGTCACTGCTGACATTCCTGAGACAGTTCGAGGGCAAGAGTGTGGTTTCACTGCAACTTTTTCAGAGGCTCTTTGGGCAAATGGTATCTGCAGCTGCGGCTTGCCGCATGGTTTGCTTCATATGAGACCGCTTTAGCACTGGCTCCACGATCGAGTCCCGAGGTGGGCATGGCAACAAGGCATGCTCCAAGTACCAGTTACTACGACCTGCCATCAGACCTTCTCTCTCTAAGTCGTCCTCAGACGAGCCTTCAATCGTTGCCTCCAGGCATCCCGGTTCTTCATGCATCCGGCCAGTTCGTTGGTGCTCTGGGCTCCCGCATCCCTCTTGAGTATGTCCACGTATGTTAGCGTGGGGCGTCCTCTTGACCTATGGCCATGTGTTGGTTCCCATAGCACCAGCTTGCTGGCTGGCAGCTCTCGATGCCTTCGGCAATGTCCTGCAAGTCTCATTCTCCTCACAGCAATCTTGTTGGTCACTCTTGATACTCCCTCATAGAGGATTTTGTTGGTTACATGCACTCCCTAACTGATATTAAGCACTGCACGCAGCATCCTGGTGTAGCACCCGTCCAGGGACTTCTCTAGGGTTGGATTCAGGGTCCAGCATTCACTGCCATAGAGGAGAACTGACCCATGGATGAACCTCAGAGGATGAACCCGTGGATGAACCTCAGCTTTCTATGGGCAGGATTGCCCTTGGACAGAGTTTCCAGGCATGTTGTTGTGTCAACAGATGCCTCCACCATAGACGGGAGTGTCATGTGCAATGGACATGCTGCCGCGGGCTACTGGACAGGACCCTAGCGCCTATAGCATGTCAATTGCCTTGAGTTGCTTGCAGTATGTCTCGCTCTGCACCGCTTCCCTGTGTTGCCATAGAACCAACATGTACTAGTCCGATCAGAAAATACTGCGACACTACCGTACATCAACCGACAAGGTGGTCTACACTCCCTCCGTTATGTTGCAACTCTCCACCTCCTCTTCTGGAGTCAGAAGCATCTGAGGTCGCTTTGAGCCATTTATATCCCGGGAGACCTGAACTATGCAGCCGACAAGCTCTCGAGACTTTAGGCTCTTCCTGGAGCATGGAGACTCCATCCCCAGTTGGGCCAGCTGATTTGGCATCAGTTAGGGGATGCACAGGTAGACCTGTTTGCCTCCCAGGACTCATCCCATTTTGACCTCTTTTACTTCCTGACCGAGGGCACACTCGGCACAGATGCACTGGCACACACCCCATCAGTGTCCGATCTGCCCAATCAGTGTCGTGCTTTCCTTCCTGCAAGTGGGTTTGGAGCGAAGGCTGTCTTCCTCCACCCTGAAAGTCTATGTTGCCACTATCACCGCACATCATGTCGCAGTTGAGGTTAAGTCTGTGGGAAAACACAACCTCATCATCAGAATCCTGAGAGGAGACTGAATCCTCCTTGCCTACCTCTCCTTCCCTCTTGGGACCTCTCATTGGTTCTAACTCCCCTGCAGAGTGCTCCCTGTGAGCCTCTGCAATCAGTGGAGCTTTAAGTTCCTGTCAATTAAGACAGCACTCCTGGTTGCATTGGCCTCCATTAAGAGGGCGGAGGACATGCACGCATTTTCTGCAGACGAGGCATGCCTGGGATTCGGGTCGGTCTTTTCTCATGTTATCCTGAGACCCCTGGCTTGGATATGTGCCCAAGGTTACCACCAATCACTTCCAGGACCAGTTGGTGAGCCTGTAAGCGCTGCCCCTGGAGGAGATAGACCCAGGCTTGGCATTACCCTGTCCAGTACGTGATCTCCAAACGTGTGTAGGCAGAACACAGTGTTTCAGGACCTAAGACAAGATCTTTGTCTCCAGTGGCGCATAAAGTGGGTATGCGCTATATGCGGCGCATAGGGGTGCAGCACTATGGGGGGCGCCAAAGCGATGGTATTTTTTTTAAAAATTAAAAAATCATTATATATATATATATATATATATATATATATATATATATATATTGTGCATTTCTAAATCATTATTGCATTTCTTCAATAGAGGACTAACAGGCTAGAGTAGGCAAAGTTGTCAAAGACATTTATCTGCACATCACCGGCGTTCTCCTTTAATGCCATGCAAATTCTGCAGACACATGGCATTTCCTCACCATTGGCTCGTTTTGTTTCTTTCGAAGATGAGATGCTTCTAAGAAAACCCTATTCATCGTCATTCGACGTAACGAGGATTACATCCGTAACTGAGACATTTCCTGAGAAGAGGAATGAGTTACTGCGTCCTAGGGTGCTTTGGGGAACGCCTCTAGTGTGACCAGAGTCTGAAGCACATGTCTAAACACAACAAAAACATTGGCCCAGAGACAGCCTATGATGTCACTACTGGTGAGACCAGAGTATAGACGGGCGCCTGTTGTACATGTCAACAACTTTTTTTTTTTAAGGACATGTGGGCAGGCATACCTGAAGCATGGCAATGAGAGTTGTTCGCCTTCTCAGGGAACCATGGTTACATTCGTAACCTGAGATATTCCCTTTCGAATAGGAACTCGCACTGCTTTGGGGAACAAATACCCACTCCACCATGCGGAAGGAATTAATGCTGTAACAACTGACATAAAGTCAAGGACTTCAAGGAGCCAGAGCAGACCTAACTTCATTCTACGCTAAGGACAGCTTACCAAGGAGGCTCACAAAAGACAACTCGATATTGCTATCCAAATTGAGCTCTGGGGAGCAGAGACCTCAGCAGGACGATGCTTTTTATGCTCCTTAGTTTCTTCATTTTTTCCTTCCTAGTCAGGAACTCTGATGAGTTACAGTTTAAGACATTACTAAATTTTTTAGTGTTGATTGGATCATCATTAGTAGATGTAAGCGTATGTGTTATTTTATTGAATGTGTATTGTGAATGCTGATATATATTGTGTATGTCATGTGGAAAATTGCACTTTCATATTCTATTAGAAATTGTGCAATAAAACTGTGCAGTTGTTCAAATCTGATTCACTTGTTTTTGTTGTTGTTGTTGTGACTCACAAATACTGCCTCCTAGAGCCTAGGTCTTGAATTTCAGTGGTTCTAATATCTTTGAGCTAGAATTAAGTAGAATTGCTACAGAGGCTCACAGAGAGCCATACCATTTGATGTCACTCTCTATAGTGGAATGATGCTGAAATCAGAACGAGCTCATTACAGGTAGCGGAGGACCTTGCCCATAACTTGGAAGACAATTTCCTGTTGGAGCCCAGAGACCAGAAGGGCTCAGAGCCTTTTTTTGGACGGTAGATCACAAGAAAGTATAAGGGGAGTAGACAGCCACATTATAATAAATGCTCAGCTGAGACTCCAGCAACAAAGCTCTCTCAAATACTAGTATGGGGCTAGGTTTAATAGCCTTTTCCTTGTAGTGTTTATTCATCACTGTTAGTAATATGCTTATAATTTATGTGCAAGTTAAGAGGGACGGTGCTTGTGTGTACTTGCTTTGTTCAAATTCCTGAAAATGTGGGTCACGACTTTATGAGAATGGAAAAATGAGGGTCCCATGTCCAAACCGGTCAAGAACCTCTGTGTTAATGGATCATCAATGACACCAAATGCCATCTGATAAAAACTATGACAACTACTTCTTGCAGATGCAAAAAAAGTCAAACCTAATATTTGCGGACATCGGCAGAAGCACTAGATTCACCTAAAAGCAATATGTTTGGGTTGAAAGCCATAATAAATGATTGCAGCGACGTCAGATAGTGAGTTGTCTCACATTTCTGTAGATTACATTCAAATAGAATCTGAACTCTGCAAAACCCTTGTAAGCAGTCTATTTTGATCCTGCTTATTCAAATCAGTGCAAAGAAACCCCATCTTCCTTCTTAACAGAGTGATAGATGGAGCCACAGATGAAAATAGGCACTTCATATTGAAATAATAATAAAAGTTTTTATTATTTTATAATAAATAATCCCCCCCCCCCCCCTTGATAAATATTTAATGTCTCAGTGTGCTCTCTTAACATGTTTGTATTTAAGCTATTCTCTTTTCCGTGCTGGGAAACTCAGCGCAAATCTGTTCTATGGAATAAGAAATATGTGAAATTACTGAACTGTTTAAAATGCTGACATTTTTGCTGACTGTTGTGCGCAGTGGCATCTCAAGCTGTGGGCTGTTGAGTTCAATGCACCGGTTTTGTTTCTTTTCAGGTCTGTAATTCAAATTGGCAGATCTTGACTCCTACATACCAAACTACATCTCTATTTAGATCATGTTTATGCATAATGAAGAAGTATTTGCATTAATAAAAAATCACTTTTCTGTAAATAGTAAGGAGTCAAGGACAAGGTTGCAACATGATCTCAGAATTTGTAGGTTGTTAACATGTTTACACACAATTTGGTAAGTTCTGATATTCACTGAAATGTACAATATGCACATAGCATAATCTGAAACCTAAAACCTGATGCATAGCTTTAGAAACTTCAGAATCCTTTATATTATATTTAAAGCTGCAGTCGGAGTTTTTCCTTTTTGTCGCCATCTCTGTATGAAATCTGCAATTGCAGTCATTTGCGGAATTATCAAAGTGAGTTGTATTTCAACACCCTCGACACGGCACAGTGCGGATGAATACAATGTTTGAGGAGAGTACAGCTGTCAATCACTGCTCCAATGTGGATACTGACATTCAGAATCACAGATTATTCTTTTTGGAAGTATGACCAACATAAGAATTTTCACCGGGAAATGTCATCTGAAAATGAAAGAAAGATCCAGTTTTGTTCTGGTTCTGACATTGCAGTAAATCGCGCTGATTAAATCTAACAATTTATCATATCAGGCAAAACCGTGCAAATTATACTTTGTTCTCAAATTGTTAATGTTAATAACGTCATTGCATAACCTAACTACATGCAGTCTCTTTTTTTTTTCTGTAGCCACTCCAAAGTCTGAACAAAGTCTTTTGCATTTTACAGTGGCTGAATCTATTGTCACTGGTGATTGTCGTTTGAACCTTTATGGATCCGCCATCAAATTGATAAGTTTAATTGCATCAAGTTCTGTGAGAAAAGGCTATAAATATCCACCTCCAACATCCCCACACACACTAAAGCTTATACTAGCCGAGACTCCTTGTTTATGTGTACAGATGTGACGTAATGACTCAAAGGCATGCTCAAATCTCCCGCAGAAATCCACCAGTACCACTGGAATTAAAAACATTATTACAAGCTTACCGCTTTGAATCGAGCTAAGGCAAGCAGATAGTTTTGAACACTGGCTGGTTATATATTTTCTCAAATATGTATTTTGGATCATTTTTAAACCCCCCAAAAAAGTGAAATTAGTGCTATTGTATACAGAAATACATGTATATCTATTATACGTATGTATACAGCAGATTGTACTGAGGGGAGCGTGATTCAGCGAAGTCTGTAGCAGTAGAGCGGGGGTCGAGCTGGGGAGTCTGGCCGACCCTTCGTGTTTGCGCAACAACTCCAGGATGTGTGCCGCAAGTGGCTGATGGCCGAGGGTCGCAACGTCGAGGGAGTTATCAATCAGCTGTTGCTGGAGCAGTTTATGTCGAGGCTGCCAAAGAAGACTGCGCAGTGGGTCCAGTGCCACCGTCCGAAGTTGCTGATCCAGGCCATCCAATTGGCAAAGGACCAGCTGGTGGTATGCCAAGGGGTCGGTGAAAATCTACTAACATCCTCTCTCTCTTCTTTTTCTTCTCCTCCTGTTCCTGCTCCCAGGTATAGAGGATCGGCTCCACCCTGACCAGCACCCAGATGGAGGCCTGGGGTAGCAGCAGAGCCAGGTCCAGGTCCAAGGCCAGCACCGCGGATATTCGTTGGCGCTGCCGGTGGCGTTCCAGCACCGACATCCTCGCTCTCCCCACGCCAACCTCTTGACCCGCTTCCCGCCATTGGAGCAGCGGGAAGACCTGGGCTGGCCTGTTGGCGTTGCAGGGACCCTGGGCATTTGATCGACCAGTGTCCAGTGATGGAGGTGATGATGCTGGTCAGGGTTCCCGACACACCGCAAGCTGCCCCCGGTCATGGTCGTGATCCAATTCAGGGGACAAAAGCATAGTGTGGAGGTGGCTGTTAGTCAGCATCTCAGGCATCCGCTGATTTTGGGGACAAATTGGCCAGGGTTCAAGTCATTATTGGGACATTTATTTGCGGGTGCTTCTGGGACAAAGAGAAGGCGGGGGAAGAAGGCGATTGCTCAGGTGGGAGAGGCTGTTCCGGGACCATCGGAGTCGGTTTCAGAGGAAGAAATCTTTCAGAGCATTTTCATCTGGAGCAGTCACGAAATGAAACGCTTAAAAATGCATTTGATCAGGTCGGCACGATCGACGGGCAGCCTCTTCACCCAGACCAGCCGATTTCATATCCCTATTTCCCAATTATAAAACATAAGTTGTATCGGGTGACCCAAGAAACCCAGTCAAAGCAAGATACAACACAGTTTGTACCGAAGAACCGCCGGGAAATGCTTTCAGGCGGCTCATTGTAATCCGATGGCTGGCCATTTAGGGCAGGCAGCTACACTGAATCATCTAATGACCCGATTTTTTTGGCCGGGCATTCACGAGAATGTGCGCAAGTGGTGCAGTTCTTGTCAGAATGTCAGCTGGTGAATCCACCGGCCAACCCAAAAGCACCTTTGCGCCCCTTCCTTTGATAGAGGTCCCCTTCGAAAGAATTGGTATGGACCTCATTGGGCCATTAGAGCGATCTGCATGAAGACATCGCTTTGCTTTAGTCTTAGTGGATTGTGCAAGGCAATATCCAGAAGCAGTGCCACTTTGTACTATTTCTGCGAAGAGCGTGGCAAGTGCACTGTTTCAATTAATCTCCCGGGTGGGAATCCCAAAAGAGATTCTTACTGATCAAGGCACGGCGTATATGTCACGCACGATTCACGAACTTTACGAAATATTGGGCATTAAACCGATCCGGAAGGCTCCCCGGCCTGAGTCGGATGGTGGGGGTGTGTAGTAAGGGGAGCGTGGATCAGCGAAGTTTGTAGCGGGAGAGCGGGGGTGGAGCCGAGTGGTAAACAAGTAGGTCAAGTGCAAAAGGACGAAACCTGTTTCTGATTGCAGTAATTGGTGTGGGGAGACCAGATTAAAGCCGGCTGGTGCATGAGATCGGGAGAGACTGGGATCTCGTACATGCTGGAACAGAGCTGGGACTGTTTAAAGGAAACTTTGATTGTGTTTGTGTTGCCATAGTCTACTAAGGTGAAGGCGCCCGTGCGCATCTCTCACTGTCTGTTTACTATTTCTTTAATAAAAGTGTACGAGACCCAGTCACACCGACCCTTGTCTTCTTCCATCCTCTTTGTATCGAACATTGGACATTGTTACACAGATATTTTAAGTATTTTTTAGATAATTAGCAATAACAGTAATGACTTTTTGATGTATGTATGTATTTGTTTTGCATGATCTACAAAATTATTCAGTATAAGTATTTCTATAGTTTAAGTGAAAGCATTTTCTTGTACCTCTGTTACCATTGTGGAAGAATACAACACTGGCAAAAATCCTGTCTATCTTTGAGAAAACCAACAGAAATGTTTTCAGACATTTGGCTCCAGTACCAGACAACATGACTGTAATCATAGCTCATAACCTGTGACACCTGCCACAATATTCAGGAGACATTTTGACAGGAAAAAAAAACAAACAAACAAAAAAACAATGAGAACTGTATAGCTTTGCTCATCAAATTCTCTGCAATGCTTTTTATCATGTACTGTAGGTTTCCAAGTCATTACCGACGGTACAAATGACATGCCACCCTCCCCGATACTGGCATTCTCTCTGCGACTCGAGCATGCATCTGTGCCAGTCTGCACTTCTTAATTTGCTTATAATTGACATTTAATGTACCCTTCAACATGTTTATTAATTTCTCATCACAGAAATCAAATTAGAGCTCAGTGACTGGCAGAGATGTTCTGAGCAGTGACCTGATATGGCACAGCTTCTGGATTCTTACATTCTGACGAGGGCATTAGATTTATACAACAGCTAAACCAGGTAAGAAGCATGACAGATTTTTTATAACATTGCATTTGAATGTACTTAACTGTTGCACCACATTGTTATCAACGCAAAAAAGTCTTCTTATTTATTTTGAAGTTCTTAACTATTTTGAAGTTGAACTTCAAAAGTTGAATGAAACTATGAAAACTGCAAGTTATTTGCATATTTTTTTTATGCTATTGAGTGAATTAGTTTTTTTTACTGAATTGAGGCACACACAGCTTTTTGCCCTCACTGCCATATTACACGTCTGCAGATTGTCTGTAGTCTGTCTATGCAAGATCATGTCATCAAAACATTTTTGAAATCATTATAACCAGGGGCCCGTTTCACACAGAAGATTAAGGGAAAACTCTGAGTATGTTCACGCTGAAATGAGGTAAACTCTTGGTTTTCTGTTTCAGAATGGGAGGTAAGTCAAACCTGAGAACACAGGGTAAGTCAAGCCAGTTTCTAAAAGAGAGGTAACTTAAGTGTGACCACTTAACATCATAATAATAAAAAAAAAAATCATTTTGTTTTAAATCCCTGCTTATCTGGCTTATGCTACCCCGTACAATGTCTGAACTTTGTATTTTAAGCACTTGCGTTGTTTTTGCCTCTTCACGATGACTCGCTGAGTTTAGTCCTCAGTTGTACAGTGTACAGTTGTAAAGTCGCTTTGGATAAAAGCGTGTGCTAAATGACTAAATGTAAATGTAACTTATTCTCAGAGTCAGTTACCATGGCAACTAACTCTGTGAACCTAACCTGGTTGGGAGCAGGTTCCCTTTGGAGGGAACTCAACACTGTGTCGTTGAAAAACACTGTGTCTGCTTCTGAAGAAGTGGATGTTCTCAGCATCGGAAGAGAGGAGCATGAGTTTAACTCACCAGCTCATATTCCCGCATATGAGGAGTTGGTAGAGGTTGTGCTGTGGCCAGACTCAACATCAGCTGGCCACAAGATAAGCAGGAAGTTTCATTCTTCCAGTTCTTCAAGTTTCACCTCTGATATTATAACAGTTGGGTAAGTTACCCTATATTACATCAACAAGTCTAATTAGATTAATTTAATAATTATTATCCCTAGAAAGTATTGGTCTACTTATTGATTTGGTCTACTAATTAATTAATTTCTAAATCCCAAATCAACCTGAACCACTTGCTTTCAAATAAACAATATACAATTACATGAATTATTCTTGAATTGACCACAGCAGCGTGTGTTCAAATTCTGCATATGCTAGCATAAGCACATCCAGTTTTGCTGGGGAGAAAATACCTATTTTTGTCTGACGCTGTTGCCATGGTGACTCGTAATATCTGCATTGATAATGGCTTTTTACACGCTTAACTCACATCTTAGAGTTGATCAAACTTACTCATTTCAGCTGTTCTATAACCGAAAACTCAGTTTCTCATCTCAGGGTAAGTCAACTCAGAGTTCAAGTTTTAACTCAGAGTTGGTTGAACCTCCTTATTGAAACAGGCCCCGGGTCTCTGATGAATATACACTGACATAAAAATGGCTCCCAAATATTTTGAGTTGTTTCGCATTTGATAATATAATATTAATTTCTAGGTACTGTATATTTATTCAATAATGAGTATAAACACTGTAGTGACCATTTCAAGAAAATGTGCGTTCACTCCATGTGGTAATTACTGTAATTACGAGATTTTAACTTTTAAAAAGATTTCACATCCTTAACTCCTATTTAGAACTTGTAACCATGTGACTGCTGTATTTAGGCTGATAGTGTTGCCATAGAAATGCATAATTCCCAGTTCGAGGACATTAATTACATTAATTATGACATGGCTTGAAAATTATATAAATGGATCATGTGATGTTTATGTATTTTTGTTTAGGCCCCCTTAAAAGTAAAATGTGTCCCATGAGTTGATGTACAGGGGCACATTTTTCCTTTAAATTTAAAATTAAGTTAATTTAAAAGGCTAGAGTGATAAAAGGTGTATAAAAAGTGACAATGATGAGAACACAAAATCTGATCATTGCAACTACAAGGAAGTTTTATTGCTTTACCTGCCTAGAAGTCTTACACTAAGCTTATTTGCTTGCTTTGACTCTGGTGGAGGGTTTTGTAAATATTACTTTGCTCTCCTGATAGCCCTTCTGTTTTCAAAGGATTGCCTGCTCAGATCTCTCTCTTTTAATTCATCAGCACTGGACCTTTTCAGGCGCACGGCACCTGTGCTGTGTCTGTGTGCCGTGAGCCAGCAGTGATTGTGGGTAAACACGGGGCCTATTGTTCTTGCTCCTCATGGGACTCCGTTTCCCAGCCCTTATCTGCCGCCCCTCAGCTTCCGTACCTGCACACCATTCAACATGTATTAATTAAACAACAATGCAGGGGCCGACTCTATGGGACGAGGATTACACCTCTGCTTCAGCCCTGATGAAACCTGAGGTCATTGGCTCAGCCTGGAGAGATTTACAACTGCCTCCAAACATATCTGAGACCACTTATGAGTTTTTCACCAGCCACTGCTAGATTGGATTATGTTGTATTGTTTTTAACCAGACCATCAAACAATGCAGCTGCTGTATGTTCCCAACTCATTAAGGAAAAATGAAATTCATTTGAATCTTGTGTCTTAATGAATTCTGTAAACCACATTGCTGTGGAGAAGCAGGTGGGCAGAACCTGCTGTGCCTTTACTGGACTTTTGATTACTCACTGTAGCACTAATGAATATTCATTAAACGGCTTTCACGGATTACTACAGTCTACAATTATGATTCTGTTTTGTTTTTTAACAATTTTGGCCTACTGAACTTTTGAATTTTGCAAGTTTTTTTTTTTTTTTTTTTTTTTACAACTTTTGATAAAATGCAAAATTGATAATGATTGTCTGTGATATTTTCCAGTAAAACTACAACAATGATTTAAACATTAGCATTAGTTAATATAATAGCTAATATTGCAAGAATGTGTTCATGGTATGTGATGCTCCAACACTATCTCACGACCAATTCGTACGAATTCGACGCATGATTAAAAAGTGGCTAATTCGTACTAATTCGTACGACCTCACTCGTACTAATTTGTACGATTTGTCTATACCCACGTGATGGTTAGGTTTAGGGGCGGGGTCAGGGGTAGGTCATTCGTACGAATTCATACGAATTGGCCAATTCGTAAAATATGTACGATTTAGCAAAATCGTATTAATTCGTACGAGTGAGGTCGTATGAATTGTTACGAATTAGCCACTTTTTAATCATTCGTCGAATTTGTACGACTTGGTCGTGAGATCGGGTTGGATGCTCTGATTAATAGAGTGATGCAGGTATAACATAACTTTGTAGGCCAACCGGGCGTTAGCATCACACTTCCCTCGACAAAGGCTTTTGGATTTTTGCAAAAAAAAAAAAACAGGCTCTGTGATCAACAGTTTATGATACTTGCACGTTTATTCCAACAATATATTTTCACAGATAATGAATCTTAATGAAGATCTTATGAATTTTCAAGCCTCAAATGCAGTCGTATTTGCCAGAGGTAAAACTCTAAAGGTAGGCTATAAACAAACTACATTCTGTCACCATCACAATTCTGACAACTCTTTCAGTTTTCATCAAAAAATATTTTCCCAGAAAGTGTGAGAAAGACTAGTTTATAAGAGCACAATTATAAGCATAATGAGGCTGTAAAATAAGACAGATTACCTGTTTGGTGTGATGATGTTTACGGTCCCTGGCAGCCTCTGCAGTCCCATTTAGCCAGTTGTTGGCAACCACCTTTTTCAAGACATGTAACCACTTAAAAAGATCAGGAGTGGGGTAATATTGATGCATGTTATGTTGTAGTATAAAATGTGAAAGTGTCTTGAGCTTGTGTTCACCAGAGACCTTATTTCAGCCAGTTAAAGGGGGGGGGGGGGTGATTGCGATTTCACTTTTTTCATTTTAAATAGTGTGTAATGTTGCTGTTGGTGCATGAACCGTATCTGCAAAGTTGCAGCGCTGAAAGTTTAGTTTAAGCAGAGATATCTTTTAAAAATCAGGAAGTACAAAAATGACTCAATTGGGACTACAGCTGGGTTTTAGACGTCACTAACCCACACATTTACATCAACCCTCCCTCCGGAAAATGCAAAAAAGGACATGAGCATATTTCTGTGGCTGTCCAGTATGTTGTGTTCTCCCAGCTGACAGGTCTTCTGTGTTCGAGCTTCCAATGGACTCTGTACTTCTTCAACAATGGATACAATTTATGTTTGATTATGTTCCTGAAAATGACGATCGTAATCTAGCTCTCTGTGCTGCGCATATACGGAAGACAGCTTCCAGAATCTCCACGAGTTCAACTCCAGATTCAACAAGAAACTGTTACTAAAACATGAAGCAGTTCCAACTTTAAAACCAGAGGCAGCAGTTGTTGGGCCACAACCTGCAAGTAGGCTAAGACTTAATCATTTTAAATGTATTTGCATGTATAATTCCAGACGTAGCCTTGTATTTTTGTGTTTTTTTTTTTTTTTTTTTTTTTTTTTTTTTCAAATACCAGTGCTGGCTTTAGAGCCACTCAGCTACTAGTTATGCTATTTTGTGTCCACGACAAACGCGTACAAACATTATGGACCTGAATTTTGTATAAGTACTAATGTTTTAAACAAATTTTTCATGTATATATGCTTTATGACGTTATTTTAGATTTGATCAAGACCGTAATGTGAACGCTGTTTGTGTTTAACATTAGTAGCCAGTCAGATGCTGTTGTTGCAGTCAGATGCTATTGTGTAAAACAAACGTGTATAAAGTAAAAAAATGTAGCACATTATCATTCAGAAGCGTTTAGTAAGAGCCGAGTGTGGTGAGGTTCTGCTTGACTCTTTCATCGCCGCTTTCTCGGTCTGATTCTGCCTCAAACTGATACTGCAGTTCACACCATTATTTACATCTGAGCACAGGAAAAGGAAATGGGCGTGAAGTATCCGGACAACGTGAGCGACAGTTTAGCCAATCACAACACACCGGGCCAAACTAACCAATCTGAACCCACTGCCTGTTTCTGAGGGAGTGTTTTCATAGAATCACGAAGTCGACCGCTCGTTCAGGGGACAGAGGAGAGTGCGGCTTACAATAAAGGTGAAGTTTATGAAAAATAAGACTTTTTTAAAAAGAAAAACCATGAATATATGCACCCCATAAACAGAATCATGCAAAGAAAAAAAGCAGTCAAACCCCCCCCCCCCCCCCCCCCCAATGGACTCTGTACTTCTTCAACAATGGATACAATTTATGTTTGATTATGTTCCTGAAAATGACGATCGTAATCTAGCTCTCTGTGCTGCGCATATACGGAAGACAGCTTCCAGAATCTCCACGAGTTCAACTCCAGATTCAACAAGAAACTGTTACTAAAACATGAAGCAGTTCCAACTTTAAAACCAGAGGCAGCAGTTGTTGGGCCACAACCTGCAAGTAGGCTAAGACTTAATCATTTTAAATGTATTTGCATGTATAATTCCAGACGTAGCCTTGTATTTTTGTGTTTTTTTTTTTTTTTTTTTTTTTTTTTTTTTTTCAAAATACCAGTGCTGGCTTTAGAGCCACTCAGCTACTAGTTATGCTATTTTGTGTCCACGACAAACGCGTACAAACATTATGGACCTGAATTTTGTATAAGTACTAATGTTTTAAACATATTTTTCATGTATATATGCTTTATGACGTTATTTTAGATTTGATCAAGACCGTAATGTGAACGCTGTTTGTGTTTAACATTAGTAGCCAGTCAGATGCTGTTGTTGCAGTCAGATGCTATTGTGTAAAACAAACGTGTATAAAGTAAAAAAATGTAGCACATTATCATTCAGAAGCGTTTAGTAAGAGCCGAGTGTGGTGAGGTTCTGCTTGACTCTTTCATCGCCGCTTTCTCGGTCTGATTCTGCCTCAAACTGATACTGCAGTTCACACCATTATTTACATCTGAGCACAGGAAAAGGAAATGGGCGTGAAGTATCCGGACAACGTGAGCGACAGTTTAGCCAATCACAACACACCGGGCCAAACTAACCAATCTGAACCCACTGCCTGTTTCTGAGGGAGTGTTTTCATAGAATCACGAAGTCGACCGCTCGTTCAGGGGACAGAGGAGAGTGCGGCTTACAATAAAGGTGAAGTTTATGAAAAATAAGACTTTTTTAAAAAGAAAAACCATGAATATATGCACCCCATAAACAGAATCATGCAAAGAAAAAAAGCAGTCAACCCCCCCCCCCCCCCCCCTTTAACCAAAAACCATTGACTTCGGGACGATGGAACCGAAAGTGCTAAAGTGCAACTCTGAATTCCGTTCTTTTTCTCGTAGGTGAGTTTCCTCGTAAACAGTCACTTCTGGCTTATTTGAGTGTGCAGCAACTATGATTGTTCAATTTCTGAACCTTGTGAGAAACTTTTAACTTAGATCGTAAATGGAAACAAAGTAGTTTAGAGCACATCATAGCACAGAAACTTACAAATGATTTACTTTTAGCTTCTGACCAAGGCTGTATCTCAATAGTAGTTCTACTCAATCTTAGCGCTGCGTTCGACACTATATATCATAAAATACTCTTGGATTGACTACAAAACTACACTGGTGTTCAGGGACTGGCATTAAGCTGGTTTAGATCGTACTTATCAGACCGTTACCATTTTGTCTGTTTAAATGGGGAAAAATCGAAGATAACGTGTGTAGACTATGGAGTGCCGGAAGGATCAGATTTAGGCCCTCTGCTATTCTCAATATATACTATGCTGCCACTTGGTAATATTATAAAAAAAACAACAAAAAAAAAAAAAACATGGAATTAATTTCCATTGTTATGCTGATGACACTCAATTAAATATTTTAGCACGGCCAGATGAAAACACTAACTTATCTAAATTGACAGCGTCTTAAAGATATTAAATGCTGGATGACGTGTAATTCCCTACTATAAAATTCAGATAAAACGGAGGTATTACTTATTGGTCAAAAAAACTACCCACAAAACCTCTTACAATACAACTTTAATTTAGAAGGATGTCCTGTTAGTAAAATACCTGGTTGTTATACTTGACCGCAACTTGTCTTTCGAAAAAGTAGTTCATATGTTACAAGAACAGCCACCTTTGAAACATTGCTAAACTATGTAACATGCGTAACATGCAGAAAAGTTAGTTCATGCATTCATGACCTTGAGATTACTGCAATGCTTTATTAGCTGGTTGTCTTGCATCCTCAATAAATAAGCTAAAGTTAGTGCAAAATGCAGCTGCTAGAGTTCTTACTAGGTCAAGAAAATGCGATCATAACACCAATTTTATCATCTCTACACTGGTTAGCTATTAAGTTCCGTACCAAATACAAAGTATTATTACTGACATAAAGCCAAATGGTTTAGCTCCTGTGTAATAGACCATACTATCGCCCCACAATCCATCACATTCTTTAAAATCACTAAATCTGAGGTCATTCCTAGGATATCTACGTCCACTAAAGGAGGGAGGGCATTCTCACATTTTGCTCCTAAACTCAACGGAATATCCTTCCTGATATTGTTCGTGGCCCAGACTCTCTGTCCCAGTTTAAAACTAGATTAAAGACACATCTAGACACAATGACACATCTCTTTAGCCAAACATTCACATAATGCTTACCTTTTATACTGTTGAATCAGATCGAATGCATTAATATTATGAACAGCAGCTTTGCTAATTATTTCCCATCTGCTTTTCTACTGGTAAATGGCATTCGCCATCTCCAGTTTGCCTCTCACGGAGATTTCAGATGCCCCAACACCTGCGATGAGATGATTTAACGCCTGTGTAGAGACGACTCGACGCCTGTGAAGACACGACTCAACTCCGCCGATATGTTATGCCCTGAATCAATAAATGATTAACTAACTGTATTTATTTCTGAAATGCAGTTTCTGTTAAGTTACTTTGAAACAATATGTATTGTGAAAAGCAATATATAAATAAATGTGAATTGAATTGAATTGAACCTGAATACTTGGACTTACCTGAAAAACATAGGCTAAAGCACTATATGTTTCATTTGTATCTATTTATATGCTTTTGTTTACACAAATTCACTGCCCTACAAAATCACCCCAATCGTTCTAGAATGATTGATTGTTTCCAAATAGAGCTGTTAATCTCCTTATACAGTTTTCATTCCACGGTATTTCAGATAAACAAAATATCGCAATATCAGGGGTTTTTTTTTTCTATAGCATGCTGCCCAAATGAATGGTTAATGCAATAACACATTTGTTTTGTTAACACTTTATTTCGATTGTCCACTCTAGATATCCTTCTAACAAAGTGATTTTGCAACTTAATGCAGTCATTAGGGTATTGGTATACTGTCTGCTTAATATCTGCTATAATATAACAATACATTTTGTTTAGTTAATTTCTAAATTAATGAGCATTTGTATACACATAAACTATATTCATAAAAATAAGATTAATACATTCTGTATAAATTCTTGTTTGCAGTTACTTTATGATACCTAATGCATTAAATAATGTTGTCGAATTGAACCTTATTTTAAAGTGCTAACCCAGCTAATTAAATTAATTAAACATATTTTAGTATTCTTAAAGTGAAATTTTGCCATTCTCATGACAGTTCATAACAATTTTATGTTTTGCGGGATAGTTGGTGTATATTTTTTAAATCATTTATAAGTATTCATACAATCTGCTAACACTTTTTCAGAAAAACCCTAAATTTCCGCATAAATCAAGTCACCCGAACTCATAAAGAATCCTTATAAAATAGTTACATTTTTTTGTGAGATGGTTGCATTTTGCATATATGGAGAATGTAATATCTCATGTTTCCTAATTGTTTATTTCATCTTGCTGGAGATTTTAAAAGCAGCAATTTTATATATTCTTCTTAATATATAAATATATATATATTACTATTGATATGGGCATTTCTTCGTATTTAGTTCTATTTTTCAGAATTTTAAAATGTGTAAAATAGATCTTAATATTATATTTTTTTAAGGGTTTCAATTTATTTATTTGTGATTTTTTTACCCATAGTAACCCTTTAATAAATGTAATAAAAGGAAACAAAAAAAAAGAAAAAAAAAGAAAGCCCAACATGAGTAAATCACAGTTGAAAGAAAGAGATACAGCCCCTTTTACTGCCTGTAACCCGCAGCTATTGTGTAAACACTAGAGGTGTGTTTAATGGGCTCTTGCACATTGGCAGGGTCTGTTGCTCCAGTACCGACAGGGGGAGAGCAGAGATTAGCAGGTAATGATGTGAATTAAAATAATGCAGCTTGTGACCGTCAGGGTGTAAACAGGAACATAAAAAAGCAATCACATGTGGGTAGCCGAGATAAGGGATTTCCAACAGTACAAATTTGGTAATCCTATTAATGCGAAACCCTTCACTCTTGCGATGGACTTCCTGTACCTCGTTCTGTAACACCAGGGAAAGGTTGTGAAGTTTGGCCAGAGAGTTGCGAGTTTCGACTTTGGGATCTGTTGGGGCGGGTTGGTGCTTAAAAAGGAGGAGGTTTGGATTGATGGCTGTTGTGTCATCATTCTCAAACTGCCATTCCACCAGAGAGTGAAAATAACTCTGCTGAGAGCATTCACAAACACACGCTCCCATAGCTCATACCAGCGTGACAGCTACAGACACACAGATACATTAAAGCGGACAACACAACACCTCCAAGCCACGCAAAGCCCAAGTGGGCTGGGAACGATGAAAAATTCTATGCTCTTTTGAACCGTAGCAGGCTGAAAAAGAGGTCCTCTTCTTTTCTTCTGCCATTCCAGCCGTCACCTTTTAGAAGCGAGAAGCGCCATATCCGCTGAGGATTAACCCTCGAGTCACTCTTCCTATAGAGGAAGTGCCACCACTAGCATTTCTCATAAAGTAATTGACTGTATGTCAGTGTCTGTCAGGGAAGGAGCCTTTCCATTCTGCTGTGCTTTGGCAAGCTCAATAAATCTTCTGCTGTTGGCATAGGTATGGAGATTCATTGTGAACAGCTAATCAGATCTGGAATCCAATTACTCTCACCGTGTAGAATGATGGATTTTACACTGAATAAGAGGAGCGTGGGTTCCGTACAGGCGTACAAGTAATAAATAACTCCAACTCAAAGAAAAAGTTTCTCTGTTTGGTGTAACAAAAAAGGCAGGATTCTTCGATCTCACTGTGTCAATCATGTTGGTGGTACGTGTGCAAAAAGCCCTGTTAGAGGGGCTTCCTGCATTTTTATCTTTTACAATTTCTAGACAAGAACGTATGAATGTTAAAGATTTATATAACAAAAGGTTGAAGTCAACATTTAAACCAACATTAAACCAACATTTAGGTTGATATATATATATATATATATACAGTATATATATATATACATATATATAGTTGGACTTGGTTCTATGCACTGAAGAATTGTAAGATCTATAACATGCTTTTCAGAAAATTGAAAGAAAAATAAATATGTAAAACATTTCATAAGAAAAATATTTTGGACACGTTCTGGTTGCCAAATGTTAGTGGAACGTTCATTGAACTTTGAGATTGCGACTGCAGTTACTCTGTTTGCACACCTGTGTAAACCTGAGGTGAGCTGATTTAATACATCCATCTAAAATCACTTTTTTAGACAAGTGTCAGACATTATTCTAGGCTGTTACGTGTGGACTTTTTTTTTGTCCAATAATCAGAATCTCAGTTTTTTTTTTTTCAGAATTTAGTTGTAGGAAATTACTAGTCATTCAATTTTTTTTTTTTTTTTTTTTTTTTTTTTTTTTTTTTTTTTTTTATCAGCTACGCATTCCGTTACTTTTGTGAATTGGTAAGATTTGTTATAGGTTTTGAAGAAATATGCAGCTGAGTATCATCAGCATAACAGTGAAAGCTGATTCCTAATTCCTAAGTTTCCTAATGATATCTCCCAAGGGTAGCATGTACAGAGTGAATAGCAGCGGTCCTAGTACTGAGCCTTGTGGTACGCCATACTGAAGTTGTGATCGATAAGACATATCTTCATTTACTGCTACAAACTGATAACGGTCAGATAAGTGTGATTTAAACCATCCTAATGCAATTCCACTAATGCCAACATAGTCTTCTAGTGTATTTAAAAGAATGTTGTGGTCAATTGTGTCAAATACAGCACTAAGATCAAGTAACACAAATAGAGAGATACAACCACGATCTGACTTATGGTGGACGGGCTCTACTTCAGCCGGAACCGAATCATGTAAAGAGTTCACTAAGCTAATAGTACAGTTTACTAGCCCGTAGCAAAATTTACCAGACAGTTTACTTTGTCAAGCTGTTTCGAACTCCCAAAACTCGGTCCGTCCGTCCATCTATATAATCCCCCAGATGTTTTATTCAAACTAATGCATCATCATTTATCAGTAGCTCCGTGACCGTCTGCCTCAGTCAAAGTGCGCCCTACACAGTATCACTCAAAGCAGGTCACACTGCTCACAGGGTAACTAACCATTACTAATGCAGTGGTTGGAACTTGTTCCACCTACAGTAGCTGTACATGGCAAACCTACTTTAATGCATCTTTATTTTTGAGATGTTTTTTTTTTTTTTAGATTTATTTTTGAAAGATGTGAGAGCAGACTTGTAGAAAAAGGGTCATTTAACGGGGTCACATTTCAGAACTAGAATGAGAGACCTGGTGTCAAGTAGAAACCCAGACAGCAGACGTCTCTCATGACATCGAAACAACGTTGATTTTGCTCACCGAATTAACGTTGAACCAACGTCAGACGCGGCATTCTTCAAAGCTAAATGAAAATTGAAAATTGGTTTGCTTTCATAAAGTTGAAACAACGTTGATTTCAAGTTGATTTTCCACTAGTTTTGAAAGAATGACGCGTCTGACGTTGGTTCAACGTTAATTCGATGAGCAAAACCATGTCAGATCAACGTTGTTTCGATGTCATGTTTCCACATTGATTCAATGTCAGTTTGCTATCTGGGAAAGTATTCATTTATATTACAATCTCTCAACTGGTGCATTTCATGCAAGGCTTAAATCTTAAGACTCTTTTATTAATTCTCTTTACAACAACACCTAATGCACGATAAAGAGGGATATAATGACTTCACAAAAAAAAAAAAAAGAAATCTGTCAAATATAATCTCCTAAAAGGTTGTTTTTTTTTTTCTTCCTTTTTTCATTTTTTAGTCTCAACAGCACAGAATTTAGAGGTGGTTTATGCCAAAATGCGGGATGGTTGTTTCTAGGAAAGTATGTCACAGATGGTTTATGATTCATATATTTTACAAGCTGCACTTTGAAAGACATTTTCATAATACATGCCTATCCACAAGTTTCCGAGGGGCGCTTATGTAAAAAATAAAGTGGGTGAAACTTCCGGTGAGGCGGCGGAAGTAGCATTCCAATGGTATTTTGTGTGTTAGTTAGCGAAGAGGCTAGCTGTTTTTCGGAGAATTATTTTACTATTTAAAGACGCCAATCTTTATGAGAGATGACGTTACGGAGCTCAGGGACAACATGCGCTGTTCGCGGTTGTATGTATAACCGGACTAAACTAATTCAGTGGCTTAAATAATAATAATAATAATAATAATTCGTTACATTTATATAGCGCTTTTCTGGACACTCAAAGCGCTTCACAAAGAGGGGGGGATCTCCTCAACCACCACCAATGTGCAGCATCCACCTGGATGATGCGACGGCAGCCATATTGCGCCAGAACGCTCACCACACACCAGCTTACTGGTGGAGAGGAGACAGTGATGAAGCCAATTGGTGTATATGGGGATGATTAGGAGGCCATGATGGACAGAGGCCACTGGGCAAATTTGATTGTTTTGAACGTGATTGTTTTGAACATAAGCTGAAAACGAAATCACAGTGATCCTACCAACGACTGAAGTTTCCATCAACCTACCAAAAGACAACGAATCATCCTGTGTACATTTGTTTAAATTCTTAATATTCTATAAACTCTATCAGCATGTGTTTGGCTGTTCGCTACTGATGTTACAGCTAAACTCAGGATCAAAGCCTGTGTTGACAGAATACCAAATGTGCCAGTTAATGTATTCAAGTAGCACATTCATTTATAATTTTGAATAAACTCCAAAGCACAATGACTAAGTGTGTATTTTTTATTTTAATTGTTTGTCAGCTCGCACAACTGTCTGTCACCATGCCTTGATGAGTATTGATTATTAATAATGTTATTATAATACTCCCAATCAACTACTGCGGAGGGTAAAGGCACTGTTATTTCACCCTTTTTAATTTCGTTGAGGTTGTGTTCCCACATCGTTAGCTAGTTTGGATCGCTATAACTTGAATGACCGTCAACTGTTGAATGAACGAGTGTCAAGCATGTCAAGTAGCGCTTTGTTTACTTCAAACCGGAAGTCGCGCCCACTTTTGACGCAAGGCCTCATGGGGCGTAGGAAACTTGTGAATACAAAATAATTAGTGTGATGCTCCTCCAGTAATATATATTCAGTCTAAAAAAACTCATTTGAATTCATTTGATTGGTATTTGATTACTTGTTTGCAGTCCAGGTGTCATCCAAGCCTCTAGTACTGTATTTTTAGGTTGTAAAAGGAACCAGGCATAAATCAGTGCACCATTTTCTGCTTGAGTGTCTTCAATATGGTCTCCTTGGTGACCAGTTTAGAGTAGCACAAATAATCCCCTCCAAATAGTGTAATAAGATGTCTACTAATGGGAGCTTTCTCTCAGTGGTGCCTTGAACACAAGGTCCTGCATACCTTTCACTTCTCTAACAACAAAATCCTTTTCCTGTTCTTTTCTTCCTTCAATTGCTGTTTGACAAATTCCTGGAGCTTTTCAAGCTCTGCAGATTAGATACAGAAGAATTTTTTCCCAATCTTTTGGCCCTTTTGAAAGCGAACATCACGGCTCAGCACGGTAGTTCTAATGAAAATTATGCTGAACACAAAAGCTCTACAAGTCTTGCACCACAAGTGATTCATTGCTGTTTTCGACTTGTATACTTTGATTATTTTTAT
Source organism: Pimephales promelas (assembly GCF_016745375.1). The sequence goes on from NW_024121099.1 coordinate 26,213,551, forward strand.
CTATACAAGCAATATCTCTCGCACACATCAGTGCTTTTATAGTACTACCTACAGTACTTACAGTAGGTAACATTTTAAGCTGGCATTCACATGTTGCTGAAAGTTATGCTGCTTTATAAGATAAATAATTTTAGCCAGACTATACATTTTTATTAATTACTATTTTACTATTAATAAACTATTTTTACTGTGTTATGAGTTAATCACTGAGCCAGCAAAGTGCCCACTACATGTATATAATTCAATTCAGGCCCGACCACATCAACTGTATGCTTCAATTGAACAATTCTGGAGATGCACTGTATCTGGGTGAGATCCAGCATGCTCTCCTCTGTTACTTCCAGCCTCACTTCTTTAACCAACGATTCCTCAAGCATCCCAAGCAAAGAGTTTGTTTTTTGGCATGAATAATAAAATGTCTACAAACTTTGAAAAGTCCACGATAAAAAGATGGTACTCCATTGAGATAAATGTTCTTGTGGTCCATTAAAAAAAGTGCAGCATCCATACCAAGACGTTTGACTCTTTGTAAAATTGTTTTAGCCATCATACGCCATACCAGATCGACAGACCCTTTCAAAAACGTTTGAACAAATAGTAACACTTTATTTCGATAGTCCACTTTAGACATTCTACTAACAACAAGTTACTTTTCAACTACATGTCAATTAAGTGTCATTAGAGTATTAGTGGACTGTCAGCTTAATACCTGCTAACACTTTATTTTTTTTGGTCCCCCAACAGACATTCAACTGACTATAAGTAACTTGGCAACTACAAGTAAACGTATTCTCCTAACCCAAAGCCTAACACCTAACCATAACCTATAACAGTCTACTATTATAGACTAATACTCCAATGAGAGTTACTTGACATGTAGTTGAAAAGTTACTTATAATTAGTAAAACGCCTAAAGTGACTATCAAAATAAAGTGTAACCGAACAAACTGTAGGCGAAAAGCCGCTAGCCTACTTTGCAAGTACTACCATTCATTGTCCACCCTTCGCTTTGGGCAAATAAAGAACACTTTTAGGTATCCAAAGTATTTTGGCAAAAGGCCAACAGGTGGATCTACGCCAGAAACTATATGCCACAATGTCGATGCTGCTAAATTTTGACTTACTAGGCCTCTTACTCGAAAAGACATTTGTGGATGGATCCATTTCCATTTTTAAGTCTGCCCTCTATCCTTTCAACAATTCTCTCTCAATTATTCTTTTGAGGAACTTCATCACCAATGTATACTCTCAAATATTTAACCCCCTAATATTTAATTAAATATTAATCAGGGCACTCAAACTACCATTGAGCTTCAGTATACTTTCGATGTTATGGTACAACAGTCAAATCATTTCATTCTGTCAATTTTTATTTTTTTTCCTTTTTTCCTTATTTCTGGGCAATGGAGATAATTGTAATGGTAAACGTGAGTAATAGTAACATTGTTCCCGAAGGCTCCATTTATCAGCAGTGAAGTTGATCAGCTGAAGTATGACGTCAAGGGGATTCCCAGGTTTTTTTCTGGGACACAGATCATATTGTGTCAAACGCAGCACTAAGATCAAGCAAAACTAGTATTGAGATACAGCCTTGGACAGAAGCTAGAAGTAAGTAGATTGTAATTTTAACGAGCACATTTTCTATGCCAAAGTGGGGTTTGAATCCAGACTGAATTTTTTAACAGCTATTTTTTTTTTTTTTTTTGCAAAAAATAAGCACATCTGAGCAGACCCATCTTTTATTTTTTTTAGACATAAATGGAAGATTTAAATGGGTCTGTAATGTTCTAATTCGTTTGGATCTAATTGTGGTTTCTTAATGAGAGGCTTAATAACTGCCAGAACGGTATAATTTGACTCTGTGGCCACTTTCAATACAGTGTGAATATGGCCTTTTTGTTTTCTCTCCAGGCTAAAGAAAAATTTTGATGGGGTGTCCATTCAAGTTAAATTCTGATACCTTGACCTTTCAAGAACTCATTGTGCCTTTATACCAAGCCTGTTCTCCAATAGGTACCTTTTGGACTTTAATGTCTCAGCTTGTCTTAGTTCCCTTTCAACATCAGCCAACACTTATAATTTTTTTTTTTCAGATTCTAATTTTTTTCATGACGAGAGTGGTCTTGAGAAACAATGAAAGCATACTTTTGACAACGCATTTTTATTTCAATCTTTCCATAATCCCACTACTGTCTCAAATCTTTAAAACATAGCTTTCTTGTTGGACGGATGCACTTTTTTTCCCCTGAAGTTTGCAATAAAAACCATATGTAAAAAATAAATAAATAAATAAATATAACAGGCATATCGGATGCTCCTGGTTAAACATCTATGCTTTACTGTACGTCCACCGGCGAGGCTTACATACATACAAGTCAAAAATCAGTAATAGCCCAATGCGGTTTTCTCCATTGGCCGATAGTTAACTGGTCATGACGTCACGCCATTGGACTGATTTCATAAGGACGCAATCATGCAAAGGCGTTCTCACAGTGTCAATTCTCGACATACTTTAAGTTCACTTGAAAGTCCAAACTGAGTACAACTGTGACAGAGTATGTGTACTGTTATGGTGACACGCCCTTGCAAAAGGATTTCAATTTGAAATTAATTAATTTGGGCGCCAGGTAGAATTAAGTCTACCACAACATAAGCCCAATGTCAATTGCAAAATATATTTCAAAATATCACACTTATTAACACTCATATGCCAATCGTCACACTCAAAAATAATCCAGTACAAAAAACAGGAACAAAACAAAAGCGCTCGCTCTTAACGTGACTTGAATGAATTTGGGGTGAATAAATGTATGTTTGTGTGTGTGTGTGAATATGCGTTTGTCATCGATGTAAATGCATAAAGGCCACACAAGGAAGACTTTTGGGCTTGAGGGTAATTGGTTTGGAGTGAGTACACCTGAGGAAAGGCTTTAGGACCAGGCAACACTGCAGATGGGGCCTGAAGGTTCCAAAGAAGCGGTGATGGAATCCCCTTTGGCTCATTCCCTCTGTTGACTGTACCAACTCGAAAGCATTGTGTGTTGTAGGTGTTCAACGCAGGTGACTTGACTCAATTAGCTTTACTTGTAATGTTCGCTTCCATGCAAATCTTTAGTAGCAGCAAAAGATTTAAGCAATGAATGAAGAGAACCTATGAGCTATGACAGTCTGTTCAACTGCTGCATTTACGTTTACCTCCTCCAATTCCTTACTGCTTCCTTTTAATACCCTCTGCATTGTCCTTTGTCTTTCTCCTGATTTGTCAACTTAATTTCATTCATGTGATAGTAATTAAAAGGTGTTGGTTTGTCCAAAAATCTTCACAGTACATTACATAATGTTGTGGGCCTAATTTTCTGCCAGAGGTCCTGGACATCTTGTTCAGATACATGGCATAATGCAAATTTGATCAAATATCAACAGATAAAAAGAAATCAAAACCTGACAGTCTGGATCTTCCATGAATGTAATGTAGAGTGAGACACTATATCACAACTAAAAAGAGGATCAGGTCTCCTTAAAAAGCATCCTTTCTCCAACAATGACTGGAGCTCTTAATATTGATCTGTCAATGTACACCAGAATAGTGAATTTAACTTTACAATGTACAGATCAAATCATTTGTTGGATGTTTTGATTTTCCGACTCATGACCCTGGACAGTACTTGACAAAGTTCACCACAAATTATAGGTGATCAATTATAATGATTAGCTAACTGTTTATTGAAATGTATGGATGAAATGAACATAAAATAACAATGGATAGGATAGGTTCCATTTTATTTATGATGCAACCAGACATAAGGCAGCACACTGGTGGGCAACGGAGCTATTCTCTCTCCGTTTTATTGTCTTTCTCTCGCCTTCTCCCATTTTATCCAATTCTTTAAGCCCCTCTTCTTTTTTCCCCCCACTGTTGGACAGAAGTAAGAAGTATTTTTCATTTCCCACTGGCAGGTCCAGTGGTGCCGCCACTTTGCTCATCCTCCTGTGGAGCTTTTGACTCATCCTTTAGAATCCCCTGAGCAGAAGCCCAATGTTCTCGCTTCATCTCCATCCTGTTCGCACTGACTGATCCAATCAATATTCCTCACCGATAGGCTCGGCTACCACACGCTCCAACAGAACTGATTTTTCTTTCTCTTTCAACCTTGACAACCACTAGTTTTGCCAATAAAGCTTTGAAGGATCAGCAGAGCGGGTTTGTCGTTATTTGAAAAATGTACCACTCCCCTAAAGGAGATTCTCAGTCATTATTATCTGTGGTGTGGTCGAAGTTTTAAACGTGTTCACCCTTGCAGTCTCACATTCCGGATAAAATTGTTCCGGATAAAAACGTCTGCTGAATGCTTGCAATTTTATTTACTTTATTCTAATCCAACTAAAACCTGCTTAAAATGGTAACAGGTATTAAGTGGTTTTTAGCGGTTGACAAACTTGTCTAAATGTAAGTGAAAAAAAAAAAACTAAAACAAAAAAAAAAAAGCACGAAAACCTTTCTGCATAAGACACAACTAAATTAAGCCTTTTCAATGTAAAATAATCTGTATGAAAGGATTTGTTCACTTTTTGCAGTATAAACATTTGTAGTAGTGCAATATGAAATAAAATACATGGGTGAATAAAGCCTATTCAAGATTAAATCAAAAAACATAATTAATTTACAGTTACAATACATCTATGGTCTGGCCCTGGATTTCTGGATATGGCCTAGTCAGATTCACAAATTTTAATTAATTGCATGCAATTAAATTATGTTGCGACAAAATGTTCATTTGCCTTGCTTTAACCTAAATATAATTGCTCATATGCTCATTACCTAAATATAAAAAAATAAAGAAACATAAAAATGTGATCATTTGTTCATCCACTCTCATCCATTCTCTCTCAACTGGAAAAGAACTGGTTAATACGGAGCCTCTAAAGGGACATAGTGATGGGAAAAAAATATGTCAATACTTTTGTGTCCCCTCACAATTGTTTTGCATTCCCCCAATAAATTTTGCATTCGCTTCCAAAAAATTCAAAAGGTTTGTGAGTAAATGCAAAACTTTTTGCGAGGGATTTTTTTTTTTCCTTCCTTTCTTCTCCCATCTCATGTTTTTCCAATCATCATATCCCATTAGGGGCTCTGTAGGCTTACCAGAGTTTAAAACACAGCTAAACCAGCTTTACAATAAAGTTTTTCTTGGAGGGATTGAGTATAAGAGACGGCATATGTATATTTCCAAAGTATTTTTGGCCACCAGCATTAGCTTATTTTATTAGTAGAAATGTTATATAAATTGTGATAGTTCAATGCCAAATGAGAGCTGGCTGTTGATTAAAGTGCCATAAATTGAAATGTCAAATTCCCATCTTGACTTCAAAAAAGGTCATTAAATGTAAACTCCTCTGAGAGAGACTTTCACAGGTTGTCTGAGGTTTAGTATCTCAAATCCTTATCACAAGCTTAACAGCATGTCTCATGTTCTCATGGGTCTGCTTGGTCAAAAATTACAAAGATGAAGAAGAAAAATGAAATAGTTTCAATAAACCCAGTGCAACGTTTGCTTTCTCGGGATAAAGAAAGCAAAGACCTTTTCAGCAATTAGCTGAGTAACAATAATGATTCATAATAGTCAAAATAACCTATATTGCAGCAATCACTAAGCTCACAGTCCCATTCAAATAGATGTGAATGCTTTCTGAAATTGTATAATGTTCAGCAAGATTATCAGGATTGCTGAAAGATAATCACATAAGTCATCATGCAATATTCATTTAAAGCAAGCACCACCACAATCTCATAAAGGTATTATGTCAGATGCACAGCAGCATGAAGAAACCAATATCACAAATAAATGAACACTGTAATGAGTCAAATTAGGTCTGAAATTGCATACATTGCTTCAATTGTGATGTATTTGCATATGCTTTATTTATTTATTTTTGCATTTTTATGCATTTGGCAGTTTTTATCAAAAGTCCTTTGAGTATCTTATCTATGGTTACAACGCATGTTTGTTAGAGGCCCTCCTGTGACACAGTTTAAGTGGTTTTCCTATTGCTGGAGACAATATGCACCTATTATAATGCAGACTATTTCACATTCATTTTTGTTTATATATTTAGTAACAAGTGTGACTGATGAAATGTACTCTTCATAAAATATTGGCATCATTATGCCTTTTCAGTATGAATGGGTAACTTAAAGCTGGTCCGTAGCTTTTCCTCTTTGTCGCCATCTCTGTTCGAAATCTGCAATTGGCGTTATTCGCGGAATTATCATCTTTACGTGGGTTGTAAATTGGCATGAAACAGCGCGGAAGAACACAGTGTTTTGAGGCGAGTGCTACTGTCAATCATCGCGCTGTGTGGATACTGTCATACAGTATCACAGATTTACTTTTTGAAAGTTTGAACCACATACGAATATTCACCGGAAAATGTCTTCTGAATAAGTAAGTAACATCCATTTCGTTCTGATCAACTTAGGGGGAAACTAAGCGTCGTTAGATTTAATCAACGTGATTTACAGCAACCGTGCAAATTTTAGCCTACTTTGTCCTCAAATTGTTCACGTTAACAACATCAGCATTGCGTGACTAATGTTAAATTTAATGTGTTTTATGGTTACCTGTGTAGTTCAAAATTCATTTTCTCCATAATACAGTCCCTCCAGAAAAACGCGATTATGCGATCGCTGAATTCAATGCAAAATCAGCCAAAGTCTGCATATTTATGCGGGGGCCGCATTTTTTCAAATACGCCGCACTTTCGCCGCATAAATTGTCGATTTCCTTGCAAAATATGCGGGGTTTGCATAATTTCATAATCCTCGCATTTTCGTTGCAAAAAAGTCATGTATTTTAGCAGAAAGTTAAAAAATGTTCTGTTTGCTTCACACAAGAGCAGCCATTTTCCCCTGTTTCCATGGGAACGTTATGAAGTGACGCATTTACTCGACGCCGGACAGACTCACGGAGGCGATTGACATCTCACAAATCGAACTCGTATAACTGTCCGTCACACGATCTACTGTCACATCGTTACTTAATAAACAACATAAGATAAAAGAAGTAGCATCAAACAGAAATTACCCACACACATGGGGTGTTTGAGGCGCACATATAACACTGCAGAGAGTTCAACAGGGAGCGCGCAGCTCTTAAAGGGGCCACACCTTATTTACACTCGTTATAGTCTGAAATAAAACAAGATGAGAAATTAAATTCCCAGCACTTTCTATGATGTAGTATGCTTGCTTATCAAAGGAAGTAATAAGAAATTACTCTTACATTAGCCTAGTGAGAACAGGATGTTGGGGGAATCACTGAAAAAGAGAAATCTTTTTCATCAAACCACAATTTTTGCTACTTCTCTCAATTTTTGCAAATTCCTGCAATTTCATCGCATAAAATTGCATAAATATCCCGCATATTCCATCGCATTTTTAAAGAAAATGGGCCGAGTAATCAATCAATTTTTGCCCGCAACAATCACAAAAAAACTCCGCGTTTTTCTGGAAGGACTGAATACTATTATGGTAAATGTTATATATAAATCGCAAATTTTTTCACAAATTTTTGGAAATTACCACCACAAAATCAGTCATTTTGATCGCAAAAATCACAAAAAAAAATCGTGAAATCCTGGAGGGACTGATAATAGCAGAACGAGAAAGGCAAAACAAATGAAACTCCATAACTGTGTGAATTAAGAAAATGTACTGTTACATGATTGAACTATTGAAATGTCTTACTTGATCAGCAGAAAAAAGCAGTCTCTTCTTCCGTTTGAACCCCTTCAAAACACGGAGTTAGCGCACTTTTCAAAAGCCCCGCCGATGTTTAAATCCTTGTGTTCGCATGAGACGGTTTCTTTCTCTTTCTCTAGACACCTTAAATTCGAAGTACGAAGTCTTTTGGGATTTATAACTGCTGAATCTCCAGTTGACACTGATGATTGTTGTTTGAATCTTTCTGGATGCCATAAGTTTAATTATGTGAAGTGTGAGAAAATCCTACACAAATTTTATGGTAAAAAACCGGCAGCTGTGGTTGCCAGAACTTTACCTTTAAAAATACAGTAGGAACGTTAATGGTTTTACAGATTTAAAATTTACAGTAATAAACCGTATTTTATTTTCCAATAAAATGTGGATTTACCAACTTATTGACATATTGATATCTGTTTTTAGACCATTGTAATACACTGACAATCAACAATCATCACAGTAGTGATGAGAGTTACATGAGCACTTGTATAAAGTAATACTTCTTTAAAGAAGCTGCAGAATGTCATTCCCACAAACATTAAGCACCATCATGGTAAAAAAAAATGCAATAAACATTAATTAAACAACGTTAGATGCAACATAAAACCCTAATGTACATACAGTAACTGATTAGAAAAAATAAAAAAAACAATAAAACTATGAGAAACCATAGTTATTTCAACAAAAATACATAAAATGAAGTGAACAGAGGGAATTGTGGGAATGTCAATTTACGTTTTTTCACTGTAAATTATACAATGATTTGTTCTTTTTCACTTTCAAAAACTGTAAATTTAAATTTAAATATATCACAGTTATTTACTGTGTATAGTACGGAAACTTTCTGTTTACCAATTAACAGTTTTGCACTGTAGCATTTTTACAGTATTTTACCATTAAAATCACAGTTATTTTTTACAGTGTAAACATCTTTACATCTCCTCATGCGCAGTATAGCCAGCTAGCCGAAACTCCTTCTTTGTGTTTACGGGTGTGACGTAATGCTGCAAAGACATGCTCGAATTTCCTGCGGAAACCCACCAGTACCACTGGAATTAAAATCATTATTACAAGCTAACCGTTTTGAATCTAGCTATGGCAAGCAGATAATTTTGACCACTGGCAGAATATGTTTATGTTTTCTTTTTCTTTCTTTTTTTAATGATTATTTTGGATTATTTTTAACTTAAAAAAGTTTCGGACAGCAGCTTTAAGTTAGTTCATATAACCTGTAATCATAGTGAAAAAAAGTTTTGTAATTTAGCTCAGCTCTAAAATATTTCAATAGAAATTGTTTTTTTTTTTAGTTTTTTTTTTAGGACTTTATGACAAACCATTGATGCTGCTATAGCCGGAAACAAATAAACGAGACAAGGTGAAATAATCCAACATTTCATCTTAAATATGACTAACTTGTATGTTTCTTTGTGTTTTGTACATATGCATATTGTGACGCTTGCTTCCGGGCATGTCACATACCACACGAGACAGGCATATAAACAGTTTATTATTGTTATTATTATTATAAATTTCCCTATTTTTAGCTATTCATAATACTCCTTTCTAGCATGAGACATACCAGTCAAACATTGAGAGAATACTTGAGAGAAATGGAAGTACCTTTGAGGTTTGCCGGAATGCCTTTCTATCCCACTTATGTATTCATTATTAGGTCAAATGGATCTTTTAATCTTTATTTCTACAGCTTTTTAACTGCCTGTTTTCCAAACCATATCAATAGATGGCACTGTTTTCTTTTTCCAGCTGCCCCATTGGTGTGATGGTGGGTGGGTTTTGTTGGCTGATTAACTAAATCAAGCTGCCTCTCATTTAAAGAAGCAGATTTGATGCTTTTCCTAAAAGTATTCCAGCCAACAGCATTTAGTTTGGCATTTACCCCTCAAAAGATGGGTATACCATTTATTAAAGGGGTCACGGCATGGATAATTATTATTATTATTATTTTTATGTTCAAAATGTAAATTTGCAATGGCCTTTATGACCATTAATTAGCTTAATTATTGAATGAAAAATATTTTTGAGAGCATGGAAAATATTCATGTAAAACTAAATTACGAGTTCAAGTGACCATAATAAGTGGGAAATAAAATACTACATGTGTGTAGAATGTGACCCCTGGGCAATAGAGCAGACTTGTTTTCATTGCAGGCTTGTGTACAGACATGTCATTTGTGCTGTAAATGTACGACATGTTATGTATGTAAGCATGACCCTAAGCAACAGAACCAGACCCTTGTACAAATTCACAACAGGCATTGCTGGTTTTGCTGATCCAAAGCATAAACGTGTCCTTGAATCGGATGCACTGGTGTCAAGGGGGCATGTTTGTTTGGGCTGGGGGAGGGGTGTTGGTAGGGGGAGGTTGTAAGGTTGCACTCAGAAAGTGGTGATTCAGGCTCACCAGCTGCATTCATCACAGAGAATGTGTCAGCATTTGCATGAGGTATCAGCCACATGAAGGGAACTTGCGTCAGCAGTTTTTCACCCTCCGGGCCAGCGATGGCCCCGCACATTATGTCATGTTACGTTTGAAGATCGCATTATAAATCAGTTTACGGTCGTGCGTTTAAGCTATTATTGTTCAAAACGAAGTTCCATCATCGAATCTAGGTGAACCGTTAAAAATAATTTGGTGGGCCTGGTTATGGTGTTTACATATAAATTGGGTCATATGTTTTAAGAGATCTATGGTTATAAACCTCTTCGCCACATAAATAAACAACTGGCTTAATTTTTCATTGCTAAACTAAACAACGGCTATAATTGGGTTCGAGAAAAACATGCATGCGAGGAACCGCTCCTACACAGAATGCATCGTGCCATACTGATTTTATTGGACTATCGGGCGGAATCATTATTTATCACTTGAACTGGAACTTCTCCACCCAGGTCTTTAAATTGGCTGATTAAATGTGACCACCAGGAGTCATTTGCAAAGGATCATTACAGTGCAGATATGATTTAAAAGCATGAAAAATGTCAGCATGTATAATGCACCCATCAAATGGCACCCTAGGAATTATTATCAATACATCACCCAAAAGCTTTTTACATCCCAATCACCTATGAAATCTCTCTTGTGTGCATTTCCACATGGTTATGAGTATGTGTACATGCATTTATGTATGTATATCTTCCCTCACCAAGTAGATACTATATTGAGAGAATTTAACCCTCTGGTGCTCTTCTTGTGGCAATCAAAAATGACAGATTTTTTTCTTATTGTTATTTCAATTAAATTAATGTACTGTATTTTGGTAATGTTTTTAAAATAATATTTATGATTATTAATAATATAAATTAAAAATAATATAATATTTTATGGTACCAAATTTTATTTATGCAGTAGTTATAATCAATTTATTTACTTTTTGAGCATTGACCTGGAAATTAATTATCCAACTTATATTGTCATACATCTTGAATGCTTTAGAGCACATACTTAATTATTGTACGTTTTGCTTTTTTTTTTTTTCCATGACAAAAAAACAAAACAAAACCAACAATCTGAAACCTTTTGCAATATTTGATTTTTTTTTTTTTTTTTTTTTTTTTTTTTTTTTTTTTTTTTTTAATCTTCCAAGTGTAATTTTTAAAAAGAGGCCAAACTAGTTAAAGGCATTGTAGAAATCATCGGCATTGTATTACTTGTCAAAGCACCCTTTCACAATATCTGAAGTGTGTTTTTTCCCATACAGCCACTCTTCAATCAAATACACACACTGAATGTGATTTTTTATGTCTAGACTTAAACGACCAACGTATAGATACATAAAGGCAAAGACATGGAGCACCAATGGGGGGGTTGTTTAATTTAATATTATATGTGTATTTTAAATAATTTAAATAATTCTGTAATAATAATTGAGTCCCCCCTCTCTTGTCTCAGAGTGCTCTGATCCACTGCTTGTACCTCTTTTACCTCACCACCACCTACACACAAAGTCCGGTGGGAGAGAATACATTTTTTTCAGTCGAGGAACTGTATGTCATGGCTATTTTACTTACTTTAAACATTGGATGACGTGATTATTTTAATCATAACGTAATATTCTTATATTTCTCTTTAGTTCAATATTTGTTCAAAACGAACATGTGAAGAACCTTGTTAATAAATGAAATTCCCTCAAACCCATTTAAAGTTCTGTAGGGGGGCTCATGTTTTGCTGTTATTTTATTAAGTTTTAAATCTATAGAGTTATCGGAGGGTAAACATCTGCAGGGCTGCCTTTGGGCCAAAGCAAACAGTTGCCTTGATATGTGCCAGAGTGAGGAATTTTGAGCTGCTTCTCACCGGTAGAGACAGTGTGACTGCTGTGTGCCGTTTCACAAGAATAAACCTGCTAACAAGACTCAGAACGAATCATATTACAGTTCAACAAAAACATTGAGTATTCTGTCTTAAAGCGAAGACACTTTTTCACCTGTGCTATTTAAAGCGTTTTGGAAACCAGACATTATTAGAGCAATGGAAGGATTGCTCATTTGCCCAGTTCTCCAGACCTAGGCCCTGATGAATTGCAGAAAGAGTGCAACTCATCAAACCTGTACTGCATATTTAAAGTTGTAATAGACTTTTCTTCCCTATACAATCTGGGTGAAATGGCTTTTCAAACAAGGAAAAATGTAGGACGAGCCTTGATGTTGTCCATCAGGAATTGATTGGATGGTTGTGGTTGTGATTTAACGGAAGTACCGCAATGATCCATTATTTATATATATATATATATATATATATATATATATATATATATGAAGGAAATCATGAAGGTAAAACTAACCTATTCCTACATATTATATATATTATTGCTTGTTTTTGATATATATGCTTACGACATCATCGCAATTGCACATTTTAGATAGGAACCTATTCTACAGTCAAGTCAAGTCAAGTCAAGTCACATTTATTTATATAGCGCTTTTCACAATACAGATTGTATCAAAGCAGCTTCACAGTGATAACATGAAAGTAGCACAACACAGATCAACAACATTGCTAAACACTAAATAACCCCAACTGAGCAAGCTCAAAGCAAGCCAAAAGCAAGGCGACAGTGGCAAGGAACCAAACTCCATCAGATTGGATGGAGAAAAAACCTTGGGAGAACCAAGGCTCAGTCGGGGGCCAGTTCTCCTCTGGCTTACATTCATATTGTTTAAATATAAATATTAAATATAAATATTGTTTATGAATCAAACGGCACCATAACATATCGCAGGCGTTGAGTCGTCTCTTCACAGGCGTTGGGGCATCCGAAATCCCCGTGAGAGGCTGGACACAAAACTGGACCTGACGAACGCCATTTTTCTCGGGACAAGCGTCCCGAGATAACAGCAAATGGGGTTAACAGTCAATGGGGTTAAAGAATAATAAACAATGCTTTGTGAATGCAAAATTACAGTGTTCTGTATTTTTGCACTGTATATTGTATTTGTGTCATTAAATCCTGTTGGTGCTGATTAGTCTTTTACATTCAATCTACAAATGTGTCAGGACAAAACTGAAATGCTCTGATTTCTTATAATCAATACATACTGTATGCATAGGCCCTTTATAAATAAGAACGAAATTAAAAAGTTGTGATGTGTCTAATATAATATAATGTTCCTTTTACAGTCTACATAGAATAAGAGGAACGCTTTGTCTCTCTAACCTGTTCTGACAGTTAATTATAAAGCGAAGTAGAGAATTTACATTTCCTTTACATTTTTTGACTTCTTTTGTCATGCTTTATAAAGCAGGCACATTCATTATCGTCAAATTTGAAATGATGCCCAACTGTGGTAACAATGGGAACAAAGTTATTTTATGGCAATTTAAATGATTAGATGTCAGTTGTGTAGGCAGTGTTTCTATACACAATGTCAGGAAACCATCACAAAGCATACTTATCTGCATCACGGCCGTCACTGTTCGTCAAATGAATTAGCCTCAGTTCATTTATGAAGTAGCAAATGAAGGAAATTTAAATTAAATTTCATAACACATTGCACATGGTTGATTTATTGTGTTTATATTCATTCTAACACTGTTAAAATGGGATAACTGTTGAGAATAGTTTTTTATTCATTCATAATGTATTTTTTTCTACAAAACGGTGAGAAATGCAAGCAATCACCAAATTGTTTAGTTGAAACAACATTTGAGGCTATATTGTTGGACTAGCTTGTTTTATGTTGATATTGGATATGTGCATAATTCTCAATATAATAAATATATTTATTAATATAATTCTTAATATTTATGGTTAAAAACACATATATTGGATATACTGTCATGTTTTATTTTTTATTTTTACAGTTTACAGAACAAATAAAAATACCTGAATTCCAAATGTCATCATACACGTTTTATGTGTGTAGATCAGTACAGTAAATACTTTTTTTGCGTCTTTCAGTATGTGGATGAATAATAAAAAATTAATTTCTGGGCTGAAAACCATCTTTCAAAGTGTTAAATTCACAGAGATTGACGGTGACATTTGCCAAGAAGATTAACAAAGGAAACAGGCAGAGGATGTGAATATGTCAATGAGTCGTGGCTTAGTCTTTCTGTGAAATCATCTGACTCTGAGGCTTTACAGGGAATAATGTGGCAAAGACTGGCGTCTCTGAATTTCTGAGTCTTTGATGGGGACCTCTCTGTACTTGAGGTGATGAAAAACACATTAGAGTTGAGGCCGTTATAGATTCTCTGTACCTGTGCTCATAAGTAAATAAATAAATAAATAAATAAAAACCTTTCTTTACCTCAAAATGCGTTTGCACACTGTCTTTTTTTTAATGAAAGAGTAACATCCTTTAACCTGATGATGCTCCTCCATTCATTATTACCTTGGGACTAATTATAGAGATATAACCAAGACATAATCTAATTAGGTTTCACTTGGCGGTCCCATATTTTGATGAATCCACTCTCAGGAATAACATGCAGCTTTCCTCTTGAGGATAATGGTCAACCAGGGGTGTCATGTCAATGTGTAAAACGCAGCGTCAAATTATATTTGAAAGGGTTTCCTCTTCCGTAGACATCAGTGTATTAGGCCTGTTACAAACTATGTTTTTTGCTAGTTTCTGTTTTTAAATGTCATAAAATAAACATTATGGTTGAAAACACTGAACAATAGGGACACATGCACCAGCCAAAGTGCGAACGAAGATTTCAATTGCAATGCTCAGGTTAACCCTAGGAATAGAATTTACAGTTTGTACAGTATCCAAAACATGTCTAAAGTCCCCATAAAACATGAAAACCCAAAGTGTGTGTGTGTCTCTGTGTGTGTGTAACAAAGCTGTTTTCTATTTAAATATATTATATTATTCATATACCTGTGAATTTATTTCACATAAGTGTTGTTATTTTGAATTTTCTATTCATTAAGGAATTCTGTTAAAAATAATGTATCATGGTTTCCACAAAAAAAGAAAAAAAAAATATATATATATTAAGCAGCAAACGCTTGTTTTCAGAATTGCTAAAAAATAAAAACATTAATAATAAAAATAACAACAATTCAGCACCAATAATAATATATAATATAATAATTGAGCTGTGACACTGAAGACTGGAGAGAAATATATATATTCAAAATATAGTGCAACAGAAAAACAGAATTTTTTTTAATGGGGTTCAGATTTTTTAACAATTTACTTGAGGGGGTGTCCATGAGACTAACATGATACCTTCATAACCATGACATGACATATGTTATGAATATGAATGAAGTAGGGGTTTCATCAACTAGTCGGAAACAAAATGATGACATATATATAGATATATTTCTTTTGTTAACCATCCCTTTTAATACAAGCGGCAGTAAATTTGTATAAGCACTATAAGGCGCACCTTCAATGACCTATTTTAGAACATTTTTCAAACATTTGACTGGGTTTGCATTATGCATCCACTAGATGTGCTAAAGGGAATGCAGCGAGTGCGCGGCGTCAGAGGTGAGGCGTTTATTTAGTAAGCGTGAGCGCGCTGGGGCGGGCACGTAACTTACATTCGCAGCCTGCTGACAGCAGTGTCTGTTCGTGTGTGTGTTAGAGAGAGCGCTCGTGAGCGGGAGACACACATAACCTGATTTATACGAGGTTGAACTGGCCGTGTGACAAAGCGGGAATAAGATGGACACGAGCGCGAGCAATTGATCTATATATAATGCGCTCTGGATTATAAGGCTTGAGAAAAGGCCGGATTGAGAAAATTAAAGGCTTTTAAGTGCGCTTTATAGTGCGGAAAATACGAGTACTACTCTCGCTTTTAGACCAGCACGCGACGTGTTTAATATAGATGCATATTAGCCTACACCAGATTTTCTCTCAAATGTTTGCTTTCACTTTAGACATAGCCAATTCTGTTTATGTAAACATTGTGTGTATTTAACAGTATTAGCATAATAAGACTTGAAAGATAACTTAGTCCAGTATTCAGGCGCTGTTTGACAGGCTTCTAATGCCTGTGAGCGTCGGTGATATGCCGCGCGCTCAGGAAAGCGCACGTTAGAACAGCGCATGAATTAAATGTTTAACCGGCAAGGCTTATGCAAACAATGAACTTTTGTGAATTGCAGTGTCCCGTACCTATTTCTTAACGTGTGATGTGTAGGCTACGTGGCGTTGTACAGTTGAGACAGAGGCGCTAATAGAACTGATAGAATGCACTGTAACACGATACTACTACCATATTTCTTCAAAAGCAGATCGTGGAGACATACTATTCGTGATGTCGCACACCCCTAGAATAAACCATTTAACGACTAGTCGACTAGTCGTCGACTGTTATGCAAAACTAGTCGACTAGCAAAAATCAGTAGTTGTAAAACCCCTAAAATGAAGTTGTATGCATGTTTGTGACAACTCTCATGCCATTCGCTTAGTTATGACATTTTTAATGCAAATATGACATTGTTTGAGGTGTCTTTGTTATGACACCTTGACATAAACCAATAAATCATAACCTGTCAGTGTCTTTATCATGACAACTTGACATTACTAAGACAACACAACCTGTCATAAACATGACAGCAGATTAATTGTCAAACTTAAGAAACCACTTAGCTTTATTGGTTAACATTACATTAAACTATCAGGTGGTTGGTTTTGACATTGCCTATGAAGCCGTTATAACTTTTAAATGACAAATTCAATTAGTACCACTGTAGTTGAGGTCACTTTTTCATGACTAGAGACCAATACTAGAGTACTTAATAAATTAAACTCAGATAATCCACAAGGAGAAACTGAGGTTACCTGAGTAACCAAATAATTTTCTTTCGAAAGGTCACTTCGTATTGCATAGCTATACAGAGTGGGAAGACTATGCAAAACGCCGCACTGAATAACTGGTTGCCACTCACTGCAACAGAGCCCGTAATACTAACACGTATAAATCGGTCCAGACACCATCAGGTAACCTGTAGTCAGTAACCACCACCATACCACACTAATAAACCTAGACACCCTTGGGGTAAATAGTACATGGCAATACAACTGGCCAAACGAGAAAACGAGAGGCGGGAAATGTGAACAAAGACAAAAGGAAATAATGACAAGCAAACAAAAAGTCCATGAAAATTAAAACTAAACGTAAATTTCGTGACAGTTAATTATTGTTTGTAAAAACATATTGTTACTTAAATGTTAATATAACAACCTTAAGAAAGCTAAAACAAAAAAAGAGCAAAACATCAGAAACACCACGTCTCTCCTGCCTTCATCTTATTCTGTAATAGAAAGGCAATGTTTGCATGACTGATCTATCAGCTGTGAGTAAAGCAGAGATTATTACTACAAATGAAGTGTGGCAATCAATAGCATCCACAGTACACACTCCTGCTGTGCAAACACTGTAGTCATGTAGCACTGTAGGAATCGAAGCGCTTTAATATTGAACTATTTGATTGAACCATTAAACCGTCATTCCTTTAATCGAGCCCCGTGACCTTCACCCTGCCATCCATACTATTTGATGACATGGAAATAAAAAAAACAAAACAATATATTGACATCTAAAACCACAGTTTCAAATCAATGTCTTTGAATAATTTTTACAAGCTTACAGATATAATTAACTGAACTGGCGTTTAACGCTTTACTTTTTTGCCCACGAGTCCCAGTGATTCTGCCCTAAAATTATCTCCAAACACGAGGTGTTGGTTGAGTATTGTTGTGTTTATACACTGTGAGATAGATTCAAGCTGTGATATTCATTTGCTGTAAACCGAGTCCCACATGAATATTTTACTTCCAAAAAAAGGTGCTGCCACACCATACTGAAACACATGGCTCTCTACAGTTGAGTTCTCCAGCTCATTGCTCTTCACTTTCATTAGTTTACCTCACTCTCTGTTTCCAAAAACAGATGGTACCTCTGTCAACAGAAGACAACCAATTCCCGGGAAAGTTACCATTATTCATGTTTTATATTCGCAACAATAACCTTGTTTTACAGAAATGTAACTCTTTGTTGAAATTACACCACAAGTTTGTAATCGGGCTTTGAGATAGTGAAGGTGTAAGGATAAGCTTTGAACACCAAGACAATCGGTTACTGGCCAATATTAGAGATCTTTTAAAGTGAATTAACTATACACATCCAACTATACAATGCACGCCTGGAAAGACCTCTTAGCCAATCCGATTGTACGACCTTAGCCCTCACTATAGTTGATCATTGCGTGAATGTATGCCACTGTGGATTTATTGCATTCACTTTATAATACTAGAATTAGTTTGCTACATAGAATTATCAAAAACCTTCATGTTTGAAGCCAATACAATTATACAAGAACACATTATTCATTTGATTGGACTTTATACAAAACCGTATAATTAGTGAGATGACTATTCACTTCCCCATTTGAAGTTTACAAACCTACATTGTCAGCTTATCACTGTTATCGTTCTCGTTCAACGGCCTGCAAAAGTGAGTAAAACGCCTTTCAGAAAGAAACGATCAAGGTGTTCTAATCAAAAAAGCAGGCAATTATACACACAGCATCTTAAAATTACCAATCCATAGACCAGCATAATGCAAGTGTGTGCTGACAGTCTGATGATTGCAATTACTGGATAAATGGGCATTATTATGTGAGTAATTATGTAGCATTGTTAAAGAGCTTGACTGATGTGAGTTCTGCGAGTTTAAGGGATGTGCAGAAAACACATCAACTGAACATTCACTTCTTCTTTTCAGAAACAGAAGACAGGCAGCAAGAGATGGCAGTGTATTGCTGAGACTGCATGTGTCCTTTAGACATGTACTGACACACTTAAAACCTTGTGGTACTATCTTCACACATACGCAATGTAAAAAAAATAAATGGTTAAGGGCAAAGCCTCCACTGTATGGTGTCCTTGATAGTTTTTGAAAGCCGCCTTTAAAAAAATGTATTATTATTATCATTATGTTATTATTATCAGGACTCACGTGTGCCAGACACTCAACACCTAACACATACTTGCAAACCAGGAAAAAAAAAAAAAAAAAAAAAAAAATCTATATACACATACAGTACCATTTATTCAAAATACGTAGAGCAGTAGTATGTTTTTACAGAACATTTCTTTTTTTTAAATAAATCCTGTTTATTTGGGGGGATTTTTTTATTCATCAAAAAATTCTGAAAAAAAGCATTAAGTTATATAATAATAAACAAAAAAAATAAATACATAAAAATAAGCAGCTCGACTGTTTCCAATATTATTGCTATTAATAATAAATCAGCATATAAAGATTTCTGAAGGATCATGTAACACTAAAGACCAGAGTAATGGCTGATGAAAATTTGTCTTTACATCACAGAAATAAATTATATTTTAAAGAAATTTTAAACAGAAAAACGTTATTTTAAATTGTAGTAATATTTCACAATATTACTGTATTTTTTTATGTTTCTATATACTATTAATTTATTATTCAAGTTTTAGTCATTTTTAGTACTTATACAAATAAAACTGAACTAAATTTTCGTTTAATATGTGCATTTTATTTTATTTCAGCCTTTTTTCAGTTATTGAATTTGATTTAGATTCAACAACATTCATATGGTTAATATTTCAATTATATTTAAATATTGTCATTAATATTTTTTATAATGTGATTAAATTTACAGCTCAAATAAATATATAGCATGAAACAAATACTGTAAAATATTGATGTTTTGATTTGAGAAAAAGCTAATAAAAACACTTTCCGAATGACTTAGCAAAATATCATTGTCTGCCAGAGTTGATGTTTTTGCACTCTTTTTTTGTGACATCTTTTCAGCATGTTGCATCACACAAAGCGTGACTAAAACATGGATTTTCACACCGTTTGGCTTGTCGTGTTTGCAACCTGGGTCCAGAGTGAGCACAGTCCCCTCAACTTGCAACTTCCTTTATGACGCAAACAGATCAATAAGGGCTTATTAAGCATAATGTGATGCTCTTTCCTGGTGGAAAGCATTGTCGCTGTTCCTTTCTCTAGGAGCGTCTCATGTGTTGCTGGCACTTTAGAGGCCGTGTGATTTAGACAGATGGCTCTTCTCATTTGAGCTGACTGACAGCTCACAACCTGTCAATCATGCCAGGGAAGATAAATGTGAGAGAAAAGAGGGCTGTGAAGTGAAAGGCATAAACACCTCTCACCTTCTTGCACAGGCTGCATGCTGGGATAGATAGTCCTCCCTCATTTGGGTTCTGTGTTTTATGTTCTCAGGTGTTTTTAAATCGGTGGACTTCGGCTAAACTGTGCCTTAAGCTTTTCTCGATTATGTTGTCGAAATTTGATATTCTGTAACATATTTTGTTGCCCTGGTTTTGTTTTCACTTGGCAATTTGCTAGTAGTAGTTGCTCTTGTTGTTTTGTTGACCATAATAAGATTAGAATTGAGGGAACTTTTCCCATTCACGCAAAATGAATGTTGATAATGTTCATATTGTTAAATGTAAATACTGATGTGCCTATGACAGAGTGGATATATTTGGTTTCGAGTGGTTTGAGGTACAATGAGAACAGACAGGATGTGTTGTGTGCCATACCAGAGGTGTTTTATCCTCAGACAGTTTGGAAGACACTTATCGTTCAATCATTTACACACGATTTTATACAGCATGTGAAATAAACAAACTGAGAATGAAAGAGGCCTCAAAAGATTCAATATCTAGCGGTCTTCTTTCCTAATGATGTGTGCTTGTGTGTTCAGAGTAAACAATGGTGCTTCTGAGGAAGGCAGGCAAACAACTTAAATCATCGAAACAGCTTTTCAAATTAATATAAACACAAATAATTGATTTGTTCAAGACTTGAGCCCAATAGACTTATGTGGGTTGTTTAATGCCAATATCACAGCTTAATTGTATTTACTTATTTGATTATTTACTATACAGTACTTTAATTGTAAAAGATTCATTGTGCAATCTATTCGAAAGAAAATATATATATATATATATATATATATATATAATTGTATTATTGAAGTCCCTTAAATAAGACACTGGCTGCAATGCAACGCAACTAGATGGCTTTGACAGCAGGGCCCTTAGGACCATAGAGAACATCAGGTGACCCCAGCGGGTTTCCAATAGAGCCTGCACGTGCCAGCCCAGAGCATCTTGTCTGGCTGCGAAATGCCGCACCTGCTGGCTTGGTCATGTCCTCCGTCTTCCTCTTGACCATCCAACAAGAGCCATTCTCCAGTTTGATCCGAGAGCTGCAGGCTCGAGGCAACCACGAGGTAAACCCCGCACCCAATGGCTTGATGTCCTTGCGGGTGATCTCCAACAACACAACTAATGATCCTTTAGGTGAGTGTATATTCAAGTCCAAATGAAAATACCCATGCTTGACGAGGATTTTAAAGATAATGGCAATAATGCCAAAGTAGAAAAGGCACAATCTCAACTGCGCCTCAAGCGAGACCGTGGGACGATTAGGAGCATGTTCTGAGATGAGCGTTGGTGACGTTGAGACTGAGGGTTTAACATGTCCTTTATATACAGTACTCAGGAGCTCGATCATGCAATGCTTTAAAAACAAACATTAACACCTTGTATTGTGCTCTGTATTTAACTGGTAGCCAGTGAAGGGATATCATAGGTGTTATGTGATCCCATTTTTTTTGTTTTTTGTTAATAATCTCACTGCAGCATTTAGGACACACTGAAAACGAGTAACCAGTGATTCACTTATGTCTAGATAAAGATCATTACAATAGTCTAACCGTGGTTGAAACAAAGGCATGCAATATGTCAATTCAATATAATGTATATTTATTTATATAATTCAATTCTTGTCTTAGCTTCCTGTTTCAGTGGAAATTACATCAGTGCATCATACAAAGATGAGCGTTCCAAGACACTTCAGTTGGCCTTTAATTTGATTGCATTCATACAGCTCACAACTGCATTATCGACAAACCCCCGCTGACTGAACGCAACCGCACTGGACAACTAGTTGTCTGCCACGTCATATATTGCGAGAGCCACAGTGAACTGTATATTCATGATGGGTACGCGGCTCAAACATACTTTCTGCACTCGTTTACTAAGAATTTAAAGTCCTTGTTGGTTGTTTAAAATGAAGGATGAACTAGTGAACTAGATTATTTAATAGCATGCTGTCAATTGTGATACAACCAAGTCTGAAGCATCTGTCCAACTGGTCCAAAGGAAAGAATGAGTGGGAAGTGCGTCCTGTGCTGAGAAGCAAACAGATCCTCTTCTGCCTGGCCATACAACTCCCATATTTGCTCCACCGCCGCGGGGTGGAGTCTCCAGTCCCCTGGCCTCAGCCCCTGCCTCGACAGGGTGTCTGCTCCTATATTCTGGTCCCTTGGAATACACACTGCCCTCAGAGAGGGTATTTTCCCCAGGGACCACAGGAGGTGCGCCAGTTTGCAAAGTGGACGAGAACACAGACCCCCCTGATGGTTCAGATAAGAGACCACTGATGTGTTGTCTGTAGGGACGAGCACATGATGGTCCCTCAGGTCTGGGAGGAAATGTCTCAACGCATTGAAGACGGCCATCATCTTCAGGCAATTTATGTGACAAGAGAGATGATGACTCCTCCACGGACCCTGAGCCGAGCGGCTTTCCATTACCGCAACCCAGCAGGTGAGGGAAGCATCTATGTAGATTGCAACTCGATGGCAAAGAGACGCATTCATACTGGTGGCGTTCCCAAAGCGTTGTTGACACATCGTGAGTTTCCTCGAAAGGGAACAGAGTGAATCCATTTGAAAACGAAACTTTCCTGTTGCAGTGTGACCGTGAAAATGGAGGTATTTGAAAACGATGATGCATGTTTAGTCATTTGACGTGTTTTTGTGTCAATCATTACAGTGGATTGGGGATGAACATAAACAGTGTGTAATCAAAGTAATTGATTACATTAATGTGTCGTTCCAGCCCTAGTTTCTAAAGTGACATCGCCAGCTACTGGCCTGCCATGCATAGGTTTTAATCCACGTAGAACCGTGTGAACAATGCTCTGGTCTGTACG
Organism: Pimephales promelas; assembly: GCF_016745375.1. The sequence continues at coordinate 26,236,821 of NW_024121099.1, forward strand.
CAAAACATTTCAAAAACGCAAAGGAAAAGCTTTTCCATTTCTTGTACATCGCTGTCATGTAAATGTTCCCTCCATGTCTAAAAAGAAAGTCCTATACACAGGAAAACTTGACACATTTTTACACCGTCTGCTGTAATCAGCCTTTCCCTTGCAAATATGGGGGGTTAAGAGACCTTGAAATATAGTTTGCCTCTCTTTCCCTATGGCAAATTACGCACGCACTGTTACTATCCAGTCTTCTTAAATTTGTATAAGTGAATCTGAAAAGTACTGACTTTAATGTGGCATATGCTGAGATATAATGAGGGGGAGGTTTTAAGCAGCAGAGCCCTTGGCACGATATACCATGAACTGAGAATGTACTCTGCCTTCACACTGGTTCACACAGCGAGGTCTCTCTGCTTCTGCACGCACAGAGCTGGTTGTTTGTCTCCTTGAAGTTCAAAGGTTTGCATCTGTGTCTCTAGCCATACGCCTACTTACCAAGGCCCACCCGGGGCTGCAGGGAAGATTCCTCCTCCTTCACACAATTAAAAAGACGTAATTAGAGTAAAAGGGAGGTGATGGCGAAGGATACAAATATGCATGATGACATTATGACCAAGTATAGACCAACTGTCTGCTGTTTTGCCCATAAACAAATCCTTATGTAACATATATAACAGTATAACAGTCTTGATCACTGGTGCAGTCAGAAGGGTATGTGCACCATATGCAGCATAAAAAGGAAACCAGATTAACTAAACAGAGTAATATTTCATAAACCTTTATTCTGCCTAATCTGCCTTTAGCTCCAATGATTCTGCAGATTCTGCTATAAAGTATAGACTCATTTAAAGTGCTCTGCAGACAACACAGAACAGAAATAATATACAGTTATATTATAACAGAAATAATATACAGTTATATTATAAAAAAATAAGACAAATGCAAGAACAAAATCTGGAAAAAGTATTATTATTATTATTCAATGTAAAAATATGTATTTGCATAAGATACAAATCATCTTGATTTATATATATATATATATATATATATATATATATATATATATATATATATATATATATACTGTATATACACACACACTGTATATACACATGCATGCAAGGTCAAAATAAAATACTTTAATTTTTTTCCTATTTGCACATCACCAAATTTTTCAAATTCAAAGAGTCTGAAACGGTTCATTTGAAGATTCAGTCACTCTGAATCCCTCCTTTCTGCAAGCCTGCACTGCTCTGATTGGTCAGATGGTCCAGTCTGTTGTGATTGTCTATCGCAGCATGTCAGAAACAGATCTGAATTTCAGCTCTGGAAACTTCCTCAAACACTTATCCAAACAATAATTTTACACATGTTAGTGCTAACATACTTTGTAAGTAATTGATTTAACATTACAGTGTGTAAACCAACATTTTTCTCCATCCTTTATCATTGCTTAAGGTAATAAGAAAGACTGCATTAAATGTACAATCTGCATTAATCGACATTATTTTAGGAGATGCTGAGTTCACAGCTGATTAGCACAACTATTTCAAAACTATAATCAATGTGAGTTAGCTGGTTAACAGAGAATACAATTGCACTGGGTAAAGACCCCAAAAAACTATACACTTTGAAGACTTCGTCAAAAAAGTGTACATTGATAATTTTGATTTCACCAAAATTTGAGAAGCAATCAATTCGTCAGTGAAATGTCAGGAGCACAAAAAAAGAGTTAAGCTACTGTGGTATCATTGTAATAAGGATTTTTTACCACTGACATTTCACAAACTCATCCTTTGGAAGTATTTACTTCTCGACATGTACACAATAAAAAACCAATTACAAAAAAACAACTAGTGTTTGAGAGAGGCTCAAAGTAGACATTGTTCACAGACAACCAATGAAGACCATAGGCGTCTTCTTTTAGGAAACAACTATATTTGTCGTGCACTTTGATCTTTGATACTTTGCAAACCATTTACGCTAAAGGGTGCCTAAAGCGTCAGATTTTGAAGCATTGTCAAAATGCTTTTCAAGGCGTCAGTTAGATGATGCATTGGGATGAGAATGTAAAACTGTTTTTCTCTTCTCATAATTGAACATTTTGGTCAGTGTAAATAAACATTGAATGTTAATCTGTGAGGAACTTTTTGGACTGAGTAAAAAGTTTAGAAAGAAGTGAGCATTTGCATGCATCTGAATGTCCTTAGATGGCCTGAAACACAATAAATAGTAGAGAGGATTCGTCAGTGCTCTAGGGGTCACTATGAACACTAACAAAATAGTCTTTCTTGCTGTTTCTTTGTCCTGGTGATGTAGCACTGTTGTAGTAAAAATCCCCTGAGACAGAAACATCACGCTCACTCTCCACATGAGATGAACAAATCAATTCACCAATCCTCCTAGTTTGCTACATCTCTTGCATAACTCACTCGTATATCCCCATATCTTATTACAGCATCTTCCTTCATTTGTTTGTTTAATTGAGATGATGAATTCGTTGTGAAACACATTCAAGGACAGAAGCCAAACCGTCAAACGACATTTCACAGGTGACGGCACATTTATAATAGTGAAATGTTGTTCATGAGGTGTTGACAAAGAGGAAATTATTTCCAACCTCCACTGGCCTTTGATTAAGAAAGACTGAATTTGTTATCAACAACCTAATATTTCCACAGCTTGCTTGTTTGTCTATTTAGAGCAACATAGATCATTCCAAATGAGAATTGCATATTGAGTACAATAACCAGCATTATATCATTTTTCTCTGCCTAGTGTGTGTTTGCCATCTCCCCCCCCCCTCTCTCTCTCTCTCTCTCTCTCTCTCTCTCTCTCTCTCTCTCTCTCTCTCTCTCTCTAAAAGAGCTAGCGTCTTTTTAAAGATGCCTCTTATCTGCCACTCGTGCCGAGCCACACTCAGCGACGGGAAACATTCATGGAAGAGGATCATGCAGCTCTCAAGCTATTACCCATCACTGCCAGCTATTACCTATGGCGACTCGCCTGACATCCTTCACCGAGACTGCACTTCCACCCGCTTCAGTGCCGCGCAGTAAAAAGTGCCATTCTCAGCAGGCCCCCAAGCCTTCTCCAGCTCGCGAAATCTCGCCGGTTCGCCCGCCAGCTTCACTCGGGACGTTAACCGACGGACAACGCCGGTCCGCCGCCACTTCCGCCATTAACGATGACGAGGAAGCTGCATATGTGGAGGAGACCAGCTGCTCTATCCTGGCGTCGGACAGTGAGGATTGGGCAAGCTTTGTAGACCTCCCCCCCTGCCTGAGAATTGTCAGAGAAGCGGGCCAGCATCGAGATGGAACTGATGCGTCTGCTCTCACACGCCGTGGCAAGCCTCAGACTTGAGTGGAAGGTGCCCGCAAGCCAGTGCCCACAAACACTACACACTGCATGTCCCATGGTTTTTGTAAAAACGAAACTAAAAACCAGCTCATGTGCCCGCTGTCCCACGCCCACATTCGCTCACAGACATGTTAAGCTCTGCAGGGTTTGCCTCGCTCGCTCTCTCTCAGCAAACTGCCATAAGAGAGTCGAGCACAGCCAAGCTGCCCCGTGATCGGCTCGCCCCCCGCTTCAAATGCTGCAAGGACAGCGTTTACGTTACAGCACACCGAAGCTCTCCGGTCGCCACTATGTTGTGGCCAGAGCCCAGATCTCATTCTACCCCAAGCTATTCATGGAAATGCATGGGCAAAGCTTCCCGGGGTATCAGAATGTGTGCGATTCTTGAGATTCACCTTCGAGGGCCAGGCATATCAATACACAGTCCTACTGTTCGGCCTGTCCCTAGCACCCTGTACATTTACAATGTGCATGAACGCAGCTTTCGCACCCCTGAAAACTTCGGGACTTGCGAGTTTTGAACTACTTGAACGATTGGCTGATTCTAGCTCGGTCACACTATCTAGGTCTTAAAGTCAATTGGACGAAAAGTTTGCTGTCTCCCAGTCAGAGCATATCTTTTCTGGGCACAGAACTGGCCTCCGGTCTGTTACACCTCAAGGTCGATCAGAAATGCATCTCAGCTCTGAAGCCTTGGAGAGCAATCGTCTCAGCTCTTAAATCTCCTTTGTGAAAGCTATAGGGTTTAATTATTCCTCACTTTAGATGGACTCACAAAATATTTAACTGACCACTACTAAATACTTTTTAACTACCTGAATTTATACATTTACTTACACTTTCTAAGTGATCTTATGAACCACTGACAACTCCTAAATAACAGGTTTGTAAATGAATGCTATACTTCAATTATAAATGATAAATTTATAAAGCATTTATAGCTGTATTTATAAACAGCTTATTAATGTATATTAATGCTTTATACATGATAAATTAACTGTTTACTAATGCTTGACTAATTTTTAACAGCTTGCAGTTATTATGAAGTGTTACCAGTCATCTAATATAAAATCTGGGTCTTGCTGTAGACTATCACACAGAACCATCGGTAATTATATATAAGTCAAAAATCTTGCTTTCACCCTTTCGGCACTCTTGGACAACACTCTGCATCTTTGATTCTAGCTGTCCAGGCATTGCTTCCGAGAAAAAAAAAGAAAAGTCATAGAAGGGCTTATATTTATTATTTAGTGTATGCTATTAGAAAACTTGCCCCAGTCCTCTCTGTAAATAATCGATGAACAGTTGTATAAGTTACAGTTAGCAGATTACCACAACTGGTATGGCACAGAGAAACCCATAATGCTTTTATGGAGCTTAATTTCCACTGGATTACACATAAATAGCTTCTTTTTTCACGTAATTGAATTGAAGGATTTAACGGTAGCTAAAACTCCTCATTTCACACAAGTCTCTATGCAGATCAGTTAATTGTGGCACAAAGGACAAATAGGGCAAAGCTTCCTTCCAGATTCATGCTCAATTAAATACAGCTTTTTTTTTTTCATAACTTAAAATAAAAAACTAAATTCGCCCATGTCAATCTTGTTTAATTTTTAATGGTGCTGTATTAGAAGTAGATTTCCTCCAGACTTACCTGCCCAAGGCATATGAAATTTTAAATACACTAATGCATTGTGCTCCCAATATCTCCGCTCTCATTAATATCCCTGATGCTCTATGGCACACGAACAAAGACGTTTACGCTGCCTGGGAAAGCTAGTCCTAACTGAGCTGCAATTGTCACATGAAGGAAGTTAAATTCATGGTGGTAAATATTACATTTAAAGCCACGGGGTATGCCGAGGGCATCAAAACATTCATAATAATACCACAATATTACTTGAGTTTTGCCATACAAGCAGATGTGTTAACTGATTTACCTTGCACCAGCTGAACTCACAGTTGTCAATCAGAGCAAGATAAATGAGCATTTCTTTTGCACTTATCAACGTCTTTCACAAAATGCACCACTAGACACTTGAATTTTGACCAAGTACCACTTGAATTTTCTTCAAGACCTATATGCAGTTAAGGGGGGAACTATTTTCAATCAGAGAATGGGGCAAACTAGGATTTGGCGGTCTAAAGAAACAAGGCTGTGACTCACTAATTTAAATGTCATGAGTCTATTAACCCAGATGCCTCTGCCCTCTGGACTCGATGGGATATTGTCCCTCTCTCTGTGACATTTAATTGTCCGTTTGTGACATGTACGGGCTGTAATATCACTACCGAAAATAGCCTGAGTGAGAAACGCATAGCTGTTAATAAGCTTTTTCAAATTGAGCATGATTATTACATGTTAGTAAGTCAACGCATCAAGAATGCAATTATATTACATTTCTATGCATTTATTTATTTAATTACTTTCAACTCTACTTAAAATCCAAGTGGTTTCAGTTGTCAAAAACAGGCAGAATGTATATTTTATATTTATAAGATACCCTTTTCTGACCTCAAAGCTACTTCTTCATTGTACAATGAACATTTTTTTTTTATCTTAAAAGTTGTGATATCCGTGTGTGATATGACCTGTTTAGATGGAGTTCAGTCATCTTATAATTTCTTGACATCATATCATACAGGAAGTGCAAGTCTAGACACTTTTCTTGGCACAGATAGCTTAGCAGCGCTGCCCCCACGCACGCAGACAATATCCTCCCATGTTGCCTTTATAAAGTTATATGCTCATGGGGGACACAATATCCTCACATAGAGACCAAAATAGCCCACTGGCAAAACACTTGAGCTATTGCTCATGGGAAGAACAGTCATGTGTTGCTAATTTGGGGTCTTAATATGAGGTCTTGTTGATGATGCTGGAAGGAATAGACGACTACAGGGAAATGGTGTGAATGAAACATTTCAACCTAACTTGCTAAGCAGAACTATAGCTCATTTGCAGTTCCATTGACGTGATGACATAATTGGGATCACTTCAGGGAGCCCTGCAACGCAGGTATGACAGGAGGCGGGCACACACATTCATTGTCTTTTACTTCGGAGCCGAGCTTTTCTGTTTCTCTTCTGAATCTACAAGACTGCTACTGTGTTCAGTGTTGGTGTGACTTCAGTGTTGGTGTGACGTCACGATCAGCGAGTGGCTACGAGCTTAAGCTCACACAACTGCTGTTCTCCCAGCAAATGTATTTCTGTGTCGTTTCGGCGGGCTTTTACCTACAGTGTTTACAGCACTGCTGTACACTGCGGCCATTCCCTGGGTGCCTCAGTACTGTGAGAGTATATGAAGAGTTCAGATGCAAAAGCCTCTAAATGCCATTTGAAATTTTCTTCTAAAATGACCATTTTTATCAAGCTTGTATATTTAAGTTCAGTAATTTCACTTAAATGACAATTAATAGGTAATTTTCATTGCCATTTAAGTGAAATTACTGAACTTAAATATACAAGCTTGATAAAAATTTCAAATGGCACTTAGAGGCTTTTGCATCTGAACTCTTCATATACCGATATACCAAGTACTGATTGTGAATACATCAAATATAGCAAGGAGACATTTTAATTGTTTCTTAACAAACTAGTGTTTTCAGTTAGAGTGACAACGCTTACTCGCGATCTTCGAAAACGCCAGAGATAAATGATTGAATTAAAGGAGAACTCCAGTGCAAAATGAACCTTTGGTCTAATAAAACATCGGTACATGGTCAACCATTCTCTGAGATTTGTTTTCATGATAATCAAATAAGTTTTATCTCTAAAAACTGTTTAGCGTATAATGTGCTAGGGGCATTTACTAAGTAAAAAGAAATCGCTTGTCGTGACTTGCCGTGGCTGTTTTCCAAAGATGGCGCCGCCTGTATACATGAAGTGAACTGTCTTTATAAAGTATCTTCTTATTAAACGGTCTGTACACTTACAAAATTCTCAATGCTTTGTTTTGCATGCACGGGCCCTCATTATGTTACTGTGTTAGTGTGGGGCTATTTTAAGCCTTGTTAGTGGTATAACCTAGCGATTTCTTTTTACTTAGTAAATGCCCAGTACTAGCATTGGGTCTCATACATGAAACACGAGCAGAACGAATTTTTGTGTAAATCGCGTGTAAAGTGGTTCTGGCATAAATTTTCGGATTCATTAAAATGTTCGTATTTTCCAAATGTTAGTTGGTAGGCAAGAAATCAACACCTGCTCCCAGCCACGCGTAAATAGTGCTCCACAGAAAATCGACCCCGCCCATCCAGGCTGCAGAGAATCTTTTGTTTCCTTTTCTTTTTGTTCCGGCATCTTCAACGGGAATGTCACCCATTGAGCATGTTTGGGATGCTCCCTTATCGGCGTATATGACAGCGTGTTCCTGGTCCTGCCAATATCCAGCAACTTCGCACAGCCATTGAAGAGGATTGGACCAACCTTCCACAGGCCACAATCAACAACCTTTTTTTTTTTTCTTTTCTTGGAGGAGTCCCCCGGGGGACTGCATTGGTCCTCCAATGCAGTAAAACTGTACATTTTACAGTGGCCTTTTATTGTGTCCAGCCCAAGTGAAGTGCTCACTAACACAAATTTAGGCGGATTTGTGAACAATTTATGAGAAAAATAAGTCTTTTGTGTTTGTGAGTGTAATGACACAAGGATTAACCTTCAAACTTTTAAGCAAGGTAAAACAAATACTGTACATGATTGTACTCTTACTGTAAGAGATAACACATACAGAACAACAGGGTTAAAATGCAAAGTAAAAGGCTTTTTTTTTTTTTCTCCAAAAGTCCTTATCTTCATTTGCCAGGCTGGTCTCATTCCTCTGAGGGAGTTTTCTCTAATGGAATATTGCTTGAAAGCAGTCTAAAATGATTTTGCTTCAACTAAGTATAAATGTCTATATTAAAGGTAGATTATGGAACTAGAGGTGCACTATTCGAAGATGGTCCTGTAAGTGAATTTAAATAGATTGCTAAAATAGTACCATTTATCATAAAACCGAATATTATTTAGTTTAAAAACAGCAAAGCACAAGGGCACCACTTGTTCGGCAATAAATCTCACTGATAATGCACTTGTTTTCAAACCCAAAAGCTGGACTCATCATTTCAGCATACAGCCCTTGTTAGTGAGCTCTGTTTCTAATCAAGAATGACTCTTTTAGCCCACACAGAAACTTCCACAGATTTGGAACATCTGTCATTTGTGAAGTTACACATATCCATAGCATTGTTTTGTTAGATAAATGTTAAAGTAATAATGTGATCTGGCTCATACTCTCAAACTCATGTCTATAGACCAGCCACAGGCTGTCTGACTATTATCATTTCATATTGCACACAAAAGGTTTTTTATTTATTTATTTTTTTATTTTTTTGAGGAAACAACGAGAAACAATGGACATGTCTACACTAATACATTTTCATTTGAAAACGTATGTTTTTCAGTTTAAACTCATTTAAAACTCTCCATTTTTGGCCTTCTGTCCACACTGAGACGGCGTTTTTAGTCAATAAATACATAGCTTTTGGAAAACGCACTCCAAAGCGGATAAAGTTAAAAATGCCGTTTTTGCGCTGTAGTGTGGACTGTGAAGCCGGAGGTACTGGAAAACTATGACATACATTTAGTGATCCATGTTGTACCAATAGATATTCATGTTTACCGGCATTGTGCCTGTTATGTGCTATTCACTTTTACAGTGTTAACTTCACACTCTTCATATCACAGTCCTGCACAAATGACAGAAAATGTACTCACTTTTGCTGTCCCGCGACAATACAGGAGAGCAGTTGTGTTTTAGACCAAACATATGGTGAGTGCGACCTGGATGCATCAGTGATGATGAGATATTTTTCTAAATAAAATTATCATGTTTGAAGAACTGCGCGTTAACTTTATTATTTATTTTTCCATCTCTGTGAGCTTTTGTGAGGTTTCAGGTATGCGCAGTAAGGTGACTTTTCTCATCCACACTGAAAGGTCGGAAAACACCTGAAAATGCTAGTGTGGACGGAGAGCGTTTTCAAATGTATCCAGATTAATGTGGACGCAGTCAATGTAATGTTTATCGGGGTCACACATTGAAGAACTGTTCACTGGATTTACCAAAGTTTGCCAGGTTGGTGGCAAATCACATGGCTGCCTCTACAGCTTATCATAATGAACTGCATTCTATGTTTCTTTTCAAAGCACAATCATTTATCTTCCCCTTTGTTATTCCTCATTCTGCTGGAGGTTGTCATGGAAACCAAAGCATACAAAGCTGCCAGACTGGGGTCCAATGAGGGAATGTGGGAGTTTGAGGTAGAGCTCAAAGGAAATAAGCATCGGCAACATGCTGTCTGTGACAGATGAGTCTACGATTTATTCCAGGAATCCCTCCGATGGCAGTTATGATGGGCACAAGAGATGGTGTGAGCATTCCAGCATAAGTATATATAATATAATATAATATAATATAATATAATATAATATAATATAATATAATATAAAATAGATGCAGTGTGTGATTTTTAGTGGCATCTAGAGGTTCGGTTGCGAGTTGCCAGCCCACTGCTCACCCCTCCCTTTCGAAGAAGCTATGGTGGCTAAAACGGGACAAACATATCGTTGTTTGAGACAGCAGAGAATAGCCAGAGTAAGCCAAGAGTGTGTAAAATTGTCACTGTTTCTGTACCACAGTCCATTATAAACCACATCATGGATAAAGTTTACAAAGCCATAGTCAGTTGAGGATCAAGGATCTTAATTAGAGGTCGACCGATATGTTTTTTGTCTCGCCGATGCCGATACCGATCTTTTGAAATCCGAGTCGGCCGATGGCCGATTAATGCTGCCGATTTATTTTGGCCGATATTTGCTTGGTTTGAAATATAAAATGTAAAAGAAATGATAATTACTTACAGACAAACTTTCTCAACAAAAACATTTTATCCTCTCAAAAAATGTCCTGAAACATGTATTTTTGGCTTGTTTTGTTTGTTGACGGACAAAGACAAATGGACATAACCTAATTATCACAAAAAAAGGAGAAAAAAACCTTTAAATGATTTAATTTTTATATACAAGATTTATTATATTTTATTTAATTTAACTTCTACCAATAATGTATTTCACTAGTAAATTGCTGTTGAACGGCAAAAACAACCACCAGATGGGAAAATGATATTTTACAAAAACTTTAAACGCACCATCCATCTGTTGTTCTTCAGAAAACGGCATCCCGCTGTTGGACCTTTTAGTCTACAGTGAAATACAGTTACACTTTACACTGTTTGGCCAGCATTTTAACCATGTTGAATCCAGCTACTAACTAATGGTCAGTGTTGTGCCTGAACGCGTTCATATTTAGGTCTGCTGCTCACTCGGCTGGAAAATGACTCTAGCAGCAGCGTTCGTCAAACACGTGTTCCATGACAACGCTAGGCTGCCCACAGATGCACCTGCCCAATAATCGGCTTGATATACTTGGATATTGGCCGATGCTGATTATGTTAAAAAATGCCCCAAAAAAATCGACGCTTATGCTTATGGCATTCCCGTTAGCGCTTCCTTCAGGCCTATCAGAAGCTGATGCGCTTGTGTTTTTGGGGGTGCTTTATAGTTTCCTGGTCGATGATGTCACCCACCTATGACGTTATGTCTCTCCACTGGGCTGATTCCATATGTGCTTCATGACGCACAACGCAGGGGCGTTCCCACAGCGTTTGACGCAGCGTCTCGTTCCCTATCAGGGAACTAGGGTTACATACGTAACCGAGACATTTATACATCATCTGGAATCTGAGGGTGCAAAAAAATTCTAAACATTGAGAAAATTACCTTTAACATTGTCCATTTATGTCTGCGATTGTGCAGCATTCACTCACAAAAATAAATGTTTTATATATTTACCATAGGAAATTACAAAATATATTCATGGAACATAATCTTTACTGAATATCCAAATGATGTTTGGCATTTAAAGGAAAATCGATAATTTTGACCCATACAATGTATTGTTGGCTATTATTGCCACAAATATACCCGTGCTACTTGTGACTGGTTCTGTGTTCCAGGGTCACATCTGACAGACAGGATGTTACATCTGCCTCGACTTAGTTTGTGGCAGACATACCAGATCTCTGACACTGACCATTGATTTTGTGCATTTGTAGCTGTCAACAGTCAGATCCCAAAATGAAATATAAGCAGCTTTCCTCATTAGACCCGACCGCATGCACGATTTCCTTGAACATATCAATAAAGAGTCACATTATTTTCTGCATAAAAAAAAATATCACATTTTCCAGAGCACCACTGGCTACAACAAATCACAAACAAGATCCACTAAAGTGCATCATCTCCCTTAATGTGTCAAATGGCTCAGTAAATGTATGGTAAAACTCATAATAACAATAATAAACGTTTTGAATCAAAGTGGTCTGGACCGCTGGTGGATAATAACAGGCAGCTGACAGCAGGGATTCTGGGTACAAAGATGTCTTTTTATAGCCTTGCCTGTATTAGTTGAATTTTTAGTTGCGATACAAAAATCAAGATCAATTCAAAACTTAATAATAAAAGATGATGAAGGAATTTAATGGAACAGTAGTTTAATGAAATTTGACAACAGCTTTATGAACTTTAGAAATCAAACATTAAATCACATTCATAAAATAAAAATACAAATCTGAGTTTTAATCAGGTTGAAAAGTACATCCAAAGAAGGCTCTATTGTGATTACGATGATGTGAAAAACCTGCCCTGTGTTCATGAGGCATATTAATTGGACCATCATTCCAAGTCATTAAGCACAGTTCAGCTATTGCATTCATTTGATATCAATACAAAAACCAGCTTTAAAGATTATGCGGTGTGACCCGAGAGTGTTTTATTTCGCTTTATAAGAATGCAGATTGTCCGGGGGAAGGAAGATTCCCTCACCACTCCATCTCGTTGATCCATGCACATTAATAGGCACACTTGAGATTAACGCTGACTCCATTCTTTTGCATCTCAACACCTTGTTTTTAGACCTTACATATAGTGCTTTTCATGCAATTCCAGGAAGTTAGTTATCCAAACAAAGAATATAACTTGTATTTCACGATTCATTTATTGAACGACATTGGCCTTGGAGAAGTTAACAATGTAATACACTACATTATATATGTCACTATTTACAACACATTCTCATCCCTTTCAATAGAAAGCAATGAAACATAATAATTGAGCTGTTTAAGAGTAAACTAGCCACATCAGTGTATGAATTATCTCTAACAGAGCTTTGCTAACTCAGAACTGAAGTTGTGAACTTATTCATTTGGAAGTCATGGGGTTTTACAGACTTTTGTTATTTAAACTGCAGGCATAAACCTTTCTACATGGGGCCTTGTCATAGTGCAAGGAGTCCTTCCTTTAAATCTTCTACAGACATGGAATTAAAAAGTGGCTGAAGAAGCCTTTGCATGTTACATTGCTTCTAGGTCCTTTCAGGATAATTTGACGTTCTGTATTGTGAAACCATGTGATAATGTTCAAGAAAACAACAGATGATGTGGTTTGCATGTCTGCTCTTAAGTATAAGAGGCCTTGTCATTGTAAATCTACTGTCACAGAGTAATATGATTAAAAATGCATTAACCCCTAGCTGCTTCTTTTTGATCTGCTGTGACTAAATGTAATAGAACACAGTATGACATTTCCTCCAGCATGTTTGATGTGTTTCCTGTTGCATTGAGTCCAATTGTATTATGTAAACTTGATGAATAAGTTATTCAAGTATCTATCTATCTATCTATACAATTACATGTAATGTATTTATACAACCATACTGTTATGCGTAGAATAAACAGAATACAGATGCAATTTTAATAGTCATGCTGCTTAAAAGATAAAATCTATGATGGGCATTTAAAACAGTTTGTTTGTTTTCTCTTCTACACTGTAATTAATGTTATGCTCTGTGAATCACTGATTACTGTGATTTTCTCTGGCAGTGAGGCAGACAGCAGAGTAAATGCACTGACAACTATCAGCATGCATTTTGGGAGGTGGGTGATTTCTGTCACAAATCCACAGAACATATACTGTCTTTTTATCAGAGAGTTTTTCAATATATGCTTAATTTTGTAGCGAATGCAGTTTGTTGGTTTAAGTGTTGCTTTGATGGAGTTGTATTGACAGCTAAAGCAGCTGGTTAATTAACCATGGATTAGCAATGACACTCATTCAAAGAACTGGCAGGAACTATTGATAAGTACTTGCATGGTGAAATAAATCTACTTCAAATCCCAAGAAATTATGGTATTTACTTATTTATTTATTTATTTATCATATATAACCATTTACCTATTTGGGGTCATTTTTAATGGGATATTTCATTAATACTTTATTTAGCAAGGATGCATTACATTTATCAAAAGAAAAATAAATAATTATTTTTAAATAAAGTGTGTTGAACATTTGAACTAAACTTCAGCACCAAATTAGTATATTTCCATGATTTCTAATCATGTGACACTGCGACTGGAGTAATAATGCTGAAAATTCAGCATTGCATCAGGAATAAATTACATCTTAAAAAAAAAAATACTGAAATACAAAACAGATTTTTACAAGTGTTTTTACATTCCTGTTTTTATTGCATTTCTTACATGCAATGCTAAATGGTGCACAGGGGTTTGCTAAATACAAATAAAAAGTGGTTCATATTAGAATATTTATTCTCCTATGTGCACTTTCTAATTACTTCCCGTGCAGGTACAGGCATTATGACAAATAGTCTCTTTAATCAGAACATAGAACAAGACCTACTTGTTCGAGTGGGTCTTTATCAAAGTTAGCGATGTGAACGAGGAACTGGATCAAGCCTCTAATGAGGAACAGTGTTTGTTTGTGCCGTCGAGTGCCAATTGTTCATCATCCATCCCCACCATGTCTTTACCTGCAGTTTCTCCTGCCATTACAGGCCATTTATCTTCAGCAGGTGGTGCAGTGATCTCGAGCTAAATATAGCTGTGTGTCTGTGGGTTTGTGCAGAGTTGCTGAATGAGTGATCATTGGTTCGAGGATTATTCCTCTGAAAGCTACGCTCCTTTTCCTCTTGTTCGGCCCATGGAACAGGCATCTGTGCAGGGGACTCCTTATTTCCATCTAATTATTTTGTATTTATTTAAAAATGTTTCTATGTTCATCTGTGGTGCATTTTGAGCTGTATCTTATCTAAGGTGCATTTTTTTATTAATAGGTATTTAGGATGAAAAAAATACTTGTAAGCTTTCTTATTTTAAATATAGGCTATATTATTGTTTCTATATATGTGTACATGTATGCATGTTTTTATTTAGTTAGTTAACTAGCTTTAGTTATTTAGAAATAATGTTTTTGTCTACCGGTCATGCGCATTGAGCTGAATATATCTTTACCGTAAAAAAAAAAAAAAAAAAAAAAAAAAAAAAAGTGATTTTAATGGTAAAAGACCGTAAAAATGCTACAGTGAAAAACTGTTAATTGGATAACAGAATGTTTCTGTACTGTGAATAATATCGATAGGTCTAAACATACATTTAATGTAATTTTTACAGTAAAATACCGTTACATTTACCGTTTTTGGAATTGAAAAAAAACATTGTATAAATCCCACAAATGACACCATATTTTATTGTGGAAATTTAGCTGCTTGTGATGAGCTTTGATTCATGTGTCTCTCACCACCATGATTGGTGGGTTTCAGTGTATTACAATGGTACAAAACAGATATTAGTACTTAAAAACTGGTAAATTAATATAGCAGACAATGAAATACATTTCAAGTTAATTATGTAAAACCTCAAATGTTGCTACCATATATATATATATATATATATATATATATATATATATATATATATATATATATATATATATATACGGTAGATTTTTTAAAAAAAATATTTATTTTTTATAGTGTATGAAAGAAACAAATAAATGTTCTTAAAAAATTATTTTTAATTATTTCCTGAACTTTTCCACCCATCCATCCATCCTTTTGCGCACAAACATATAATGTAATGCAAATGGAAGGGGTATCAGATGTCAGAGGGTTTTAACCAGCCAGCTTCAGTCACCAGGGAGCTGAGTCTTATATTAATACAAAGCCGATTATGTCTCCAGCACTGGCCCTTCACGTAAAAGACCCGCCTGGATTCAATGGCACCCTGATGTGATAGTATTACAGATGGATGCTTGCTGACCAGACCATTGCTGTCTCTTTCCGTTTCATTCTCCGTCTTCTGTCAAGGTCAGGCCTGTAGCTTGACACCTCTGCAGATCTTCCCGTCATCCACATGCAGCAGTGGGCCATATTACAGCAGCTAACATTATATGCTGCAGAGAAATCTATTTTTAGAACAAAATCAAGGTACTAGAATATAGTTATAGGTGCAGATCTGCATACATTACTGAACAAATTGGCAAATGCATATATCAGCTCACAATCTCATTCAAAGCATTTAGTTTTGGCATGTGGGAAATATAAATGCCAAATGTGACACTGTGTGATCCAGCAAAAATAGCTCTGGTGGAGTGAAACATTTAGTGAAAGCCAACATCTCCAAGAGAGGTGAACTGGACTAGTTAGCACAAGGGACTATATGTAAGTATAAGGTTAAAATGTCAAACTACACATATAGTCTGTATAGATAAATACACACTCTTGGGCATAATGGCTAAACACTAAGAATTTAATTTTGACCATAAATTATTGGTCAGGAAATTAGCAACATCTAACAAAATTCACTACTTGAAAAGCCATTGCTGTCTCAGGAAAACATCAAAGACTAAATGAAGGTTTTGGCAGAATATGGGAAGTTGTGTGAGACGTGATAAATCACAATGAAACACGAGTTGCATGGTGATGCTACAGAGCGGCGCCTTCGAAAATCTGGTGAGAAATATACTAATAAATGCATTTCTACCACCTTGAAGCATGAAGGAAGAGTGTCATTTTGTGGGGAGCCTTTTTGGATGCTGCTATCGGTGAGCTACTTCACTGTGAAAAGTCATTTCATGCTTTGGACGACCGGAGAATATTTCAGAACGGCTTGCTTCCCACAAATGTAAAGCTTTTCCATGCTACGTTAATTTATCTACAGCAATTTTTGCTAATTTCCTGACCAGTGATTTATGTGTTAAAGGTTTAGTTCACCCAATAGTCAATAATTACTTACCCTCATTGTCGTTCCAAATCCACAATACCTTTGTTCATCTTCGAAACATTTCAATATTTTTGATGAAATCTGAGAGCTTTCTGACCCGTTCATAGACTGCAAAGTTATTACTTTCAAGGCACATAAATGTAGTAAACACATTGTTAAAATAGTGTGTTATGAAGCGACTAGAATACTTTTTGCAGAATACCGATACTTTCACTTTTGGTACTTGCCGACGGACACAGGTATTTTCACTGCATTTGTCATTTTAAAATATATTAGATAGAGAAATCTAAAGGATATATGAATCCTGATTTGATTTAATTTGATTTGTTTAGCAAATATGTATTTCCTTCAGTTTTTTTCATGCTTAATTATGCTTGTTAAAATGCATTGTACAATCCTCTGTTGCTTTGACTGTTCATTCTATCATATTTTCTCTTTTATTTAATAGCACAGCCAGCCCATTCTCACCCCCAAGTCACTTAACTGACGCCTTGGGAAGCATTTTGACCATGCTTCAATATTTGACGTTTTAGGCGCCCTTTAGCGCCAGTTAGATGACGCCCTAGGATCGCGTGTAACCCTACCCCCACCCCAGACCTAAACCTAACCACGTCATCTAATTGATATAGGATCGCCATAGGACCACGTCATGTAACTGACGCTAAAGGGCACCTAAAGCGTCAAATATTGAAGCATGGTCAAAGGTGACGCCTTGGGGTGAGAATGCGTTGGCACAGCACATATTTACATTTGTGGCTCAATAAGGATTGTTTCCACTGGTCCAATTGGATCATGTTATGTTAGGTATCAGTGAAATATCACAATTCTAAGTAGCAAAAACTACTAATGTTACTGTTAATTTAAAACATTACTAAAGACAAGTAAACAGTCAGTAATAAAATAAGAAGAAATGATCCAATTACAAACAGCACACATAAAAAGCAATAGAACAATACAGATGATGTAAACAGTGCTATTCAGATTTTTTTTAGGTAGTTCTAACAATAGTTTTCAGGTGCATCATTTAAAATGTGAAATACTGCATAGTCTTCACTGTATAATATAGTTTTCATTCCTGTAGGATCCTGAGGAACTTTACGTCTATAATGTCCCGTCCCTGATGACTACAATAGCTAGCAATGTTTTCAAGTATTTTGAAAACGGCTGCCCTTTTATTCTCGGCATTGTACACACTGTTTATCAAGGACCTTTTTTTGTGAGACAGGACACAGGCTACTCATTAAGTTAAATATTTAAGGGTGACTTTAGATCTAAACCACACACAAAAAAAGGTATCTCTTTCCAACATACTTGCAGCTTGCTAGTAGGACCTTTTTCACAGTTCATTAACCTACTTTCATATGCACATCCTTTCAGAAAAGCAATCTCAGGCCAAGATGAGAGAAAGAAAGGCGATTTCTTTGAAGGCCTACACTCAGTCTGAAGGCTGGTGATTATACAGAGTCGACGCTCTCGTCTCTGTGCTTCAGTGCAGCTGAATAAAATTCTGGAATCAGATGTTTTTATTTGAAACAAGTCTGTGCCCTTCTGAAGATAAGAATTGACTTTTAAGACTTTTAGTTCACTACTCATGTGAATAGAAGATTAAGGATGTGGGAGCACAACATTTTGCGAATGTTTGTTGTAAAGTTAACATTTAAAGATGTCTCGTCTCAAATTTGATTCACTGAAGGAACCAGGTCAGGGAACATTCTCAGAATGTTCTGACAAGGTTCTCTCAGTTATAAACAATCTTTGTTCCAGTAAGATTAATGGACTATAGCACAAGTACCTTCATACCACAAGCTGCCTTGTGCCTAACCGGAAATAAATTAGTTGAACTATTTCGAAACGGAAGTGCGTCATACATCTCAGTGAATGTACTGTAGTCCATAGAATGTTCATTCAAAGCAATCTGGTCTGTAATGTTCTGGAAATATTAGCAAAAAAATGTTAATTATACATTGTTTATGGAAAGTTTAAAGTTTTTAAAAACAGCGCCACAGTTTCATGCAACAGCAGCAGCTCAGGTAAGCTAAAATCGAATTGGATGCTTATTTCATCCCATGCAGGGGGACGTGGGATTTTTTTATTTTTTTTACTCACTGATCAAAAAAAAAAGAAAAAAAAAATCTCGCTATGTAGCGCTGCGATTGATCGCTCTTGGTGTGAATAGCTCCATGCAGATCCATTGTTTCGATTCAAGGGCGTCATCGCAACGTACATTAATTTTGCTTAGTCACACTGCACAATCATTTTTTTTTAAATGCGACTTATTGTCTCAAAAGTAGAATGTTCAAAAGTAACGTTCCCATAATCTAGAAAGAAATGTACCCTTAACTTTTTTTTTTTTTTACAACATTTAAATAACTGAACATTTTGAATGTTCAGAAAAATGTTTTTGTAACTTAAAGGTGGAGTACGTAGAAATTTTCTTAAAAAAAAAAAAAAATTCCCAAATTTGTTTAAACTGTCTATGTACAGTATACCCATAAATAATTAAAATGTATTTACTCTGAAAAAGAAAGTATACAAATTGATACAAGACAAATATACAAGTCTGTAGTCCCCTCAGTGCTGCAATAAACAAAGCTCATTATTTCCAACCGGGACGAAAGAAATAATTGGTTGGGCGACTGTCACTCTCCCTCACTACCATGCGCTACCAGCACTGCTGCGTAAGAGTAGCCCACATGTGCACACACGTTTGCTCGAGGAGTGGAAGAGGCACGGAAGCTTGGAAGAATCACAATTATGGCAGAGAAAGAGCCGTCAAAATTACCAGTTACCTGCATATACAGTCAGCGAAGGAAAACCAGGCAAAAAAAAAAAAAAAAAGGAAGACAGTATTTGAAAAGGCTGTGACCAAAAAGTGTTTGGATAAAGCAAGAAGTCAGACGAGAGTCAATATCAGCGGAGCTTTCCAGCCATGGCGACAACAGCCAGGGGATGAAAAGTGAACAGTGCTTTCGTGGAAGCTCTTACATGTAAAACACTGTATGTTATGAATTTGACACGAATTTCACCTTCATCACAGTGTAACCAACGCATTCTCATCCTTTAACGTCATATAGAGCGCTATATGACAAAACGGCGCTATACTACGCTAAAGGCACCCGTTATCGTTAATATAACACGTGCTGTGAGGGCTAAGTTTAGGTGTGGGGTAGGGTGTACGTGTCATATTCACGCTAAAGGATTTATAACGTCTTGGGTTCGCGTGTTATATTAACGATAACGGGTGCCATGTGCGTAGTATAGCGCCGTTTTGTCATATAGCGCTCTATATGACGTTAAAGGATGAGAACGGGCTGGTGTAACTGATGGTAATCGGAAAACGTGCATCAATGCAACCTGT
The DNA here is from genome assembly GCF_016745375.1 of Pimephales promelas. The sequence continues at coordinate 26,256,714 of NW_024121099.1, forward strand.
TTTTAGTTTTTATGTTACTAGCTTGTTACGGAATCAAACTCAATATATTTTAAACTTTACTATTACCAGTATTGATATGCTAACTTGATAGTGAGTACTACCAGCCATGTTAGTTGTTTATATTAATGATAAAATTAGGCATTTTATTAAATGTGATTCTGACATGATGTCACTAGATGCACTGCTCCTCTCCGCGGCGCTGGTAAATGCGTCCTCCAGCTGATCGCGGTCGCCAGCGCGCATTCATGTGTTTTTGGGGCGTGGCTTGTAAGGATCCCAGACGGGAGTGGGTGGGAGTGAATGAAATCATGAGCTGTGTTTATTGCAGCACTGAGGGGACTACAGACACTCGATTTGTATACTTTATTTTTCAGTGTACTTACATTTTAATTATGTATTGGTATATATATATATATATAAAATAAAAAAATAGAAAATTTCTACCTACCCCACCTTTAATGGGAACATTAGCAAAGTATTTTTAAAACATATTTTTGTTAGCTGGAGGCACAAACACTCCCAAATTTGTATATCTGAATGTGATTTGCTTGATGCAATTCTCAATTTCAGGAGTTCTGCATTTTGACTAGAATACCAGAATGACTCCAGCATCTCTGCAATGCAGAAAATGTATTTGAGCACAGCTGGACACGTGCCCGGTCACGTTGTCTTCTCCATCATTTGATCATCACTTGATAAATGACTCCCACCATGATCACTAGAAAATGCATTCATTTTAAATAAAATCATGTTTACGGCCTGCTTTCCATGTGCTGTAACAGCATGACATTAATTGCACCAGGACAAAAGCGATGAACTTTCTGACTAAGGCACATTTTATGATGAGCCTAATTTACATACGAGGCGTTTACACCAAAAATAAAAGGACAGTGACTTAAATAGCAGTACTATTTCAGGGCATTTAGTACCTGATAAATTAAATTACAGGAGGTTAGTAAACGAGACAATACGTTTTTCATGCTGAGTGCAACTGTTTCATTAACACGCTAGTTTTCATGTGTGCAATGAAAGATTTTGATGACTTGGAAATGTAGTTTGTACATCTACACAGACAAAAAGCAATCTGTTTATAAAGCATTTAAGTGAAAGCAAGTAAACCAAAGCAGCTTTATTGATAATCTTTAATTTCTTAGTGTTAGTAGGAACATCTAGGGAAATAAGGAAATTCTTTAATGTGTTCCACATCAATATGTTAATTATATGCTGTTTGGCATTCTATTAGGTGGCTATCAGCAGACGTATGTAATGCACACTAGACTCCTATAAAAGACTGATCTTTCCTTTGTCATTCATTGATATCTTTAGCTTCAAAATGGTCAACGATTACATTTTCTGCTGATTCCTTTCCATCTCCCACTTAGGTGTATGATGGTGCACCAACGTATTTTGAGTTAAAGAGCCTCAATCAATGAGTGTATGTTGACCTCAGCATTGTCTCTGCTTTTACAGGGCTATATGAAAAGAAAATACGGAAGAAAATGAGAAGATTCAATTGGCGACTAAGAGGCCTTTGACGGATGTCATTGATTGATTGATTCCAGCCTTTCCTGGCCTTGCGATCAAATATCTGATCATGGTTTGTGGTACTATGGCTTTAAGTGAGCAGGAATACTATGCTGTTGGAAACACGACTCTTCAATGGCACAACATGAACAAACAGAACACAATACCTCGGCGTCTAACATGGCCCAGATTACTGCAGGATCTTTAGAGATTCAATCATGTCTGCTAAAGGGTTGTGAGCGGAATGCACTAGCGGATACATCACAGAGAATATGATCCTGCAAAGGCACACTCAAGGACAGTGGGCACTTTATTCTGTGCATATCATTTTGTTTTAATGGTAGGCGGCAAAGTGTTTAAATTGTTTGCGCTTTAATAGTGTCTGTGTTGGAAGAGAAGATAAGCTGGAATGAATATTAGAGTGGTCTATTTTACAGCCCGCTCCTCGGGGGATATCCTCAGCCCAGAGTTATTTGTCACGCTCCGTATGGGAGTTAGGGGCTTTAAAATATGGAGCCAACTTAATTTGGGAGGGTTTATTCCATCGGCTGAAATGTAATCATAGCTGCGCTTGTTGCATCATGTAATACTCAAGTGCAAGCAGTATCATCCCAAACCTTAACAAAGAAACAACTTTGTAATATTGATCATAAAAAAAAAGAAATCTATACCACTATTATAATGAATCGAGTATTCAGACTTGTTTTATCATATCATTTTTTTTAAAGAGTAAAGAATAATATAAATTATGTATTCATAAACATTAAAATGAAGTCAAAGAATTCAAAGATAAGGGGTTTACATGTGGGCCATGGTGAAAGTATGATTAGACTGAGTGCAAATGTGTAAACTGCATTTCTTAAGCTTTAAGCATTTCCAGATTATGCTTTGTAAAGAGCAATTACGTAACACTAACCATTAGAGACACCATACTGATATACAAACTGCCATATGAATACTGCAAGGAGATAATTCATTCCATAATTTCATTCAAATACAAAACAGCTTCTAATTTTTTGTTACATATATGCCCAGTTATGAATAATGACCTTGGAAGCAGACAAAGATGATAGTGTTGCAAACCTAAGTGCAGTTAATTTACAGTGAAAAAAACAATAAACCATAAACAATGAATAGCACAGCAGAAGATAGACCAGCAGCTTACTTCAATACAGGAAAAGGGCAAACATGAAGGCTTAAATACATGATTTAGGGGAACACATGACTATGACAACCAATAAGAACACGACACAAGAAACACGTGACCAGATCACATGAGGGGAACTGGGAATCACATGACATGAATGAAAATAGTAGGCCTATACATATAATAAATATGTAAACTATAATTTAAAAAAAAAAACAGCATAGTGTTAAGATAATGGACTATATTGCTATGGCATAATTACTTACTGTCATTAATATAAATACCATAATTTGTACAAAGTTGTACATATTTTCATGCTTTAATTAGTGAGACAGTCACAGATATTTTTTTCTCAGCAGTTGTCTATTTAATGTTTGAGAAAATAAAGGTCATTATTCATAACTGGGCACACATGTAACAGAGAATTAGAAAATGCTGTATTACACTCACCTAAATGATTATTAGGAACACCTTTTCAATTTCTCATTAATGCAATTATCTAATCAACCAATCACTTGGCAGTTGCTTCAATGCATTTAGGGGTGTGGTCCTGGTCAAGACAATCTCCTGAACTCCAAACTGAATGTCAGAATGGGAAAGAAAGGGGATTTAAGCAATTTTTAGCGTGTCATGGCTGTTGGTGCCAGACGGGCCGGTCTAAGTATTTCACAATATGCTCACTTACAATGGTTGTGTGTGGATTTTCACACACAACCATTTGCTTTACAAACAATGGTGTGAAAAGGGAAAAAAACAAAACAAAAACATCCTGTATATGGCAGTCTTGTGGGCGAAAATGCCTTCTTGATGCTAGAGGTCAGATGAGAATGGGCCGACTGATTCAAGCTTATAGAAGAGCAACTTTGACTGAAATAACCACTCTTTACAAACGAGGTATGCAGCAAAGTATTTGTGAAGCCACAACACGCACAACTTTGAGGCAGATGGGCTACAACAGCAGAAGACCCCACCAGGTACCACTCATCTCCACTACAAATAGGAAAAAGAGGCTACAATTTGCAAGAGCTCACCAAAATTTGACAGTTGGAGCCTGGAAAATGTTGCCTGGTCTGATGAGTCTCGATTTCTGTTGAGACATTCAGATGGTAGAGTCAGAATTTGGTGTAAGCAGAATGAGAACATGGATCCATCATGCCTTGTTAACACTGTGCAGGCTGGTGGTGGTGGTGTAATGGTGTGGGGGATGTTTTTCTCGGCACACTTTAGCCCCTTAGTGCCAATTGGGCATTGTTTAAATGCCACGGCCTACCTGAGCATTGTTTCTGACCATGTCCATCCCTTTATGTTATTGGATAATGTACCATGTCACAAAGCTCGAATCATTTCAAATTGGTTTCTTGAACATGAAAATGAGTTTACTGTAGTAAAATGGCCCCCACAGTTACCAGATCTCAGCCCAATAGAGCATCTTTGGGATGTGGTGGAACGGGAGCTTCGTGCCCTGGATGAGCATCCCACAAATCTCCATCAACTGCTAGATGCTATCCTATCAATATGGGCCAACATGTCTAAATAATGCTAAGCAAAAGGAAGCTGGAGCGCTGCTGGTGTCCCTTGTATCCTCTGGTGCTCTTGGAAGGGCTGAAAGTTCATAAAAATTGGAAAAAAATCCAAGTCCAGGCACTCAGGGTTACAAAAGTGAAAAAGGCCTTTATTTAACAATCGAGGGCTAAACCATTAAAAAACACCAACGCGTATCGGCTCACTGGCCTTCATCAGGGTGTTGGTAACAAACAGACAGAATCAAGCAACACTTATGGTTGAATTGCTTCCAGGTGTGTCACTCAAGCACTTGTAACACAAGTTTTGGCCACTAGAGGCAATTATTCGGGACATGTCTACTGTCAGAAGTTAAAACATACAAGTGCAAAGCTTGAGGTGGAAAAGATAGGAGTGACACTACTAAAAGAATCTAGTGTACCCCACACAACATGTAATGAATGTAATTAAATGTGAATGGGCTATTTACCCATACTAAATAATGCTTTCAGCGCCTTGTTGAATCAATGCCACTTAGAATTAAGGCAGTTCTGAAGGCAAAAGGGGGCAAACACAGTATTAGTATGGTGTTCCTAATAATCTTTTAGGTGAGTGTATATTTGAATGGCCAGTTGGTGTTTATTTGCTTACATTTGAGAGAACATGTGGCTCAAACTTATGCAATTGTAAAATGTGATGTCTTGTTGATTGTATATGTTTATCAAGAAATATGCATTTTTTTTCTTTTTAAATGTTAAATTCTGAATGATTGGTGTTCATTTTTTCATGTTGTTGTTGCTTGGTTGCCACAAACAGCCTACAGTCAGGATAAAGAACTATATTACTTGGCAGATGAAATGTATATTAGTGTATTTACTAGAAGCTGGTGATATGCCACACCTGAGCAGATACGAGTGTATGGTGACCTTCACTTATGTCCTGCTTAAGGCATTACATATTTTAGGCCATCATGGTAAAAAAGAAGTGGTGGTGATATAAATAATATCTTGACCGTGGGATAAAAGCAGGAAAGCAGCAGCAGCAGAAGTGTTACTGATATTGCACTGCAGTCTATCATGTCAATGACAAATTGCTAGTAATTTGCATAAACAACCTGTGCTGCGGAGCAAGAAGCTGCTTAAACACTCTAAACTGCAGTCACCTATAATTAGGCAATGGCAGCTCCCTTTTTGTGTCGCTTCATTTTTTTTTTTTTTTTTTTTTTTTTTTTTTTTAATTAAACAGTGAATAAAATAATAATTGGGCATTGTATAATGAGTGTGTTGTGAAGTGATTCTGTTAGTAGGTGTATGAGAGTGGATGTGCAGGGCTCTTAGCTTCCTCTGTTAAAATTTGATTATCATATAAAAACAACATGTCATTGTTAGAATGAAGACTGGAGATTATATTCAGATTTTAATTGATTCTGGACTCAAATGAGCTGAGCTGTATGACAAAAAATTTTTTTAGGGCTCATTGAAATTTAAACTGTTTTCACTGTGTGCAACCATCACAACAAGCTGTTTTTTTTTTTTTTTTTTTTTTTTACAGTTCAAAATTTACAATAATACAGTTCACTCTGGTGTCCAGTTATTATTATATTTTTTTTAAACACTATAGAGGCACACAAGTCCATGTCATAAGATATTTTAGATATGACAGAACTATTATCCAACTCAACATTAACCTTAAGGACCTTTCACACAGAGTGATTAAAGCCGAGTTCACATTGCATGAATTTCAGTGTCGTCAGGTCACTGCTCTCTCTCTCTCTCTCTCTCTCTCTCTCTCTCTCTCTCTCTCTCTCTCTCTCTCTCTCTCTCTATATATATATATATATATATATATACACACACATAATATTATATTCATGCTTGGGTCTCATCCTATTGGGTCTATATCTCATTCTATTTCAGTGTATGATGAAGTCGCAGGCCCTATATTGTAGATTCGAGTAAACTGCTGGTTGGCTCGCTGTATATGTGTCAAACTGCCAATCACTGACCATTGACCTCCCACACACACACACTCACACTCTCTGACCATGTGCTTAAGTTACCGACAATGATAGGCATTCAGAATATCTACTTGGCAATAAAATCAAGAGTAATAAAACTGTTATAACCCCCACCAAAAGCTGCTGTTTCCATTCATCATAAAACACTTCTGCATAAGGAAGAATGACACATTCTGAGTGATGATCATTGCTACATTATTGTCGTTAATAAATCATCTACATACTGACTGTATTTTCAGACTGAATGTGATGGATTATGCCCCAAGATACACACAAGATTACATATCACAGATCAATGTTATTATCTGAAATGCAATTCATTAAGGCCTGTGTACTGTACATAGAGCCAACAAGGTGCAACTTACAAGAAAATAAACTTAGCAATTTAATGAACAACATTTGCTTCTCAATACTGCTTGTTTTTAAAAGTTTTCATATGCACACTGACATATTCTCGAGACTCTTCTTGGAAGCATTAATCATAGAGGTGCTCTGTCAAATGGCATTGCAGTACTGAGAAATCAACACTGGATATCAATGAGGTCTTTCATCTAAAGACCAACCATTACAGTATACAAGCTCTTTTAACTTTTCTATTGTTAGAGAGGCTTTAAAAGATGCAGAGGCCTACTGAGGCACCAAAAAGACTTTACTGACTCGATGGTCAATAACCACATTTAGTCTAGCTGGAGATACAATCTCCTGTAATATAGAGCATTTATATTTATGAGCTCCATTAATACTAATGTATGCAAAACTCAGGTTGATATTTTTAGAGCAAGACCCTGCAATTCAAACCTGGGTTATTGCAGTGGCGAAAGACACCTGTCAGCATGCATGGCGTAATAAGACTTTCAATAATTAATGGAGAAAGGTAAAATATTCTCACCCTTCACTGATGTGCCATTTTAATGAGCGATGAGCTCCTTTCTTGCCTGTCCTTTCCTGTAGGACAATGATATACACATCAATTCATAAACTGGCCTTAATAACATCATTTTGATAATATTGCATCATTATCCTGTTTTACAGGCTTCTCTCGTTTTCATGCATTCATTTAAGATTTATAAAACTGCTTGGATAAAGATAATTGCAATAGATTTCAGCTCTTTGCCATGTATTTTTCCTCCATCTCAAAAAAAAAGAAGAAGAAGAAGAAGAAGAAGGTGGTACAGACCATTATCAGTTAATAACTTAATACATGTTAGTTTGGAATTTTGATCGAGTTGATATCATTCATTATATAGAGGGAATGCATTGACGTCACTTTCCCGTCGGAACAACCCCCCTCAGCCTGAATGAGTGGCAAAGGATCTGCTGCGTGACTGGATTTAATAGGGGAAACTGCGAAAATGCGACTAAAACGAACAATTTTATCAATTTAAACTAAATGTTGGACTCAATATAGTGTTCCATACAACTTACTAAAGATCCTGTGATCCATTGATATTGACATGCAGCCAGGAATCATGTTGCCTGACATTAATGTTTGCCTGATTTCGACACCGGGGAAATAAAAGCAATATAGACCTAAACATAGGCTAAAGCAAATTTGCCTGTGAACGCTTTATATAAATACAATATAGGTAGGTCTAAATCCAGATGATCACTCATATCAGTGTTATATATAGCCTATATATATATATATATATATATCATCATATCGTTCAACCCTAAAACTTTATAGTTTTTTTGTTTTTTTTTTTTGGTCAGGGTTTATTAAAAAACATCCAATAATGCAAAATATGCAATGATACATATTTAATTGATACGTTTTTAATATATATAAACAATACAAAATATATGGGTATGGTTTTACACCTAAATTCAGCATGTTGATAAAAAAATGGCATCTGCAAATCCACCTTTCGCTGACTGGAGTCCAGTTGTTTCTGGATCCATTTGCTCCTTCTATAGTAGTCTGTAAAATTATGCCTCTGATTTTTTGTCAAATCTAGTTGTACAATCAATCGCAAAGCTCTTTCCCAGTTTATATGTGTTGTGTTTGTTTTTTCGCAGCATTCACGCTGAAAATATACAGTCGCCCAGTCTTTTTGCCACTCATTGTGAGTAACCATAGACTGTAAAAAAAGATGGACGACGCCCCTTTGCTCTTTTCCATCAGAGAGAACTGAAGCCGCCAGTGTGTCGATATGGCGCTGACATCTTGAGTCAACGTACTTGCGTTTTCGGGACCAGACATGAGCAGGAAGTAAAGCCACGAAATCAAGGCCCCACCCTCACCCTCGCTGAATCAAACGCAAACACACGCCCCACACTTTTCTTACGTGGCCTCTGTCTGCTTCGTTCCTCTCCAATGATGTATGCTGATTGCAGAACCTCGTTAAAATAAGGTAAACACAACTACTAATCACATAATCAACATTATTAAAAAAAAAAGTCGGCTTGTGCTTCAGTGACTACCTCGCACAGAGAACCTGTCAATCACAGCTGTCAATCATGATGACAGAGCACCGTTTTTATAGCATCACATAACTAACTAAAAACAAACTTATTTTAAAAACAAACACTTGAAATTACATCAACGTGATAGAAACTACAGTAAATGACAGAGATTATCTTTGGAAAAATGATATGTGAAGTGTAATTGAATTGTTTAGTTGGTCTCATGTATAACATGGGGAGGTGGGGTTTATGACTAATACTAGGACCGGTCACAGGGGGTCCATCGAGACGTTTTGGCTTCACTTTTGAGGGCTTGTGCGGCACGCTTGTGTGTAACTGCAGGCACTCTGGCCGATGGTGACGTCATGCGCATACCCTCTATTGGTTATCATCATGTCCTATAAAAATATGCCGATATATATATATATATATATATATATATATATTTGTACATTTTTATACACTGTGGAAATTGTTTTATGTTATGTTTACTTTTTCATAAAGAAAAGTTTCAAAAGAATGTTAGGTAAGGTCCAACGTTTTAAAGTTGAAACAGATGCACGCATATTTTAAAAGCTTTTTTGTGAAGTAAAAACATAAATGTATTTGCCACTGTCATGTTAACAGCATTATATTTCTGTCATAAGAACAGCTATTCAGATGATGGACACCATGCTGTGTTGTCATGGGAACATCCCAGGTGAAAATAATGAGGAATGAAGTTGTCTTCATTGCATTCCACAGGGCTACATAACAGCACACTAGAGCTCTGCTCACTCTAAAGTCCCACTTTAAGGGCTCTGCCGTCTGCCTTTCGAAAGGACGTAGGGCATAGGGATGCTCACAAGCAATAAGCACGTCACTTATTTGGTACCCCTGGAAACATTTCCGTCTGTGTTATTTGTAGCACGTTTCTGTATTTGGTTGTGTTGTGAACCTTTGCACCGCCGCCACGTTTCTGATTTTTTTTTTTTTTTTTTTTTTTTTTTAACACTAGAACGGCCACAATGGTCATTTTGACCGTTTTGAATTTTATATCTACAATAACTTTGTTGAAAAAATTATAAAATCCTGTTGGTACCTGACTTTTTCTAAAATTGTCTGTATTTTCATTTTAAATGCTTTTCATATAAATTAAGTTACGTAAACGTAAGGCTAAACAAAAAAATGAACATATTTACCTATTTCGGCCATAGACGGTCATATTGACCGCACTGAATTTCGCGATATTTTTTTTTTAAATATCCCGCGGTTGATCTGGTCTCTCTCAACTGTCAACAGAAAGGTCCGTCCGGTCACCTCTGTAGCGCTGTTTGCCATATAATAATTTCTATATTAGTTGTTGATCTATAGGCTATATATCATCAGGGAGTGATTCAGAGTCCACATCAAGGAAAAAGAGACGGCAGCTATCATCAGACACGGCGGATCCAGATCTTCCATTCATGTCGGATGATCCTGGTGAGCTCCGCTGCCCTGTCCTGCGCTGTTTGTTTTGCTGCATGGGCTGTTCACTAGTTCTGCTCTATTATTATTATGAGCCTATCGACCGCTTCGCATATCATCACTATCTAACATTTTCGTCATATTTTTTGTCATTCAAACCTAGTTTTTATTTAGTTATCGTCTCGTTTTCGTCTTTGAAAAAATGTGGTTGACGAAAATAATTATGAAAATTATTTGTCAATGAAATAAACACCGTTTTGAATCTAACGGTCAAAATGACCGTTTGTGGCCGTTCTAATAGTTTTGGAATTCTGGCACTTCTAGTGTTAATTTGCAGGTGTTTATTTTCTTATTTGCATGTTTGTTTGTTTCTTTCTTTTTCTATTTGCATGTGTTTGCTTCAGTTGCAGCGCGTTGAGCTCACCTTACAATGTACTTTATATGTCTATATTTAAAAACATGTACAGTAAAACACAAGAAATTAAATAAAGCCAGTCATGAACTAGAGTTTTAAAGAAAAAGTTGATAAATATGGATATTTTTCTTAGAAAAACCCATCCCTTTGCTTCAGATGGCATTTATTAACCCACTGGAGTCGTATAGATTTATTTTATGATTTATGGATGTGCCTTTTGGAGCTTCAAAAGCTGTCTGGCAAGAGCCAAGATAATATTTAATATATTTCAGATTGTTCTTTAGTTGAAAGACGAAAGTCACCTAAGACGGTTTGAGGGTTTGTAAATTATGGGATAATTTTCATTTCAGAATATTTCAGAACACCAGCTTAATTGAGTCATATGTCACCGAATCAAACTATGTTTTTGCCAGGACAAGACCCATGTCTTTTAATCACGTTGTCACAGGCTTTGATGCAGATGCTAAACACACAAAGAAGGAAGTTTTATTTAGATAAAAACATTTATGTTGCCGCTGTTTTTGTTGATTTTAAGCGTGCGTTTGACACTGTGAATCACTTTAAGCTCTTGTCTAGACTGTTAACATTTGGCTTTAGTAATCAAACAGTTAAATGGATACAGTCTTATTTATCTGACAGAAAACAATGTGTGCAAATAAAGTATTGTAAGTCACCCTACCTTCAATATACACAGGGTGTTCCACAGGGATCGATCTTAGGACCTCTACTATTTTCACTGTATGTGAATAGTTTGCCTAATGTGTGCAAAAATGTCGACACGATTATGTATGCTGATGATACGGTAATTTTTACACACGCCAAAAGTGCTGATGATGCAGCCCATCAGCTTTCATTTGCTTTAAATGATTTGCAAAAATGGCTAAATGATTCATGCTTGTGTCTTAATGTTAAAAAGACTGTATCAATGTTTTTTAGTAAACCTAAAACAACTGTTGCCAAAGTAAAAGTTTGCCTGGGTGGACAAGAATTAATTAATGTTGAGGAATTTAGGTATCTGGGAGTTCTGATAGACTCTAAATTAACTTTTAAAAAACACATCAAAAAAGTTGTGAAAACTGTAAATGTTAATTTACGGAACTTTAAACAGATTCGTACATCATTTACAGATGCAGCAGCGATGCTACTCTATGATTCTGGCTCATATTGAGTACTGTATCACAAGTTGGTCTTATACGAGTTATGCTGCTATTGGACCAATTGAAGTAAGAGCATTGAAAATATTAGATAAGAAACCTTCATCATATCATCATTGTAATATTCTAGATAAATATAAGTTTTTAAATTTAGCGAATTTCAATTTTTTTAAATCAGCCTGTCTAATCTATAAGGTTATACATGGTCTGGCGCCTCCACCATTAAGTGATTTTATCAAAAAAAAAGTCTATCAGTGCTGTCGGGTCTCGAGTAACTAGAGCCACTATGAGAGGGGACTGTGACTTGCCGTTTAGGCGAACTGCCTTTTCACAGAACGCTCCATCATATCAGGGGGTGAGCTCCTGGAATAGTATTCCTCAGTCATTGAGGGAAAGCACAAGTTTTCCTATTTTTAGGAGTCGTTTAAAAGTATGGTTGAGGGACACACAAATATGTGAGCATGTTTAGTAATTAGTAGTCTACATATCTGATGTAAAATAGAGTTAGTGTTTTATAAAACTAAAGAGGATAGAATTATTAGTGTGAAATGGGTTGTGTAATAGGAGTTAGGATAGCATGGGTGGCGTAAAAGGGGTCTGTGCAATATGGCTTGTCCTAATATGTTGTGATCACTGTTATTGTCCTTGCTTCTCTGTATATAGCCTGTGCATAGTGTGTCTGTAAGTAGGCTATTTGTATAACATCTACCTGCTTGGGGGTCTGCAGATGGAAATTAGCCTATGGCTATAATCTGGCATATTTACATTTGTGAAAAATGTTCATTAATATGTATTGTCCCTTTTGTCTTTTTCAACAAATAAAATAAAAATAAAAATAAATAAAGTAAACAGACTTATGATCTGAAGGTGCATCCATGAAGTACATTCAAACACAACTACACAGACGAGACCCAAACATGAACACAAAATGAACTGAACTTAAGTAGTGAGAGGATAAGGAGACAGGAACACCTGAACACAATGACACACACCTGAGGTGAGTAATTAATCAAATTAACAACCATGAGAACAAATGCTGCGTTCAAGTCATCTCGTGTAGATCGTAATTACGAGTTGAACGCACTTGAACCCACTACAATGTCGTAAATACCAGTGGGGAGCTCGGGATTTTCTTTAAGCCCCGATCTGTACCAGTTGGGGCATGTCAGTGAGAAACGTTCATTCAACGTCTGTTGACTGGTAAATTTTAATTCAATGTTTACTTATTGACATTGTAAGGCTTTTTCATTTATGAAGCAAGCTCTCTGCACAAAATATGATATCATTATAATATAAAAATTATACCTAATGATAGAGTTTACATTGGCTTCATAAGCTAATAAAAAACATAACAAGAAAAACACACCTGATGCGCATTCTTTGTTCTTCATTTTTTTATTAGCAGAGTTAATAAACCTTGCTGTATTTTTGTGTAATTCATTAAAAGAAGGTTCGCCGCCATGTTGCTCCGACGAAACTGACTTGAACGCACCTCATGTCGTAAACACGACTTCCCACCTCGTACATACGAACTTCCCAGGAGGACTTGAACGCAGCAAAACTAACTAAGGGGCTGTTTACACAACAACTGAACGTAAAACTTTTTATGCCTTTTGGCCATTCATTTACAACAGCATTTTGCGTGCCTGAAAACGCAAACTTTTGAAAAGGGGTTAAAAAGTAAAAAAAAAACAAACTTGAATCTCTGAAGACGATGAGGTCGCACACATGCATATTACACGTTCAAACTATAGTGTTGCATCAAAATCTAATGGCCTGGCACCAGAATACAGCATTTTAGTCGTTTTTGCGGATCGGTGTGAATGGGGATCATTTTGACAGTGGTGTCTTTTGTATGCAGAAAACTCAAAGAAAAAACTTTTCCGTTTCAAGCATATCGTTGTCGTGTAAACGTACCCTAAGAAACACATGAAAACACAAACAGTGTTATGTGGTGAGAACTTACAATGAACATAACCAGTTAACCCTGACACACATTCCATTTAGATGAGGCCTACTGATTATCTTTTTTTTTTCACCCACCAATGTAGTGTTATTTTTTATTGTGTGTGTGGAATTTTGAAGAGTATTTATGCTCTTTTTCTATAGTACAACAGTTTATAAATCACATTTGTGAAGCTCCAAAAAGGCCAAACCACCAATATGAGGCCAGCCCCAATATGACTTATCCAGCAATAGGTATTTTTATTACACCTCAAATTATAAGGTCAACATATACTATAGGCTGGCTATTGTTTTTAATCTACTGTATCTCACCATTTCCATGTCTATCAATTAATTAATAGGCTGCATAATGGACGTGTTCCATAGGGAAGATTGAAGGTTGTCTAACATTTCACCTTTTTTTATGACACTGGTTATTAAAAAAAAAGTCACAATTCTAGATTGAATTTGTATCCTGAAAAGAATCAATCATTTAAATTGAAAGGGTGGTTAGAGTAGAGCATTATAATTCACTGCACGTTTATTCGGTATTCTAGGATAGTTATTAAATGAACTGTCGGATTCTTCATTTTCGTTCCTCTCGAAAGTGAATGGGCTCTCATTGTTGAGTTTTGTTTGGTGTCAGAAACAGAAACCATCAAATATTATCTTGCTCTTCAGGTGCTTTCATCACAAGCAGTAGCATTTAATGAGAGAGGAAAATTAGTTTCAATGATGTGGCAAACATGAGTGATTTGATTTCAGATCTACACAGCTGGGATACTGCTGTAATCCACACCAAATGCAATAGTTCACACTTACAAATAAATCGGAAAGATTAAATTGGTAAACGTATTTGGTGTGCTGTCCGGGGAGAGGGCTCTGATCTTGGTGATTGGCCTAAATGCAGAGTATCCGCCAAAAAATCCTAAATTAGTTTATTCGGACAGCAGCCATGAAGTGTCCCTGCTGAAAAATCAGTCTTAGCTGGTTTAAGCTGGAAGTAGCTGGTTTTAGTTGGTCACCCAGCCTGGCTTAGCTGGTCAAGCTGGTCTCCCAGCCTGGCTTAGCTGGTCAAGCTGGTCTCCCAGCCTGGCTTAGCTGGTCAAGCTGGTCCCCCAGACTGACCAGCTAAGAGCAGCCTGACCAGCTAAAACCAACTTGACCAGCTAAGACCAGCCTGACCAGCTGAAAAAGTGTTCAAAACCCCTCTAAAACCAGCCTGATAAACCAAATATAACCAGGCTGGGAGACCAGCCAAAACCAGCCTTGGCTGGTTTTAGCTGGATTTTTCAGCAGAGGTACCCCCCAAAAAAGTATGTTTGCTGTGTCCGACTGGAATTTAATACTGCGATCAGACAGGTAAGCATCACATGCTGGACCGAGCCCCTTTTTTGATGTGTACCACCTCAAGGAGTTTACCCAGAGGCGGACAACAAGGTAAGTAATAAAAGTTCAGTTTTATTAAATTAAAATCTTAATTACTAAAACATGTAGCAGAAGAGTTCCAACTCTGTTCCCACTGTCCAGCAGCAGTGTGAGGCCTTGGTGCAACAGTCGCACCCCAGCGAATAACAAAACGGGGAAGTCGACTCGATTGTTCCTCTTTGGATAGAATTGGTAAGTAGCCCTTTAGGCGACGGTAAGGAGGTCCCTCAGAAGTCTTCCTCGGAGTAGACAACGGGAACAAATCAGACAGGTAGTGCTACGAGATCTCCACTCAGCAGTTCCTTTTAAGGAACAGTCAACAGTCTAAATCCGCTCCCACCCGAAAACGTTTCCCGGAGTGATAGTTCCTCTTTGTTCATCACCCTGTGACATCAGCCTTCGCTGGACTTTTATTAATTGTATTAGATTGGTAGGGCCGAACGGGAGTTCAATAGGTTTTATGTCGAGCGTCACGTGACCAAACCGGAAAACAGGTCTCATCGCATCCGCTTGTCAGAGAAAGTGTTAACGGCCGTAAGACCTGACTACGATATCTATGGATTTTTAAGGTAATCAGCTAACCTACCTAGTTCACTTTGTTATTGGCGTTTTATTCCCTTTAAATATCTAAACGTTACTGTGAAGAAGAAAAAATATAAAACTTTTAAATATCAATCTGCACATGTGAGGGACATCTAATCTAGGCTAATCTTTGCTCGCTCCTTTTAAGATATCTTGAGTAAAACCGCAACAAATTTCATGAAGCACATAGAAAAGACCTGGACCGGAAGCGATGCAACCTGTTTAGCAAAATGCGGAAGTAAGTTGTGCATAGAGCCTATACTTGCTGTGATCAGACAGGTAAGCCTTCGCTGACATTTAGATGGACTTTATTCATCGTATTAGATTGGTGAGGGCTTTTAGTGGCTCCCGACGGGAGTTCAATACTCGCTGAAATCGGACAGGTAAGCCCTTGCTGGTGATGAGGTGGGGGGCTTTTGCGCCGTCCGAAAGTGGTTCAATACTCACAGTGAACAGGCGCGTAAGCCTCTGCTGGCAAAGAGGTGGATGATTTATATTGGGAGGGTTTATTGCGCCGTCCGACGGGAGTTCAATACTCACTGCTATTCGGACCGGATTTTAAATTTTTTTTTATTTTTATTGGCGTGTTTCTTTAAAGGGCATATGGTACGGGCATAAGCGGTGATACAATAACTGCAAATGTGCAGAAACCGACAGCATTTTCTTGAGCAGTATTAAAGTGGTTGCAGATCAGACGTCTTGTGGAAAAGGCGAAGGCTCTTTCGGGGGAGTCGAAGTTTGTTAGCTGTGGAACGTTACTAGTTGATCTTTCTTGGTTAGGAACTGGAATTGGAGGAATTGATGAATTTACTTGAGGGCAAGACGTGGAGGAATGGGCGAGTGACCTACAGACTGCACAGGAAATATTTCAAACCCCCAAGAAGATTTTGTTGTGGAGATTCGTGTCCAGCACACCCCAATATGGGCACTGGTTCCATTGGAAAGATTGTAGAGCTTCTGAAGACTGTAGATGTTGATACTGATTTTAGACAGCAGATGATACTAGAGTATTTGTTGGTTACTGATTGTTAATGATGGTTTCTCCCGAACTACGTTAATAAAGCATCATACGTGGCCATGCTCTGCGGTTTTCCGAAACAGTGTTTCGTTAGGGTCCCTATGCTATTTTGCTGCTCCCTATATGGTATATGTAGAAGTTCACTGTACTTGACAAAAGTTTGTTCAATTGGTCACCAAACACAGACTTTGAGGAATGCAGAGTAGGAGGGATGTTTTTGTATTTTTTTTTTTAAATAAAATTATGTTTACATTAATATAATAATTTATATTTAAATTATTTGGCCAAATTTTTAAGATGTATTTAAATGTATTATTCTTAAATTAAAAGTGATTTCTGAGAAACACTGTTGATATTTAAAATCGACATCCAAACAAACACACAGCCCCAATATCCCTTTTCCTAAGAAAACATTGCCATTAATCCGCAAAGTCCTTATCGATGTTCAAAAGAGTGATCTCAGCCTGGCGAAATGTTTTGCTGCAGTTGAGGGTAATGTTAGTGGGTGTTCAGGTCAGCAGTGCTTTCTTATTGATGATGGGGTGTTGATGTGTAGGTGGGTCCCTCAGGGTGGGATGGCAGATGATGATCTGACTCGGGGTTGTGACGATGTTTATCAGGTTGTAGTTCCAGTGGCGCCAGTACGTGCTAGGGTTAGCGCATGAACACTTTTGGTCGGGTCATCTAGGCGTCACCAAAACTTAAAACTGTGTGCTCTAACATTTCTTCTCCAGTAAACTTGCAGTACATGCCAAATCGTTAGTAAACCAAACCAGGTCGTGCCTCCTGCTCCCTATTATTACCAATTTCCAGTACCAATTTCCTGTCCAAGACTTCCCATCAGATGTTGCAAGCGCTGGGAATTTCACATTCCGTGTCTAGCACGTAAGAGTCACAAGATCCTTCTGGGATTATTCTAAAATGCTGATTTGCTGCAGAAACATTTCTTATCAGAGTTAAAAGCAGTCTGATTAATATTTTTGTGGAAACATACGTGTTAGGATACACCCTGTTTAGTCACATGCTCGTTAGTTATCCATAAGAAGAAACGTTGCATATTTTGTCTCTCTATGGACACTTTCATCAAAGCTGACAGTCAGATTTTTTTCTATATGAACTTGTTATTCTATGTGTTGGTTGTAGCCTGCTATATAAACAACATGCACTATAAAGCTGGCTTTGAGTAAACTGCACTTCTGTGTTCTTTCTTGGTCCTCAGATCTGGTGTTCTACTCTGCTCGATTTTATCGCTTTGTCATATTGCTTGATTTTATCTAACAATATGTTTTCTTATCAGGTTATTCTTTGATGAATAGAATTATCAAAAGAACAAGATTTATTTGAAATAAAAAATAAAATAAAAACTTTTGTAACAATAACCAGCTTTATTGTCCCTTTTGATTAATTTAATGCATCCTTGCAGAACAAAAATTAATTTATATTAAATTGTTTTAAAAATAATTATTGACCCCAAACTATTGAAAGAGCATCTCTTTTTAACTGTCATGTGCAGACTACATGTTTATTTTAGTCAAACTTTGTATTTTACTGAATTGTTGTTCAACTGATGGGCAAATTTCACTGTCTACTATCTTTTGTGCAGTGGAAAATGCCATTATTTGGGAGAGATATGTGCATGTGCTATGTGCATGTGCATGTGATTTTCTCAGTCAATTGGGTGCTAATGAAATAGGCAAATGCCCAACTACAGAATAAAATAAAAAGCTTATGTTTGTGAATTAAAACCTTTGTGCTTTTATTTAATAATTTCCACCTTTAGACTTATTCAAACTATTAAAGCAATTGATAACAAGAAGACCATTTGATGGCAAAAAGTCACATTTAGGTTGGTTTTAAAGCAGGAAGAATGGACTATTATATTCTGTATAATGGACCTCTGGGCTTCCTTTGAAAGCCGTTTTCACTGGCTGAAACAGCATAGAGCTTCGAAAGCTTAAGAGAAGGAATTTGCATAATGCACACCTGCAGATCTGTTTTAATGTGTTTCAAAGTGCTTACGACCCCAAAAACTCAACTTTTAAATGAAAAGGAGCTTTCCAAATAACTTAACATGAAAGTTTTTTCTCAAAGCTACGTGATTGCACCCAATTATTTATTATTAATGCTCTTTCACAGCAACGCTCTAACTGTGAATGGGAGTTTTGGGTTCCTGTCACATCTCATGATGATGGTGTTCACAACACAGACACTCCACTGTCCTTGAAGCTCTGAGAAACACAGAATAAATGATTTCAGGCCACTCGAAAGGATTGTATCTCAAAGACTGTGAGAGAAAGAGACAGATCTACCATAATGAGATGTCCCTCCATACAGTCGATTACAAAATTGTATTCTTTTAAAAGCTCTTTCAGAAATATGATGGATACTTGCAAGTGAAATAAGAAATAAAATGCAATTCGATTTATTTTTACGTCACTGAATCCTGTTTTTGCTCAACGAGTTAATAGTTATTTGTCCAGTGCAATCTTGCTTCTTGTCATGCTTTTTGATTAGTGATTAAGTCCAATTAATTATGTGAAATTTTAATTTCTTTCAAAGTACTGGATCAAGTTAACAATTAATTATTTTGTCATCACTATATTACACCAACATATGGTATGGCGCCTTAGTGGATAGTGCAGTGGCTTCGCCTCTGGCCTCAGGTCATCCACCCCTACGGCTGCAGCTGGCTCCTCCTTCCCTTTGGTTCCTCCATCACACCGGCATCGCCTCAGTCCTTGGGCAGTCTGGCTACACCTCAGACGCTTGTAGCCATGGCATGGCCTAGGCCACCAGCGCCCTGGGATCCATCGGCTTCCCCTGCATCGGTCGTCCCCCATTAGTTTTTTTTCCTAACCCTAACCGTAACAACAATCAAAGACTCTGCATTGGAAACTACAACTTTTTGTAAAGTCCAATTTTTTTGTCAGACAAATTATATACATAATCAATTTTTTTGTCAAAACTTTTAATAGTCATTTTACAGTTCGGGATTTTACCGTAGAGTATTATTTTATTATTATCAGAGTTTGCAAAAATATTTTTCAACAGGTTTTTCGACGGTTTGGAGTTTGCTGGAGTGACTTTATGCTTTTACATGCATTTTTGTGTTTTGGCAGGACTTCCAAAATAATCATTCCAAAAAACCAGCATCATGGTATCATGACACAGTTGGAGGCACTATAAAGAGAATAGTCATCAGTAAATGTCTATCTAAGTCATCCTTTATAAAATGAGACTGTCACAGTTATCTGAGACTGTCACAGTTATAGACTGTCAAAGTGCTATGGAAAGGGCAAACAAAAGTTTTTTTTTGTTTTTTTTTTTTGTTTTTTTGTAACATTGCACTGCTTTGTTCTTTTCACACAAGTCAACCAAACCTTGTTTTTGCAGTGGTGGGTTTTAATTCAAAGTATCAAAGCGAGGTTGAACCCTTGAGCAGATTAAAGAGGCGGAACGGCCTGCCAGAGAGTCGTCTGTCCTCTCTGAGCTGCTCGAGCTTGGGACGGATTGTGCTGAGACTAACCCAGTCCTACCCAAACCTCAAGCCACAGCACTTAATCTCCACAATTGGAAACACAGCTGGCAGTGTTCAGGTCCTCATCCGGCCAAGCACATAATGGGATGGCTTGATCTCAACCCACAATTGAGCCCTTAATACAAAACAGAAAAACATTTATATATATATATATATATATATATAGTAGAGAGTTGTGCTCAAAACTTTACTTATAACATTTTGAACAACATATTAGGGATCATACAAAATGCATGTTGTTTATTTGTTTTTTGTTTTTTATTTAGCACTGTCCTGAATATTTTACATAAAATAAGTTTACAAATAGTCTACAAGACAAAAGCTGAATTTATACAAATCACCCTGTTCAAAAGATTATGTCCCCTAGATTTTTTCTTTCTTTCTCTTATTTTTCTTATATTTATTTTATATCTTTTTTATATATTTTTTAATACTGCCCTTCGGAAGCAACAGAAGATACAGGAAGACAAATTAAATACAATTTACCTTGATATTCAAATTCAAAATGTTTTCACTCCCTGGCTCTTGATGAATCGTGTTTCATTCTGGAGCATTAGTGAATGTTTCAAACTTTTTTTTTTTGTTAATGCATTTGATTTTTAGCACCCTTAATAAAAAAGGAAAGTAACAAAGCATCTGCCAAATGTGCAAATGCTGCTGGCTGCATAATCTCAGAAAATGCTACATTATGCTTTTATTGATTTTCTGCAGAGGGCCTGGGGTTTCATTTGGCTGACTTGACTAACATAATATGTAAGAGAACTAAATAACAGCTTACTTAAGAGTAATGTTCTTGAACGGTCTCAGCATTTTAATAGATTTATCATCTTTTGTTTTTCTCTTGAGATGGCATGTTCCTAAAAGACATAGCATGTCCACAATGGACCATTCCTATTCATCATAGTTCACAGATAACCCTGACCCTCAATAAATGCATCTCTCCCCTTTTGAGTGTCAATTGTCTGACTAGAAAAATGCAGGTGGTTTGTGATCGATAGCAGAAGTGGCAAATCTGGGGAAGTTGCAGTGACATTGATGGAGAGCATCTGCTTTTTTAGCCACTCTAATGACTTGCATTGCTTCTCTTCAGCTCTAGCTGGTGGTTTATATCCGGCGCTGAGGTAATGGAGAAATCTTCTGTAAGCGAGCTTTGATCCACTGTGAGATTTGAAAGAGAGTTTGACATTCATTCATGTTGTCTTTAAAGGGCAGGGATGAATCACTTTCAGTCATGGCCTCTTTGTCTTTCTACAGCAGTTCAGAACATTCATGTCAATACAATAGTTTATACTGGGTGAGCAAACTGCTGTGAAATAAACAAAGAATTCTGACCTACTCTATGACTAAAACTTTTATTTTATTTTTTAATTTATTTTTTATTGTTTTTTTTATTACATTATATACACTTTCAGAAAATGAAGTGCATTATTGTACAGCTTTTGTACCCTTGTGACGAAACGTTTATTCCCTTTATTTTAAGGCTACATATTTCAAGGCTACTTAAATATAGTGCCAAGAAACTTTTTTAAACTTTTAAACAAAAACTTTTACAAAAAAAATGCCTTAGCAGAGGCTGTCTCTTGATATTGTGCACAGCAAAAACTCCAGTTTTAAATAAATTCTTAAATTAAATTAATTCAATTTATTAAATTCATTCATTAAATTTAACTTAAATTAATTAATTGAGTTACACTCATGGCATTCTAAAAAATGTGGCGCTCCCTTTGAAAACAATTGAAAACATACGTCAGTTGTGTGGAAAAACGCTTTGGTGGACACAACAAAGCCTTAACATTAGATGTTGGTTAGCTGTTGTATCTGAATTATAACTACCAGATGAATAAAGAGAAAAGTTCATGAGGAGGTTTTGGTTATGTTTTGACATTATCATCATTTGACCTAAATCACTGAACTAATTTCTAGTCTGAACTCTGACTTAAATGTATATCGCTGGTTACACAATCACTGTGATTCTACTGCATGAGATCCATTTTCCAAATAATCTAAAGGATTTCTTAAAAGTTATTCTGATAAAACAAAATGTATCTGTTAGGATATACAGACATCAAGAATCAGTGTATGAATCTCAACAATGGTGACAAACTGAATATTCGACTAGGGAATGAAAATTACTAAAACACTTCAGATCTTAATTTATTCATACCGCAATGTATGATGGGAGCCATAAATTATTTTTGATTGATGGAACCCAGAATGCACTGCAACATGCTTTATAATTGCCACCATTGTTGAGATTCGAATGCTGATTATTGATGTCAGTGTCTAAATAAAATAATTTAAAAAGTCATTTGATCAGAACAACTTTTAAGAAATATTTTGGATTATACTGAACATGCTGACAATCAGTTGTTGTTGAATCACAGTGTTGCTGCAAACAACAATGTAGACATAACTCTCTAAATGAGATTTGGGATTCAGGTGTTATGTTAAACATAAACAACACCACCTGTTCAATTTTTCTCTTTGTTCAACTTCGAGTTATAACTCAGATAAAACAGCCAAACAAAATCTAAAATTAATGATAATGATTAATGATGATCAAGAGGTCAACTAAAGCAAACACTGATCACCATAATGGAGTCTGTGGATGTACCTTTTAATGCTTGGGAACATATATGTGCCCAATATATATATATATATATATATTCTACACTGTCATTGACAGAACAATCAGCATTGCTTAAGGCTAAATCTGTCTCTTCATTATCTTGACTGGAAATATCGTTGTAACTTGATTTATCACTTTGTGGAAAGGCATCTTAAAGTCATATTAAGCAAACGAGTTCTCAGTGGTGTATTCAAATCTGTAAACTATTAATCTCAAATTTAGTTCCCATATAGATAAGGGACTCCTATAGAAGTCATAAATTAATAAGAACAAGAACAGACCAGCTGCAGCACTATACAGCCTTCATGTCCTCAGCTGTATGTGTGTCAGAAGATTTCTCATACAGATTCCTCACCACTAGTGCTAATGCCAATCACTAAGCGTCAGGCTTATGTCAGGATTATTGACGATGTCAATCAAGATTGACAGTAATCCAGATGCGCTGAAACGCTTCCATTCAGTAAGACATGCACATGTATTGTGTATGAAGGGCAACGGCATGCTGATATAGTCCGCTAACCATTGAGATGATCCACATGTGATAATGTCACGTGCAGGAAAATTGTTTGCTAAAAATTATTTCAAGCAGGAATCTATGGCTCTTGGCATCTTGGAATTGGCACTTGTGAAAGTGAATGACCTCAGCTCCCTATCGCTTCATCGATAGGGACGCTGCAGAAGCCAAATCCAACCCGGAGGGAGGTAACTTGGAGAATACACATATGAACTGGGCGGATGACTGGTACCAGCTTGCTGAGCAACGATGGCTCAAAGCGAGGGGAACTGCAACAACTCCATCGAACACAAGAAAACAGAATGATCTGTGGAGCGTAGGGATCAAGATCTGAAGTACTGTCCTTCAGGTCGAACGCTGCAGGCCATCTAAGGGACGGAACATTTGGAAATGCGTCTGTGTTTGCAACTGAACAGAGGCTTTCCAAATTGGGCCCGTTTCAGTTGATACAGGTCTAAGACGGCCATAACCCACCACTCTAAGGTACAATGAAATACGGGTTTATAGAAACCGGTTTTCATATCGGCTGGATGAAAGGCTACATCGTATCCTTTGCCAGTAGGACTGCGATGTGCGCACACAGGTCAGGAGCAATGCTCAACACTTAGATTTGATGAATTTCACTAAATTGAGGAGCATCTTAGCTCAACACCAAGGTATGATTAATATCACTGAGCCAGGGCTACAGCCAGTGAACTGAAATGCAACCAAGGCTGATGGCAGACGTACCCGTGGTGGGGCAGCAAGGTGGAGGACAGGGACCCAACTCGGAAGGCCCGGAGGCGGCCCGAAGAAGGGTCTGAGTGTGATGCATGACACTAACCTGTCTCCACGAGACGGCCAGGGATGCGTGAGAAGGCAGATGACCGGGTCCTCGAACTGCACCCAGCTGCCGTGCTGGCGAAAAAGAGGGGGTTGAAGGGTACAAGGCTTTACAGGATCGCACACCACCATATTTCCCCACTTGGAGCCGAGGAACAGTTTTCTTTAAAGTGTGGGCATTTGAAGCTTGCTCCACTCTTTTTGGGAGTTGCCTGTTATGGTGGCCCATTTTACTCTGTGGAGGAAGACTCAGCAAAACATAGAGGCTTAAAGGTGCTCTATGGAGTTTTTAGCGGCCTCTAGCGGTGATGTTTCAGAATGCAACAAGAGCGCTCATGCTCGTGTGCGTGCTAGATCTCAAGAGTGAGCATTTACTACCGGCCACAAGGACACTTTCAACACAACGGCGAAAGCATCACTCAACATGCTGGAAACTCATGTAAACTCCCAATGCAGTTACAAAAATAGCCTACTTTTATCAGCCTGACGTTGATCTAATGCTCTGTGCTCATACCATGATAATATTACAATAAACTGCATTTAGCTAACATGTCATGTTATAGCATAAGCCATTTCACTAACTATTCGTGTATCTTTCACAATCAGCAATGTCAACATAGGTGAATGTATAATATGATAACGAAAACGGTTACTGAAATAAACTGAACAGTTTCAGTGTAACAGTAAGATCATAGGAAGTAACATTACTATAGTGAACGTGTCTGGAAATGTGTAAGTTATAAACAATATGGTAGTAGTGGATGAGTGACGTTAGTCAGTAGATCTAGTAAATAAAATAAGTTACAGCCTAAAATACCGACAACATTCTTTTGTGTTCATTTAATGTTTCATGAAGTTTTCCTTGCTATTTCACTCGCGTTTACTAATATTTTGTACTAATATATTGCCGATGTTGATCCGCGTTTGCGTCTGGAGTCAAACAGATTCATGTTTTGCCTGACGAGCTTCAGCAGAATTAGTATTAGTATTAGTATTAGTAGTATGAATACTGTCTCTACTTCGGGCGGCCACGGCGGTGAAGACCCCTCGGGAGGCCACGGCGGTGATGCCCTCTCAGGACCAGACACCAGCTTGGGCCCAGACACCGGCTCAGGAACAGACACTAAAAACATAAATGGTCACAAGGACAGACACAAACACAGAAACAAACACTGGCTCAGGAGCAGACATTGGATCGGCCATCTTGTCCGGAGACATTGGATAGGCCATCTTGTCCGGAGACACTGGGTCGGCCATCTTGTCCGGAGACACTGGGTCGGCCATCTTGTCCTTAGACACTGGCTTGGAGGCGGTGACATGAACAGTCTCTGAATTGGCAGAAGTAACATGAACAGTCTCTGAATCGGCCATCTTGTCCGTAGACACTGGCTCGGAGGCGGCCATCTTGTCCGTAGACACTGGCTCAGAGGCGCCATCTTGTGCGTAGACACTGGCTCGGAGGCGGCCATCTTGTCCGTAGACACTGGCTCGGAGGCGGCCATCTTGTCCGTAGACACTGGCTCGGCAGAAGTGACGTGAAGCGTCTCTGGCTCGGCAGAAGTGACGTAAAGTGTAGAAGTGAAGCATATATATATATATATATATATATATATATATATATATATGATGAAAAATGTACTTGCATGGTGTCAAAACACTCTTTGTCCAGTATCTTCCCAAAATATTACCAAAACTTTCCACATATCCACGGGAGGCCGTCTTCTGGCAGCGAGAGAAAAATAGCATAAACACAACCTGCGTGACCCTGAGTAACTACGTAAAAGATCCGTGTAACATTTAGCCCCGCGTTAGGTTGTGCCCCGCACTACCCTACATCACTAGATTGATTAGCATTTATTTTTTGTTGTTGTTGTTGTTTTGTTTATTTTGTGTGTGGTCCATGTACATCTTTCTTTTTTTCTGTTCTTGTATGTGTATATACAGTAATTCACTGATCTTTTATCTTGTATAAACTATAATGTTTCGTTAACTTAAATAAATAAAATAAAAGAGAACAGAAACTTTGCCTCTGACTTGATTTGACAATTCTAATATTTCCCTTTACTTTTTGAACTCACAAACTTTTTGGCCATGACTACATTCCCATGTTGAGTTTCTGACAGCGCAACACCTTAGATGTCTCGCAGACTTAACGTGGATCCTGTGTGTTCATGCTGAAGGCCTCTTTGAAGCACAGAGCTCTCACGGCTTTGATCCTTCCCTTATATTTGCATCCCCCATTCCTTCCACGCAATAACTGTTGTGGAGAAGAATGTGGTTAAATTACACTCTCCTTAAAGTGCAAATCAAAGCTAATTGAGAGGAATCATACCGCCTACTTGCGTCTATTCTCATTAGTCTCCCCAGTTCTCTGGACAAGACACACCAGGCAGAAACTAAACTACTTTCCTGAAGTATGCAAGTGGGGGCTTTTAGAACTCTCAACCAAGGCTCTGAGGGAAATCATTGAATAGCAGCTTCTGGGGTTCAGTTACACTAATGGGGTGGCAGTGGCTCAGTGGTTCATGTAGGTTGTCTACAAACAGGAAGGTTGGTGGTTTAATCTATGGTTCCACCTGACAAGTTTCAAGGTGACAGTGTGTGTGTGTGTGTGTGAGAGACCCCTAACCCCAGCTGTTCCTGATGAGCTGGATGGTGCCTTGCATGACTGACACAGCCGTCTATGTATGTATGAGGGACTGAATGGGTGAATGTGAGGCAACATGTAAAGAGCTTTGGTGGCCATTGGGTCTGTGAAAGCGCCATATAAATGCAGTCCATTTAATTGAATGTTGGCTAAATGGAAAATATTTGTACTTTGTCACAATTTTTGATTTTCCCCTTTGATTTAAAAAAAAAAAAAAAAAAAAGTTTTTATTTAATCAGACATTGAGATCCATTGTTCAGACATGCAAATCCTTGAAAGATTTGATAAGTTGCACAGGGAGTTTGGTTTGGGCTTTCCAAAAATTCATGAATACATTTTTTACCCAATAATTTAGGTTAGTAAAATGTATTTTTACCACAAATTTTATGGTGTTTGTTTCCGGTTCTTGTGCATAAGTGAAAACAAGTGTTTTTGTTCTTTTTAAGGTTAGCATTAATTTGTTCAAATCTAATAGAAATGTCATTAAGAACACTTATTCGGCTCAGGTAGAAGTAATTTTTAAGGATAATTTACCCAATTCATATTTATTTTGCTTGATATTACAATTAAAAGATCAATATTGAAATATTGAAATCAATATTTATTTTTTGCAATTTGGCTGACCTTCACACATCTTTATTCTGTATCAATCTCATGAAAACAGGTCAAATTTCACCCTAAAACCAATCAAATATAATCTTTTTGTGTGTTCGTAATCACGAAAAAAATGTCAATGCAACTTGTAATATTGCTAAAACATGAAAGACAAATGTAATAAGGGCAAATGTGCACCTCACAATACCCATTAGTGTGTGCATGCATGTACACTTACGTACATGCATACGTTTCATTATTCTGCTGTGCACAGTTGTACAAAGCTCAGAGATAATATATATGTGAGTTTTAAGCCAACAGGCACCTTGGTGCATATTTCACATATTTCTTTTTAGAAGAGGTTCCAGATGGCAGGCAAGCGGTTATCATCTTCTGTCCAGCAATATAGGATTTATATTTAAAGGGATTTCAATCTCACGCAGTTGTCAATCATTTATCATAAGCCAAATATAGCCATATCCCTCCCTGCATACATTAAAAGTTAATGAATGGATGCAACTTTATTTAAGAAACAAAGAAAACTAGCAACTTCCTGGACTTGTAATTAAACAATTATTTCAGCTTGGCATGGGATATATGTGTCATATATATATATATATATATATATATATATATATATATATTTTTATTATTATTTTTTCTTGTATTGTATTTTTTTTCTTGGAATTTTAAAAGGCTGTCTTACAGACAGAGGGAGATGGAAAGGGCTGATTTCATTAGGTTTTGGTCCAGTGAGTATCTAATTTGAGTGAATTTTTTTTTTAAATTAGTGGTCGCTGCTGTAAATGATGACTATCCCCGGTCACATCCATTGTCGTCTTTGACAGACGGAGCTGAACAAAGAAGGCTTGCACTTGCCAGTGTAATTAACTGACATCCCATTTGTCATTGGAATGCAGATGATGTGCTAACTTTTTTCACTTGCATTTATGTGCATACAGAATATAGCGATTTATAAACAACTGGCAAAGTATAAGATTATGTAAATTGTGTTTTATATCCATAAAGTTTATCATTATTATGAGTAGTAGAAAAAGGTCATGTATTTACATTTTATCCCATTCATACCTAAGTATAGTAGACATCTCTGTAAATAATGATTACGCTTTAATTTCCCCCTAAAGAGTTTGCCCTTCTCCCCTCTAATGAGCTGACACATTCCGATTAAAGACTGGTGACAGAAAAAGCGGAGTGAGGGTTGTTAAAATGTCAGTGCCTTCGGCTAAATCTTTATGGTAGATTCACATGGGTACTTTGACTTGTGAGTCTCTCTATGAGACAGTAAAGCTGAAGAGGGACGTAAGGCCTCTGAAGCCCTTCAACCGGAAACCATATGTGATCAAAGAGATCTTCCCAAAGCTACTTACTATTAAGATGGCTTAAAGGGGTCATTTGTATGCGAGCTCCTGCAACCCTGAGTCACCTGACCCTTTGTAAGGAATTGTAACCATTCACATGTAGGTGTATGTTTCGTTTCAACATTGATCGGGACATTTTTAAAGGGACTTACTGAAAACAAACATCTATACCAATCATATTTTTCTATAACAGCTCAGGAAGTCTTGATTCAGCTGTCATTCCACTCTGGGAATCCTCAGAAAGAAGATGGCCTGTGAAAAAGTGTTAACTCCCTATGCAAATGTACACTGCATTATCTAAAAAAAAAAAAAAAAAAAGGAACAGAAAATACCTTGTTTTTTAACATTTAACATGCACAGTTTAATACAATTCTTTTTCTAAATAAAAAAATCTGAATAACAATATTCTAGATGGTAAGTGTACTTTTCTCAGTAAAATATGTAAAATATGATTATGATTGTACCAGAATATGACATTCACAGATGTCTAATTGTAAAATCACATGGTTTTATAAAAAAAAAAAAAAATTTTGCATAATTTGTTTAGTTAATGTTTATTGAATTATTTTACTTTGTTGATGTGGTTCATGGAAAGGCCAAGTTTATGACCCGTTTTACCATTTGAAATATTTTTGTAGTATGGCTATGAAATGTAAAAATATAAAAATATACCTGAAACATCACTCTATTACACAAATTGAAGCAGTATCATGATTCATAAACATTTGTTTTGCGTTCATAACAACACAGACGGAATGGTTTCATTTTTTCATTTTATTTTACACAACATAAGAACACAGCAGATGTTGTCTTTCTGTACATGGATTTTTTGTTTTTTTTGTGCCTTCAAACAAAGGCAAAATGTCACTGAAAAGAAAAAGCTTTGATTTTTTTAAAAAATATCAATTTAATAACAGGTCCCAATATCAAGTCCTTATATAGTTTTTTTTTTTTCCCTTTTTTTTCTTATAAGAGTTTCTCTATAATATGCAGGAAATGTCATTTCCTTGAATAGAAAGGCTTTTTTGTGAAATCTCGTATGTTTCCTTCTATCTGTGTAACTGACACAAAGCTTGTATCCAGTAGGAGCCCTCTGGTAAGAGGACACAGGAAGGCACCGATGCTTTCCTCTAATCGTGAAGCTCACCGTGTTCAGTGAAGATGGAGGTGTGTCTCTATTGGGTGAAAATATCCACAGTAATCCATGGGTTCCCAGAAAACATGAATAAAAAGACAGCAGAAAATATGATTTGCGGATGGAAACTAAAGAAATGGTGCAAAACGTGCACATTCATACGATCACACACACACATTTATATACTTTGAGAGCCTATACACACGCACCCACACATACACAATGAGATACAGGCACTCCATCTAGTCCGCAGCAGTCGTACATTCACACGGTGCTCTCTAAAATCCACTCTGAACTGGAAAACGCCGTTTTCTCGCTGTCTAGATTCGAGTTTGCCATTTGGACTAGCATCCCATTTACAGACATACTCCGCTTGCAAAACACGTTCCCCAGCTTCTGCGAGCCAATGTAGCAGTGGTGTTTCGACAGGTTCTCGTTCAAAGAGTACCTGCGTTTAGCCCGCACTCCTTCGGCGGGCAGTGTCATATACTTGGACGAAGTAGGACGCGCCCTCCTTAAAATCGGAGTGTCATTAAAGCGGGATGGGGGCGGAGGGGTTGGGACAGTCTGCTGAAGGGCAGTGGAGTTGTTTCGGTTGGTGTTTTGCGTCTCTGCGTTGGGTAGCGCCTCCACTTTGGGCTCGGTGGCACCGGCCACGGGGACGGGCTTTGGCGCTGGTTTGCGCTTTGGCTTTAGTGACCCTGAAGAGCCGGGTGTCGTCCAGCTTTGGCATGCCAGGGAAGTGGAGGTGGAGCAGTCTGGAATGGAGGTCTCTGAGGTTTGGGTTTGGGAATCTGGAGGGGGAGGAAGAGGTGTGGCGGAGCTCTTTTGGCATCCCTCGCCTGCCTCCAAGCTCAAAGCACCTTGTTTGGACGCAGACGGCGTGATGGTACAGCCCTGGGACTGCGCCCCGTTGGTTTGAGAGTGCACGTCGGTGACCGAGGTCCCCTTGGCGGAGTTGCCGCTGTTGCACACTTTGTAGCGGATCATGAGGATGATGATGAAGACGAGGACGGAGGCCACGATTATGCCCCCGATGATGATGATCATAGTTCCACCCAAGAACTGGGATTGCATGAAGTGGCAGCGTAGATACTCAGACTCGGTGGTGAACTGCACGCAGCCTACAACCCGCGTGGCCGTCAGAGAGGTCATGCCGTCGTCATAAATTGCAAGGACGCACAGGTCATACTGCGTCCCGGCAGCCAGGTTATTCACCAGGAAGTTTTTGCTCGTTGGGGGAATCATTCTGTTGGGTGAAGAAAATAAGAGTGTTGGAATAAAACTTGATATGGTTCATTCATCTTTCATTTATTAAACTGCTTTACACCTTCTGAACAACCTCAAGAGTGGTATCAGTTCATGCAAAATTTTAATTGACAAAATTTGTCAGTAGCCCTGAGAGAGTAATATCCTACATATATGGATAAGGAAAAAAAAAATAAAGTTTTATGTGCTGTGACTTTTTCAAAATGTTTACACCATTTGGCTTTTTTTGAGAACATTTTTTTTTTTGCAGACCTGCAGAGATAAATGCTTATTCAACTGATAAAAACATTTCATAAAAACATCATATATTTATACTTAGTTATAAAAATATATGATGCCATACATATACATGATGTCATGGCATGTTATTGTCCATTACCCATAATTTGTTGAGTCCCTTTTGTTGTAATACTTCACGCATTCACCATCATTCAAAGTGTGAGGTCAGAATTTTTCCACAGAAGTCCACAGCCTACTTTTTTTTAGTCTTTGGACTTCTGTGGAAAAATTCGGACCTTAAACGGTAAAAAACAGTAATATCGTGAAACATTATTATAACATCTGAAATAGAAATCCTTTTTTTTTAAACATTTTAGCATTTACTGTCACTTTTGATTAATTTAAAAGGGGTTGTGAATTGAGAAATCGATTTTTCCTTCATACTATACTATAATAATATCCTGTAAGCTTTGGAACTGAAAACATATTAGTCCAAGATAGGTGAAAGAATGCTTTTGCAGAAATAGGTCACCGCTACTTCGACATTATTACCACTGTAGCCCCGCCAACTGATTCGCAAATTAAGTAATAGTTAAATAACATGCGCGGTGCTAACACTGGATGCATAACATTGCTTCTGACGCTGGATCTGCAGAAAGACTTAAAGCTGCAGTCTGTAGTCGCCATCTCTGTTCGAAATCTGCAATTGCAGTCTTTCGCGGAATTAATACAAATTTACATGAGTTGTACTTCAACACCCTCGACACGGCACAGCGCGGATGAAAAACAATGTTTGAGGAGACAGTGAGGCTGTCAGTCACTGCACCGATGTGGATACTGGCATTCAGAATCACAGATTATTCTTTTTGGAAGTATGACCAACATAATAATTTTCACTGGGAAATGAACAAGTAAGAAACATTCACTTTTGTTCTGGTTATGACATTGTAATTGAACTAGTACGTCCACAGACTAGCAACATTCACCATGGATTTAAAATAGTAACACTAATTGTAACCAGTTTGGCTGGAATAGTGAAATGCTTTCAAGTAAATTCACACATCATTTCCCAGCACTATCTTCAACACTCAAATATTATATAAATAAATATATATATTTAAATTATTTCTTTTAATGTGATAACCAAAACATTATTTGTTCATCCTTCAAAGATGACTCCCATTTATAAACCTGAAAGTTTCAAGATGTAGGAAAATTCAAACTTCTTTAAAAATATTTTTTTCTTTTAACAAATAAGACATTTCTCTAGCATTTCTTTATTTTTGCTGCATCGAAAACATACCGAACCATGACATTAAAACCGAGGTACGTACCGAACCGTGATTTTTGTGTACCGTTACACCCCTACTGTTTTCGCATGGGTTCGGTTGCAGTCTCTTTTTTTTCTGTAGCCGAACGGAGTCTTTTGCATTTTTACAGCGGGTGAATCTCTAGTTGTCACTAGTGATTGTCGTTTGAACCTTTCTGGATCCGCCATCCTCACATGCAATGTAGCCTACTAGCTGAGACTCCTCCTTTCTGTGTACAGATGTGTGTGTACAGATGTGACGTAATGATGCAAAGACATGCTCGAATCTCCCGCAGAAATCCACAAACATTGTTACACGCTTACCGCTTTGAATCGAGCTAAGGAAAGCATATAGTTTTGTTCACTAGCTGGTTATCAAATATGTATTTTGGATCATGTTTACCCCCGGCAACAATGCTCATGACTGTAACCTTTCATGTCACGTCAATATTCATGTCAATATTTCATTTTCAAAGATGTTAGCCAAACACAGCAGTGAGTGTTTACTCTGAAGTCTCACAGCAAACTCTTTAAACAGAGCGTTCAAATCAGAGGGATAAAATCCGGTTTGGAAATGTGCCTTTTATTTCTAAATTATGACGATTTTTTTGATGTGAAAATCATGCCAACATTATAGATGCACCCAGAAAACATTATAAAATAATAAAATAATGCAGTTCACGACCCCTGCATGCTTGCTGAATTATCTATAGTATTAATTTCTTAAAATCAAACAAATAAAACCCCTAAAGTCTGATCAGGATCCTGATGCAAAGCAAAATCATCGAAATGGGTTAAATAATAAATAAAATAAAATAATGAATCATAAAAATATTACAAATAAAGCAATGCATAATTTGGATAAAAAATATGACACACACACACACTAGTACAGGAACACACTAGTCCTAAGCTATTGATAAATATGGTAATGCTCAAGTTGCATTTTCATTTGTGCAGCAGATTTAAGCATGACACATGTGGAGAACCTATTATACCATTCTGAGCATGTTACAATAAAAGCGTAAAGCAAACTGTGATATCAAGACTTGATCTCTTATCTGTCCTGTGTTTACTCTGCTGCAGGCATGTTTAATCACATAATCTAGAGAGCGTAAGTCTGGAGCAACAGTAAATCTGTTTCGGTGCTGTATCTAGAGGAAGTTCTGTTGTACTTGCAGAGGCCTGGGGTCTGCTATCACTCTCTGAACCGTTCACTTCAAACGTGAACAATGGCATCTCTTATCATCCTTCCCCACACGCCCCACCTGTCTCCTCTGCAGCCTGGCAAACATTCAGCTCATTCAGCCAGCTGAAAGAAGCGCTCTGTGATTTCCCATGCAAACCGACTGGATTTGGAGCACAAAGGTTCTCAGTAGAAGCGGCCTCGCGCCACAGCCGGTCAGAGCGTTTCAGTATGCTGGGTGAGAGCGTCCCCCATCATACATACAAATGAATGAGTTGAGCATTTTAATTGCAGGGTTGTACTAAGTAACTCAGTGTGTGTTTAATGGTGTCAAGAAACTAGCTGCTAGGGTCATGCTTCACAAAATGACTGAAAATATTTGCATCGTTCTACAGTAGTATTGAGTAAGTAATTGTATGCAGTGACACTGGAATATATTCTCTCATTTCTAGATTCTTTATTGTTAAATGTAACATCTAATTAGCACACTGCCTAGACTGCATTAGTGTCAGTAAATCTGGGTAGCATACGTTTCTTCTTTGTGGAGGAGTTTCTTGATACTAGCAGGCAGTTGGCACTGTTAATGTGAAGATATTTGCAATCCTCGACAATGACAAAAAATACTGGGAATATATATATATATATATATATATATATATATATATATATATATATATAGGGCTGTTCCATTACGGATTTTTTGGAATCGATTCGTAATTTGTAGAATAAATTACATTTTTTTTTTGTAAAAAAAAAAAACGATTTTTTGATTAAATTACAAATTAATCTAAAAATTATTAGGAACACCATACTAATACTGTGTTTGACCCCCTTTTGCCTTCAGAACTGCCTTAATTCTACATGGCATTATTTAAGGTGCTGAAAGCATTCTTTAGAAATATTGGCCCATATTGATAGGATCTTCCTGGAGATTCCTGGATCTGATAACTTTGGAGATTTGTGGGATGCACATGCAGGGCAAGAAGCTGCCATTCCACCACATCCCAAAGATGCTCTATTGGGTTGAGATCTGGTGTCTGTGGGGGCCATTTTAGCACAGTGAATTCATTGTCATTTTCAAGAAACCAATTTGAAAAGATTCGAGCTTTGTGACATGGTGCATTATCCTGCTGGAAGTAGCCATCAGAGGATGGGTACATGGTGGCCATAAAGGGACGGACATGGTCGCAAACAATGCTCAGGAAGGCCGTGGCATTTAAACGATGCCCAATTGGCACTAAGGGGCCTAAAGTGTGCCAAGAAAACATCCCCTACACCATTTCACCACCACCAGCAGCCTGCACAGTGGTAACAAGGCATGATGGATCCAAGTTCTCATTATGTTTACGCCAAAATCTGACTCTACCATCTGAGTACCTCAACAGAAATCGAGACTCATCAGACCAGGCAACATTTTTCCAGTCTTCAACTGTCAAATTTTGGTGAGCTCTTGCAAATTGTAACCTCTTTTTCCTATTCTTACAAAAATGGGAGGTGAAAATTACACACACATTGGTGTTAGTGTGCATGATTCATTGTCATTGCACCTTATTCCAAAAAAAAAAAAAAAAAAAAAAAAATCGTATAATCTTCATAAACTTTTATCTAAATGTTTCCCCTGCGAAATTACCTTCCTTTTTGACAGACATCACAAACCAGCAGACTACTTAATGCTTGCATTGAAAGATCCAATCAATTTCATATTGAATATTCTGTATAATTCAGAAATACATTGTATAATAGATTGAATTATGAATGACATTTCATAGTGACTTGAAGCGTAGGAGTGAAAGTCGGAATGTTCCAGAATGGCAGACATCATCATTGTGAGCAAGACACTTAACCCCAGGTCTGACAGAGGATTGTCTCTGTTATAAGTTCATGCCACTTTTCTTCAGCTTTGTCACAGGAACAAATTCCACTTGCCCTATATGTGGCGAAAATTCGATTATAGTCTGTTTCACTGCGGCCGGTCAGTTGCTAATGTGTTAACTGAGAAGGGAGCACTTTATAACAACATGGGGTATCAGCCAGATGCCAGATCTCTAGTAAAAACATAGGTTGAGAAGTGTCTGTAGTCTTTCTGCTTCATTCTCATCGTTTGTGAAAAGAGCTTCCCACACAATATGCTCTGTACACAAATGACGAGGTAATGGCTTTGCTTTTGCAGTGTGTCTCATGGAACAGGGAACGCTCATGGCCAGTGTGTGTTATTGTAATTAGCCGACTGTGGCTCATTTACAGCAGCCCATTGAGATAAAGTAAGCCAAAAATGAATCTCTTTTTGATTCCCCCAAGCGAGTCTGCAAAGAACGTAATTATGAGAACGTATTAATGAGTACAGCATACGTGAAAGGAAATACTGTTCGAGATAGCACTAAAACAGATTGGCTAACACACACAATGGTTTCTGAATATTATCAGTCATACATTATAATGATTATTCAGTTTTACACTTTAATATGCTCTTGGTAGACACGCTTGCTAATCAAAATCAAAGAGGTCCATAGATTTTATTCTGTGTTCAGTCTACCAAGTGCCCACAACCTCTTTAAACCATAACAAGAAAAGCTGGGGGAAGTCATGGTCTAATGATTAGAGATTCAGGCTGGTAATCCAAAGGTTGTGGGTTTGATTCTCATTACCAGCAGGAATGGACTGAGCACTTACTTGGACGGGTTGAATGCGGATGACAAAATACAACAGCAGTATAACCTTATGACGATTGTTTCTTAAATCCCTGTCTAAATGTGATTTACAAAACGCTTATCCATTAAAGATAGGACACGTATGACTTGCTCCACAGAATCGCAACCTGCAAGTATGATTGATTAATGATGTATATTTTTTTCTATCGATGGTTCAAAATACGTTGTTTTGTGTTTTAAATTGTGTAGGTCTCAGGCTACCTCTCGTTATTACTGTCTAACTGAAATAGTCACTATTATCTCACTGTCAGTTAATGCAGCTTGTCTATTGTTGTTACTACTATGAGAACTACTAAGGATTTACAAACTTTAAAATTAGATCAGTCATTTACGTTAGTGCTCGGCTAACATGTGCGCTGTTATTGATACCGTTAATGGTAAAGTTAACATGCACACTACAAATTATAAATATACACATGTTGATGGACATAGTCTTGTTATGAGGAATTACATTTGCAAAATCTCATTATTTACCTCAAACTGAGTTGTGTATCACTAGCTGCCATTACATGGACCCTTATAATTGGTTTGACCACACAATCGGACTAAAAAACCTTAATCGATAAAGGTCCTGTAAACACCTTAATCGATCTGATTGAGCTCGATCTAATTGAAATTTCGATCGGATTGAAAGGGGTGGCTTATTCCTTTTGTAATCCGATCGAGAGAACGTAAACACTTCATCGAATTGAAAACCAAAACTGAAAGGACTGCGGATGTGCAATGACGTTTAAATAGCGTTATGACGTATCATGTAAAGACCGTGTTCGGATTCATCAATCGGATTAATTTCTTCCG
Organism: Pimephales promelas; assembly: GCF_016745375.1. Next base: position 26,294,042 of record NW_024121099.1, read on the forward strand.
ATTGAATCAAAAGGTGTTAATGTAAACCAAGCTACTGAGAAATGTCTTACTCAAGTCATCCTTGCGATGGGAGTTTGGGTTGAATAACTAGTTCTTCAAACTAGTTCTTCAAATGTTCATCGGACTTGCACTTAGATTGATATGGTAAAATCGATGCCACCGTTACGGTCTTTACAGTGTTTACAATAACAGTTGTAAGAAGCCTCCAGAGTTGAAATTCAGTTATTGTAATGGCCATTTTGTTTCTGACATGTGCTGTAACAACCAATCACAACAGACTGGGCTGTCTGACCAATCAGAGCAGAGTAGGCTTCTGGAAAGATTTAGAGATTGAATCATAGGACGGTCATTTGAGAATCATTGAAAAATTGTGTATTTTTTTTTTTTGTTTTTTTAACCTTTGATACATGTAAACCTGTTGTAGGAGACCATCAAAAAAAAAAAAAAAAACATAATAGGGGCATTTAAAGATATGTAAACTATTTAAGGGACAAAGTTTAAAATAAAGTAATACAATCTAAAGGCTAGGGTACACTATGACAGATCACAACCACAAAAGACAAAAACACGGCAGTCTAAACCAGCATACAAAAACAAAAATCACACACAGTATTATTCATTTAAGAGAAAATTAGAAATGGATTTCTATTCTAGCATTTCACATTAACAAAAAGCATCGATCCATCCATTAGAACAACACAAACTGGTGATGGATTTTTGAGCTAATGTACTGAATATTTGAGCCCTTTTCACAACTGGCCTCTTTAACACCTTGCTGCTGTCTCAAAGGGCCACAATCAGTTTGTTCTTTCTTTGCTGACCTATTGTTGTTTCTAATGTCTAGTGTATATTAAATTGGCTTCCTAAATTTCAATCTACAAACTCATTATTTCAAATCACATACTAATGTATCTTGCTAATTTCCTAATATTTGTGCTTTAATAATTAGTTGATAAAAATTATGATGTCCAAAATTGTACGCATTTAGAGAAATACCGAATGTCATGTTTACTTCTCATTGCTATTCTATTCTATCTACTAAAGTGCAAATCTGAAATGACTTCATTCAAAAAGGTGGTCCATAAGTTTCAATAGTTGAGGCCATTTTATGTATAGACCTAAAACAGTGCAAAATTAAATTCACTGTATAGTACGCACAATTCTACTTCAACTTCTTGGTTGTTTCACAATGGAAATGTGTTGTCTTAGTTAATCTAATTGTCCTTATTGGCTTTTTTTCTAAATGATGGTAGAAGATTTTCAGTCTGTGAAAACTGTGAAGCAAAATGAACAAATAAATAAAAACAACGACTAACAATAACCGTTTGAAATCCACTTCGAGAAATGGATAAACGTTTAATGTGGATTCACCCAACAAGCAGAAATGACAGAATGAAAAGTATTTCTCACCTGTAAACAAGAGAGTCATCATAGGTTCCATTATACTGAATCTGAAACATGCGTATTCCAGGTATATTCCTCTGGAAGTTAAATTTGATGAGTGCAGTAGATGAGGTGGCTTCTGCAATCACCACCCTCTTATCTGGACTGGTCTTGGCGTCGCCGGTGTGGTTGCCGCCGTTTGCCCCCGCCCTTGTTGAAGTGGAGATGTCAGAAGAGCCCGGGTCAGGCTCCTGGATGTTATTGGTGCTGTTGCTAATATGCGGAAGCTTGATGATAACCAGCTCCACGGTCTGGTGGGCCTCCCCGGCAGGATTCGAGGAAATGCACGTGAAAGAGCCCGTGTCCTTTACTGTGCTTATCAGGATGTCCAGCGTGCCGTTGTTGTAAACAAGCGTGCGTGACGTGTTTGAGACTAACTTCCCATCGGGAGATATCCAGTGAATGGCAGGTTCGGGATCTCCCCTGGCTTTGCACTTTAATGCTACCCGCTGGCCCTCCAGCACCCTCATCTCGTGAGAGTGGCGGGTGATGAGGGGCGGCTCGCAGAGGAACTCCTCCTCCGGGATGGACCAGAAATAACGTCCAGAGAGATGCAGGGGTGTGGCACAGGTCTCCAAGTCGTCCTCGCGATTGAGCCGCCTAAGCCACAGCAGCTCACAGTTGCAGTGTAAAGGATTTCCTCCAAAGCTCAAAGCAAAGGAGAAGGAATTGAGAATGCCGGATGTGGCCAGAACCTGCGCCCGCTGGAAAAGCGGGTCTGGTGGAAGCTTCTGGAGCTTGTTGGAGGTCACGTCCAAGCGATTGAGCTTCTGTAGGAGGGAGAAAGTCCCCTCGGGAATGTATTCGATCATGTTGTGGTCCAGACTAAGTGTGTGTAGGCTGATCATCTTTTGAATGGCCTCCCAGGGAATTGTCTCCAGGTTGTTGTAGGATAAGTCCAGTTCTTCGAGGGCTAGTAGGTCATTAAAGGCTCCCATGTGGATGAGGGTAAGTTGGTTGTTGTTCAGAATCAGGTGATGCAGCTTAGACATGCCACTGAAGGTCTCGTTGGATATCCGCGTCAAGCGGTTGTGGTCTAAATGCAAGGCTCGTAGGTTCTCCAGGTCTGCGAACGCATGTGGAGTGATGTAGCTTATTGTATTCCTCGACAAAGTAAGATCCACCAGCTTAGTCATGTTGGCTAAGTCTTTCCGTTTTACGCTTGTGACAAAGTTATCAGCAAGCCGGAGCTCCACGGTATGCCTGTCGATGTTGGGCGGAACAAAAAGTAGCCCTTTTTTGGCACAGAGTGTTGCGAGGTTGGGGGATAGAACTTGACAGACGCAGCGCTTCGGACAGATCTGGGCCTTCACTGCCATTCCGATAACCAACAAGCAGACAAGCAGTTTTTCCATTGTAAATCAGGTTTTTACACCTAGGGGAAAAAGAGAAGAAAAAAAAGACAAAGGGCGTGATTAATATGCTACTGTGCCTTTGAACTACAATTTCAAGCAAAGCAGGTCTTTATTCAGTTGGAGCATAATTGCATTTGTAGATGTTTATCAAACACCAGTGCTTAGCGCAGTCTTAGTGCATGAGATAACAGCAGGCCATTGGTTATCCTGCAGTTATTTCAGGAAGTGTGATAAACAGTTCATCTTGCACAAACAGAACCCCATGTTTGATGAAAGAAACCAGCAGTTTTTTAACACAGCATTAACATTCCCAAGCTCAAAATCAGTGTTGCCAGATCTGAAAGAAGAAGGAGAACAAAAAAAGTAAGCTGCTCTGATTAAAAAAAAAAAATAAAAAAAAAATATATATAAATATATATTGCCGTGCTTTGGGCACTTGAGAGTGTTTTGGCAGCGTAGCATTTTTTCTGTTGAGACGTTTCGTTGCTATGATACAGATGCTATGAATATCTGCAGTACAGTTTACTTGTAACTGATTTCGCATATAATTTGTTTCATACTAAAAAAATAATTTTTCATACATTTTGTTCGGTTAGCTCTGCTGGTTGATGTCGTTGTACAGAAAGAATGTTGTGACAGTTTGTCGGTGTGGTATTAGTCCTGCCCCTCCTTTACTGTGATTGGATGGCTGGGTAAGAAGTGACAGTGATGAGCGCTGCATTTTATAAAAAGTTGAACACTTTTCAACTCTTGGCGACCAGTAAAAAACGCTGGGCGCTCAGCGCTTCAGCGTGAAAAAAACGCTCAGCGCCTCGTTACGCTCATGGCGTTTAAAAAACGCCGCGCTCCCATTTGAAAACAATTGAAAACGTACGCCAGGCTCGTGGAAAAATGCTTTGGTGGACACACGGCCTAAGGGGAAAAAGTCCCCGAAGTCTAAATATACATTTTATATTTTCAGAAAGTCTATAGTGTTTTTTTTTAGCTTAATTTAAGCAACTAGGCCAATACATTTTCAAGTATAACAGTATCCAGAGGTGGAAACAGCACTAAAATATTCTACTCAAGTAAAAGTACTATTACTTCAGTACAATTTTTAGTAAAAAAAAGTAAAAAGTACCAGTCTAAAAATCTACTCGAGTAAAAATAAAAAGTAGCTCATTTAAAATTTACTGAGAGTAAAAGTTGCTGAGTAACTTGTTTAACATGTAGGGTTGTAACGGTATGAGAGTTTCACAGTATAACCGTCTAAGAAAATGTCATTGTTTATATAAACTGTATTATTACATTATGGTTATTATTATCATCAGTTATAATGACAGTTAAATAAATGAAACATTTGTTCAATAAAACATATCTAATCAACTCATTTCAATAACTGATTATGAATGAAACAACTTATTTTTATCATTAATAACTTCACTACATTACTGTAAATAAGACCAAAAACACTAAAACACAGCCAACTGCCCATATTTGTGAGTGATTTTATGAAAAATGCTAATAATAATTGCTCATGGCAACACTGCTGAAAATAGATCGATGCAGTCTCTAAAGGAGTGTGGGTTTATTTCAGGCAAAACACATGGCTGATGTATGCCATGCACATTACAGAAAATTTCAACACTTCAGTTTATTAGCTACATTAATTCGTTCTAACCCAATACGTTATTTTAATCTTTGATTTCAAGTATTTTAACAATATCTTCCTGTCTTACTTTTTCACACTTCTCGAAGGTGTGACTCATTCTTTCCAACTGTAGAGTTCTTCACTCACCATTAGAATTGTGTGGGTGTGCAGAAGAGCTGTTTCATAATGACCGTGTGTGTGATCAGGGAACGCTTTTGCAAGACCCTGACCCAGTGGGGGCAACTGTATTATATTTAATTATATAATTACGCTAAGTTGAGTATGTAATGACACAATACGGGGTCTAAAAACGATGAACTCGTAGAGAGTACTGAATTAAAAACAGCCATCCTCAAACCGCAACAGCAGCTTACATAGAGACTATGAAATTATGAGGACACTGTCTGAGAATTAAACCTGAAATTACCCGAAGATGTATGATAACTGAGTGATGATGTCATCTTGTTGATGTTAATGGTCTAAAAGAGACAGCTCTCGCAAATATGACAAGTTGTTATCATTTATTTACCCCTATGTAATTTCAAACCTGATATTATCCTCTGCAGAACTCAACTTAAGGAGGTTAATAGAATATTCACTCTGCTGTTTTCCATACAATGAATGTCAATAGTGATGAGGGATTTGTAAACTCCAAAAATAACAAAATAAAGTTCTCAGTGAACAGGCACACTTAGGACGAGATTACTGAGTGTAAATTCCAGGTACCCATGAGATATAGAGACACATGAAGGTCTCTATGAAGGTAATGTTTATTTAAAAAAGCTACATTGATAGACAAATTCTTGCCATCAGCCGACTCCAGAACCACTTCTAGTTCCCATGTGGGAACTCTGGTGTGAGCCACAGGTCTCATCCTCTAAGCTCCACGAAGGAAAAGTTTGACCAGCTGATGTCCCCCCAGAGGCCCATCACACATACTGTACCTCTTTTTCCACCAAAAAAAAGAACTGGTTCGGAACTGGTGCTGGTTCAAAGTTGGTTTGGAATTGGTTCAACTTGCGAACCGCTTCAGAACCTGTTTGTTTTTCCACTGACTAGAGTGCCCAGGGAACGACGTTGTTACATCACTGTGTACGTCGCCATACGTTTTAGCTAGAAACGCTTGCAAGTAACATTACTTTGGGATTATCTCTAACTCATGTACCAAGAAGGGTTTAAAAACAATTGAAATATGTAAGTCTTTTCATTTGATATGTAATCTTTTCTGATAAGTTATGTACCCCTGTCTTGTGTCTTTTTTTCTTTCCATTTATTTGTTTATATTGTCACTTTTCTTTTTGCTTATAATGTCTTCAATAAAAAAAATTACAATAATAGAAACGCTTGCGCCAACTTCAAGCATAACAATTACAAAGGCGGAATCCATCGTGTTTCTGCAAATGTTTCTCCTGGATTTGTGATCCTTTATTATGGTCAGAAAAGATGTTTAGAACACATCTAAACCCGCCCCCAGCCCCCGACGTAAGCATGACGTGGTAAAAGAACGGTTCTAGTCCAGCAAATAGTTGGTGCCGCTTTGGAACCAGTTCCCCTGGCCGAGAACCGGTTATTTGGCTGTCGAAACATAAAGAACTGGTTCGCGAGCAGGCACTGGCTCTGAACAGGCTCTCAAAATGCTTTGGTGGAAAAGGGGCTACAGAGGAGCGCAGAAAGCCGCAATGGCAGCCATGTATACCTTGAGTGTGGATGGGGTAAGACCAGGTGAGAAGCGATCTTGGTGGAGCTCCAGCACTGAATCCAACCAGGCAGTTAACTGGGTTGACCTCATACTCTCTACACCAAGTAGAAACAAATTACCCCTTAGGCCGTACAATCTCCTCATGGAAGGAGCTCTGGAACTGAATATGGTCTCAACCACTCCAGCCGACAGGCCAGCCTCTAGGAATTGAGCTCCCTCAGGGGCCAGGCCCAAATTTTCCACAGGTCTGGTCGAAGGTGAATATTGAGCCCTCGGCCTGTGGAAGCAGCTCCCTTGTGGTTCAGAATGTGGTTCTCTGTGCTGGTGCCAACATGCTTTTTTTTCGTGTTGAGTTTCAACCCCAGGCTCTGGATGTGGGCAAGAACGACATCTCGATGCCGAAATGCCAGCTCTTGTGACTGGGCCATAATGAGCCAGTTGTCAATATAATTCAGCATCCTGATACCCTGAAGTCTCAGCAGAGCTAGAGCTGCATCCATACATTTGGTAAATGTGTGAGGGGAGAGAGCTAGGCCGAACGGCAGAACCCAATATTGAAATGCTTTGCCCCCAAAAGCGAAACTCGGGAACTTCCTGTGAGATACAACGATGGATTTGTGGAAGTATACGTCCCTTAGATCTATGGTGACAAACTAATCCTCAGATTTGATTTGACTCACGATGATGGGAATAGTGAGAATCTTGAACCTGAATCTCCACAGAGACCAATTCATTAGACATAGATCTAAAATTGACGCAACCCCCATCCTTCTTGGAAACTATGAAGTAGAGGCTGTAGAACCCGTACTCCCTGTCCAGCAGAGGAACATGCTCTATGGCCTCCTTTACAAGCAGGGAGTTTTTACTTCCTGTTCCAACACTCGACCCTGCACTGGGTTGACTGCAGTCAACACCACCTCGCTGAATTTCGGAGGGCGGAATCAAACTGCAGCCTGTAACCCTTCTCTACTGTGTGCAGGACCAAAGGAGAAATATTTGGCAGGTCTTGCTATGCTTTGAAATATTCTACAAAGGGAACCAGCATCTCGAGACTGATATCGGGAAGATGATTTGAGATTCGTTCTCGATCCCCTGTAGTGGCTCTCCGGCATAATTTGGTCGAAACGATTCTTGATGTGCGGACACGAGAGCTGCCTAGCCACAAGCTTGTGGGTCAGAGAGGGCAGCGTGCGTTCGCTGTAAACCGATGAGTCCCGAAGCACATTTGACAATGGGATGCAGACATCAATTTCCACAGGGCTCCCCAAAGGGGAGGCTCTTAGTTTCGTTCTCGACACTCTTAAGCGGAGGACCAGCAGGGCATAATCAAAAACATTTTCTGATGTGACAGACGGGCAGTCAATGCCTGACATTGTTCCCTCCACGCCTGGATTACCTGGATTACCATGCTGCTGGATTTGATGTGATCAAGGTTTTTGTCACGAATAGCTCTGAGACTAGGTGAGATCCAAGCGCACCTTTATTGGAAAATCCAGAATCATCAAGGTTCAAAAACACTTACAAACAATCCAAAGAAGATCAAAAGAGTAGTGATGTGACGTTCGGCACCGAGGCTTCGAAGCTTGTACCAAAAAAACGAAGCATCTAACATACGGCACTGTACCGTAGCTTGATTTGTCTTGCCATAACCATGTGATCGGTGACGTCCGAATCTTCGTTTCGACACACAACCATGTGACTGCTTCATATTCTGATTTAAAACTAGCACGATCCCGCAGGTTTCAAGTGTCATGCACTTCGGTAGTGAATTGAGACCGACTGAGATTGAAACTGAGAGTGAGCTCTTTTCGGCATGGAACCAGCCGAACCAAAAGAGGCCGTTCGGAAGTCAGGGGAAGTGGTAAATAAAAAAAAGAAATAGACTTAGCCCCCACACTGTTGAACAAGTCCTGTTCCTTAATAAAAATCTTTAATTTCTTCAAGTACCCAACTCCCCAGTTTACAAGCACTTTCACTACCCAGCACTTCACTATTCCACAATAGTTTTATTTTATTTTGATTATATATGCCTATATGAGCCTTGCCTATAAACTCATAGGTTTAGGACTACGGCTAAAGTTTTCAGACTGCATTAAGAGTTAATTTGTCCTATGTATAAATTATTTCATAAATTAATTCATAGACTCATTTTGTTCATACACTGTGCAAAAATAAACCGTAACACTGATGATTTTTATTGCCTTGTGGTTTTCATAGCACAAAGTGATTTATCACATAAAACAATACAAACAATTGTAAAAGGTAGCTTTTCCACTTTTTGACCACAATATGTCATTAGTGTGCACCATGTTGAAAAGCTTCGAGTAATGAACCAATTTACGACAAATTTGAGGGGAAAGCCTCAGCGCTTCACAAAGCTTAATTTCACCATCACTACAAAAGAGAGGGAGAGCGCTCAGGAATGCCGTGTGACAATAACAAAACCTCGATGAGAGATGGCAGAGAGAACATGGTATAAATAGGGTGAGACAAACAATGTAATGACACACAGGTGAATGTAATAATAAGTGATGAGTCCGGGCAAAGGATTATGGGAACTGAAGTTTATGACTGAGTGGCTAAAGTTAGAGAAGGAGTGCCCTCTGGTGGTCAACCTGGGCACACCAGCTGGTAACTGTGACAAACATAGGTTAATTATGTTATTCTAATAGATTGAAAAAAGTGCTCACATGTGCTCACATAGTTTCCCACTGTTTGCACATAATAATTATTCTCCTACATTGGTTCTTCGTTTTAAACAGCAGACTTAATATTAATACATTTCTGGTGATAATTTGGAGACAATGAACATATGAACATAACTGTTCGCATGTCATACATACGCTATTTCAAAGTCATAGCACACTATTAGCTACAGCATGTGGCATTTTATAACTAAAATGTTGAAGTTTAGCTGTTTTAACTACTGTAATCATTAAAAATGTAGCAAGCTGAATATCACTTCCTAACATCATTTCAAGAAAGTAACATACATTTGTGATTATTTGGTTCGGGAATAGCAGAGATAAAAGCCCGCCTGCACTGACAATTGCTTGGTTGGGTCCTTATATGCGCTTCGTGAGGCACACGCGCACACACACAAGGTCTCTAATTTGCTCGCTCTTGTTCGCTCTAGATTTCAGGAGATTTTAACTAATTTGTGGGCATCAGGGAGCCGCTATCAATATGCGAGAGACTCCCGGCAGTGTTGTAGTCGAGACCACCTCACTCGAGTCCGAGTCGACACCGAGAGCAGAGAGAGTCGAGTCCGAGTCAAGACCGAGTCCATAGAGAGTCGAGTCCGAGTCGAGTCCGAGACCAGAGCCGGTCGAGTCCGAGTCGAGACCGAGACCAGTGAGGGTTGATTACCTAATTTATTTTATTTACTTAGAGAAATCCTTTTTTTTTTTTTTTTACTGAATTTACTTAAGAGTTTAAAAAATATGATCAGTTTAGGGTAAAAAGGCCACATAGTAGGTGGTGTTAAAAGTAATTTTATTACAATTTGTCATGCGCAGTTGCGCACTAGAAAATCACCAATCACTGGGCGTGTCAATCAATTGAAAGAAATATTTTATTAACATACATTAATAATCATGAAAAATATTTTGAATTGAACTCGAGTGGACTCGGGAATAATTCCGAGTCCTAAAAAAAAAATGTTCGAGTACGAGTCAATTCCGAGTCCAAATGAACACGAGTCCATGACAAGACCAAGACCATTAAAATATGGTCTCGAGACCGAGTCCGAGACGAGTCCGAGTCTCGAGTACTACAACACTGACTCCCGGAACACAGGGCTACCATACCAACATATGGTACCAACGCATACATACCAACGCAAACTAATCGACAAAATAAACAACAGGTGCAAATCATAATCACATCAATGAAAAAAAAAAAAAAAACTTAAACAAACAAACTCAGGAAACATAATTAAAACTGTCATAAACATTATCACCCATAATAATTTCAGCTGTATTTCAATTAATTAAAATGATTTGTAATAGTTTTAATTTTAGTCAACAATAACAACTCTGGTGTCAATAACCTGCATCTTCTTTTGTTTTTCGCGTAAGAAAGACAATCATACAGATATGAAACAACATGAGGGTGAGTACAATTCATTTATGGGTATTTCTTTGAGGGAAAATGATGACAGATAGATGACTTCTGGACAAGATAATATACTCCCTCTTGCGTGAATGACTCATCTGGTTGTCACCCAGTCACATACAGTAGCAAATGCAAAGATCATGTTTTTTTTTTTGTTGTTGTTTTTTTTTTTCCAACACTGCAGATCTTCACTATTGCTTTTTATTCCAAACTGTGGACAGGGCGGAGCAGCACGATTTGAGTGAACGAGAGATGAAGGGAAGGAAGAAGGAAAGAGCAAGAGAGATACAGAGTAATGTGATGCTGTAATGGAGACTGATGTGTTGTGCATATGCACAATAGGGAATAGTATGTGGAGGGTATGATTCATGCCAGTGGATCTGATTCACGAGCATTGGCTCTTCACCAGTGCAGTAAAGCAAAACAGGCAGATGTGCATTATGTTTTGCCTTAAGATGAACTGAAAAATGTGTGAAAGCCACACGGATAGACAAGGGTCTATTGGCAGGGAGGTTATTAGGGTGGTGCGAATGATCCAGGGGGTTCTGATTCTTTCTAACTCACACCAGGCTCCACCCCATGTTTGACACAGCTTATACAAATCTATCAGTGTACAAAAACTAATTGTATATATTTTGACTACTGTATGAATAGGAAAGAATCCAATTCTGGTCAGCTATACTGCTTAAAAAGTTAAAGTAGGGTATAAATTGGGAGGGGCGTGGACAGACGATTTCCAGTAACTATCAAAGCTAACTATCTAGTAACTATCCTGCATTACCAGTAAAACTGAAAATCTTAGCACGGATGCTGATTAAACCTGTTGAGTTGTAACTAATAGCAGTGCTTTATCCCTAAATACACCACAGACAAGCTAAATGTGTTCTTTTTTTTTTTTTTAAATCACGATTAATTGCACACTTATCTTAAAATTCAGCATACACTATTAATCTTGTTTAACGTTAATTTTGTCATCATTTGCTATATGGAGGAAAGTAAACCATCAGATTGAAGGTTCTCACAAAACTGTCAAATGTAAAATGATCTGATCGCAAACAGAGAAGCGGAATTGGGTTAGAATAGAAATTTCCACCTACCAGGGATATAGGTGCTTTTGCCATTGTAGATGCTTTCGACTTCGCTGTGTGACGTAAATTACCTTAATGATTTTTATTTGCGTTAAATTATTTTAACCCATTAGGGATTTTGAATTAATCGCATGCGTTAACGCATTAATGTTGGCAGCCCAAGTTGATTTATGTTTCTAAGGTTTCAAGCTTCCAACGTCCTCAAATCTTTTCTTTCATCACCCTTCTTTATCATGTATGACTGCAGATCCTAGAATTAGCACATTCACATTTCCCAATTCAATGTTACAAACTAAGAAAGGACCAAACTAATGAACAATAGGCCTAATTATTCTGCAATTCATGCTTCATTAAGGGCGTCTAAGTGATAAAAATAAATAAATATTTTTGACAGAACACACTACCAGTCCTATAAAAAATGAAAATCACAAAACTACATTTATAATCCTGGATTTTGTATGATCCTGTTTTTTTTATGGTTACTATTTTGAAACTGTTATCAGGCTTAGCATTTGGATATAACAGGAATGCTACCATACTACTGCAGCAGCATACACTATAGTGAGCATACTGCACAGTGTGCAAATGTTCTGTATGCATAGAATTCCCAGATGACCCATTATATTTGCAACGGGCTGTGTGGAATACTGTATCCCACAATGCACCAGTGTAATGGATGACTAAGTGGATGATGGATCAGACTATCAAATTCTAGGACTTCTTTACACCAAAATCAAAATACAAATTCACTTTATTATTTATAAAAAATAATTTCACATAAAAGATAGAGCTAACAATGTGGAATTCGGAATAATATCTAATATTTCACTTCCTATAGCAAATAGTAGGCATTGTACATTAAAGGGATAGTTCCGTTTGAAATAAATTTTGATATGTTTTAGCTTACCTCTAGGGCATCCAAGATCTAGGTGTCTTTGTTTCCACAGTATTTTCAATTTTTATATTTTTAGGTCAAACCGTTCTTGTCTGTCAGACATATAATGCCGGTATATGGGGTTCACCTCAAAGAGCATGCACAGAGAAGTCCAAATAAGACATGACTCGTAAATGTAAGTACACATTGATGGCCTAAGACACAAAACGAGCGGTTTGAGTGAGAAAATGAACAGTATTTATATTATTTTTACCTCATGTAACCATAGCCACATCCAAGTGATCTGAGGACGTGGACGCTTTGGTCTGTCCAAGTGCCGGAAGTAAAAAAAAATGTAAAAAAAAAAAATCACTGATTCTATTAAAACCCTACCAAACAAAATACCTCTTTACATTGCAGTTTTCTAAATGGCAAATGACCCCACTGAATATCAAGTAGATGATGCATGCGCAGAAGACTCTCATGAAAAGCATAATGATAGCTTTGTAATGAGGAAGCTTTAGAGTGCTGTCAGTCACTTTGACAGGAAGCAATTGCCGTGTACTTCACCGTGAAGAGCAGCCCCAAGACAAACACTCGCTAATCAAGCATGTCTGAGCGAGTATGGATGTTTCACCCACCACAGTCCTTAATGAAGTGAGGCGTTCGGTTAAACAATAGCTCAGTCCCGAGATGGGAAACTTTACAAACAATGTTTCAAGAAAAAAAAAAAAAAGATAATTGCTGCATGTTAAATAGCTTTTTTCTTTTTTTTTCTTTTCTGTGGGGGAGAACTGTATAATATTACACAGTACAGTTTATTGCACATTATGCATATGAAATCTGATATTATTCTGATATAAGTTTATCTTCACAAGTGTTGCAGTTGCACAATTAAGCAAGAACAGCATATTTTCATTCAGCGACAAAGATGTGGATCGTTATTCTTGTATGCAGCCATTTCGGATTTATTACCAGACCGAAAACAAAATCTTACAGAAATTTGGGATCTTTGGAATAATAAAAAAAATAAAAATTGTTGGCCCTTTTTTTGTTTACATGTGCATGTGTATTTGTGTGTGTAGCAACCGATTGTTGACCTGAGAGTGACAGAGAGAATGAGAAAGACATGATTATCATGCATCATTCAAATGGTAAAAACATAAAAAACCTTCTCTATAATTCACACTGGCCATATTTTACACACAACACACACATGAATTTTTAAGCTTGTTTGCCTCACTGAAAATATTATCGTAAATATTTAAAATGTGTCAACACAGCACAGATGCAAAGCAGGATATGGACATGAAGAGAGAAAAAAGAGAAAGATTTAAAACTCATTTTGTGAATCTCGCGAGATTTAGATTTGTTGTTATGAATGTGGTCACGTTTTGGCCAGTTATCTTTGACAGTTAACCAAATTGATATACGTGTGACATACAAAGCATTTTCAGTACACTCAGTACAGATATCAGAACATTTTATCAGTGTCCAACTTTTTTTTATCAAGTTAAGGAGTTCTAAAATTTCTGCATTAGTACAAAGTACATTAGACCTCCTTTGTTAAATCCAAAGTACAGATGGGCTAATAAATGACAATATAGAATATATTTGCAATGACTTTTTTCCCCCAAAATGCAGTAAAAGTGTCTTTTCTTAATCTAATTGTTTTTATAAAATAAGAAAATGCAAAATTCCAAAATAAAGGTTTTATCTGATTGATTTTGAGCCAAAAAGGTCACTCTGTGGCGCACAGATTATTTTACTGGTCAAACATATTCTGAACACTCTGCCGCTTTCACTTGTGTATGAATTAAATGATGTAACCACTCATTTCTGATCTTATGATACATTTTGAGTTTGCACCTAAAAATGATTAAAGTTAAAAAGATTAATTTGGACATTTACTGTATTTCCAAAACCACGCAAAAAGTGGCACAATGTGAAATCCCATTTCTGGCCAATTTGCACTGCAAACAGTAATGCACTGCACATATCAGACTAAAGATGTTTTCGAAGAAAAATGCGGAGACTTTTGCTCTAACAGCTGGGAGGGAGGCTGACTTGTTCTGGAGGATGTAGATCCACACTTCAACAGGAAGAGAAATGGAGCTGCTTTTTTTCCTCACGCTAAGTGATGGCAGCAGCATTTTTCAGGCTGCTTATTCAAGATTAATCAGTACCTAATGGCAAAAACAGAGTGCTAAAATCTCCATAAAAGAGAGAGGGGTACAGACTGAGAGAGATGGATTGAAATACAGCAAAAGAAAAAAAAAGAAACATCAACACATTCACAGTAGCTGCCTGGAGCAATGACCAGCCTCAGCATCACTCCCACTGACACACACGCAAAGGAACACAATAAGACAGAATCCATTCTAAACATCTCTCCTTACTGCATTCTCTCCATCCTTTTCTATCATTTACTTCTGTCTAGCCTTTTCCCCTTGCCCCAATTTTCTGCTTCCTCCCCCAAAACAACTCCCAGCAAAAAAAACAAAAACAAAAAAAAACAAAAACAAAACACAAATGAGATCTTTTGAATATCTCAGCTATTTCTTCTAGACATAAAATAAAGGCTTTTGCTGACAGAACTTTTCTTTCACATAAAGACTCTATAGTTTGGATAGATTACTAGAGTCAGAATATCGATAATTCAATAGGAAAGAGAAATGATAAATGTGATTTTTTAAGGAATAGTTAAATATTCTAATATACCTTTTTCTCAAAAATAATTTTATTGTTGCAAACCAGTATGAATTTCTATGAGATATTTGAAGAATATGGTTAACCAAACAGTTGATGGGCCCCATTCACTTCCATATATATTATATATATATTTTTTTTCCCATACTATGGAAGTCAATGGGACCAACTGTTTGGTTCCTCCGTATTCTTCAAAATATTTTCTTTTGTGTTCAGCAGACAAAATAAACTCATAGAGGTTTGGAACAACTTGAGGGTGAGCAAATGATGACAGAATTTTCATTTTTGTGTGAACTATCCTTTTAAAACCTGCATTGTTTCTTAGATGACAACAGGACTCTTGTCTCCTTGTCAAGACTCCACAAGAGTTTTGGAAACGATATCTACAATCCCACTCAAATCACAAACTTTTTAAATATCTAAATTGTAAATTTAACTTATAATCTGTTCGTTATAATAGTTGTAATCTGGAATAGACTATAGGTATTAATAAAACGTAATATTTAACAACAATTTAGTATTCTGCTTCTCATATATTTAAAGATCCCAGTAATCCAATATGGAAAAAATGATATTTCTAATTTCAGAAATTGTGCTACTCAAAACATAAACATATCTAATTAAATAATTTGAGTTACAATATCCACATATATTATATTTGTCTTCTAGTTTTTATTCCTTCAAAGAATTATATAAGAAACATCTGAGAAAAAAGTTGAAATGAACTCTACAACGGGTAACTTGATTATGTCTGAGTTACAAAAGAATATCCTCAAAGTAAAACAATTTTCCTTTGAGTAATTTAACTTTTTTTTTTTTCCTTTTTCATTTGTATCTCTTCTGTTCCCTGCCATTGTACGAATAGATGTCAAAATAAAGCAATATTTTACACCTCTTCCTGCTCTGCCAACTATACCTAATTTTCTGGAGTTCTGCTTTAGAAGACCAGAGTGCAGCAATCATTCTAAATCTGTGCTCTGGAAAGATAACCAATTGTTCAGCCCTGATCAAACCTGAGTAGGGAAGAAACGTGACTGTGTGTGCGTGTCGGGGACAGGAACAACAGCTCGACAGAAAGAGAGCTGGCATGCGGGTCACTTAATTGGATGAGAAAATGAATTTGGCGTTGCATACGATGGGATGAATATTAATAAAGCACATGAAGCTTGTGACACAGGACAGATCCTATCAGGGGAATCTCATTTTCACCATACTTAAAGTGTTACCAAAAAAAACCCCAAAAAACATTTAACTGCAATAAAAACAAAACAGCAACATGATAACACCAATGACAAAATGCTAGAAAAACAGTGACTCACACATGAGAAATTCTGTTCCTAATTTTACATTACTGTGAAATAATAATCTAGTTAATTAACCAAACTTTAGTTGCTAAGCAGCACACAGTAACCACTTTAACGCTCATTACTTTATAATTCAACTGATGTGCAGTCACGGGTGTGCATACACATTTCAGCAAATGAAAAAAAAATATATTAAAATGGCTTATACGATGGAGTTTTACAACCAGATCAATAATAAAGTGGTTTTCTATTATAGGAATTGTGGCTTCAAAATGAAACTGTGAGGACCAACCAATAAGAAAGACTGGATTTACTTTTACTTAGGTGATGTCTTTTCGCATTATATTGAAGTATAATATTTAGAGTATATAATATTCATTCTGAGAAAAAGACCCCAGTATAATCCCATGTCTCCTCTAGGTTTTCAAAAACAAAAATAACAAAGAAAGTATTGTGCTCAGATCTGCCAATATGTCAAAGTTTAAAATCTGAAGTCAATATGAATAATTAAAAGAAAGTCAGAAATAAGAAAAGTTTCTCATTAGATTTTCCTATTAGTTTTATAGTTATGCACTATTACTGTTTGCCGATTATTATCTGTTTCCAAGGGATTTTTAGGCAAAGTTGACATCTAAATTAAGCATAACAAGGTTCCTCAAAAACTCCTATGACTTGACAGAGTGACCTCTGTGCAATTGCATTCCATTCTCAGGTGATATCAACTGGAAAGTGCACCTAACCACTTAGAAGCATACACGAATTGAGCCAATGCTGTATGCCAACAAGCAACCTGAGACTCATCATGACGACAAGCGTGTGCACGCTGGCATATGTTAATAAGGTCTCAGTGTGGGATCATGTGTCTGATGACTGAAGCTCAGCAGGACTCGTTCTGTTCTGTCTGGCTGTCAGTGTTTGACCCAGCACACACACAAACACACACATACACACACACAACCCGAGCCCTTTTCTGGTGACTCTCACAGCCCCCCCATAGCCTGCCTCTCACAGCTCATTAGAAGATCCTTCACCTCCCGCTAGTCTTCCGCCCACCTTGGCCACTGATCACAACCATAGGAGAAAGCCATCGGCTTAAGCTGGGAGAGGGGAGAAAAGCCAGGCGGGTGTGTGGACGGAGAGAAAGGCCTCCAGATACTTATGCTGGACTGCCACCACGACCCCGCCGCTTTTGAAGCAGAGGACCCAGAACTCTTTGATCTGTAACAGAGTATCTGTAGCACATCTGCTGGGAAATGAGTACAGAAAAGATTGGTAACCAGAAGGTTATAGGTTGAAATCCCTCTTCACCTTATTACGGTGACACTAGTCTCAGCCACACTGACCGCCCACAGTCTGTTCACTGACCGCCTAATGCATATTGAAAAAAAAAAGTGGCAAAATATCAAGCTCGTTTCTGATTGGCTGGCTTATAACATCTGTGAATATGAACAAATCTATCTATCTATCTATCTATCTATCTATCTATCTATCTATCTATCTATCTATCTATCTATCTATCTATCTATCTATCTATGTGCCTAATGTGCACAGTAAGAGCATGTTTTTTGTCACCAGGCTTTTTGAGAGCATTTATATTAATAAAATATGTTTTTGCACTTAAATAACATGTCCTTAAGAGGCACTGTTTAATGAATTCAACCCTATTTTTAAAGGACAATTCCGGCGCAAAATGAACCTTTAGTCTAATTACACATTGTTACCTATTCAACCGTTATCTGAGATTTGTTTTCATGATTGCTGAATGTAAAAAGTTTTATCTTTAAAAACAGTTTAGCCTATAACGCTAGTATAATGCTAGTATATAGGGCATAGAGTAACTAATGACAAATAAAAATCGCTTGTTATTACCACTAACAAGGCTCAAAATAGCCCCACACTAACACGATAGCATAATAAGGGTCCCTATATTCAAACCGAAGCATTGAGAACTTTGTCAGTGTCCAAACAGTTTAATAAGAAGATATTTTATACACACACTCAACTTCGCGAATACAGGAAGAAGCCATCTTTGAAAAATAGTCTCTACCAGTCGATCGTATTTCTTCTCTTCAATATGTACACGTAGCCTACTGTAATATTTTACTCGTTACATGTTCAGTCAGGCTTGTATTACAGTTGTATTACAGTGTATTGTCTGCTTTTACTTCTTAAAGGCAACAGACTATGTGAAAGTTTTAAAGCAGTCTTTTTGTGCCAGTTCAGAGCGGTTGCGTCTGTAACATTGTTTTTTCCTCATAAATGCGTACACGAAAACTAAAATGCCAACCCCTCCTCATCCGATTTGCGCAGTGTAATTAACAGAATTACAAAAAATATATTTTGCCTCCTATTTTTTTTTGTCACGCATGAATATGTGTCTTTTCCCTAATATTAAAAATAAAACATAGACTGATATTTGTCTAATGTCTGTCCTTTAAGGAAATAGCCTATATACGTTTCAATACATGTATTTTCTGAGAATTTTTATTTTAAGTTTTGACTGCAAATGTCATGTCCATAATGCTGGACTTCCCCAATTTTAAATAATTTATCCTCAACTATATAGTTTTGTGGTGTAGGTCTACGTATTTTATAATGTTAACTTCAAATAATTCTAATAGCCTAATTTTAAGATAAGGCAGCATTGGATCTGGACGGTAAGGAGAATAACGCTGGGAGTTGGAAGAGGTGTGTCGCGATTCTGTAGGTTCGTGGATCTGAGTCGTGTGGCGAATCGCGATTTCGGTTTCATATTGCATATCGTTACAGCCCCAAAGTTAAGTACTACTTAGTTATTTTGGTGAAAGTAACTCAAAAGTAATACATGAGTAATGTAACGCATTACAATTCTGAGACAGTAATATTGTAAGGTAATGAATTACTTTTAAATAACAGTAACAAGTAATACCTAATGTATTACAGTTTGGAAGTAACTTGCACAACACTGCACACCATCCATTGAAAAGAAAAAGTTGCACAGACGATAACATTCAACCAACACTGAACAACATCGAGTGAAATGACATAAACACTTCACTGCATTAATGATAATCATTTAGTGTTATTATGATACATTTACAGACAAAACGGCCATAAGTGAACTGGATCTCCAGCACTCATATGCATTACAATCAAATTTATGGCAGCCCTCGCCATCATTAAAGGGAAAACAGCAATGGTAGATGAGATGGAAAGCATTTGTGATGTGTGCTTTCGAACATACGCTCAGGGCTGAATATTTTTCTCTGCCATTCAGTGCGATTAAAGGGTGAGGCCTTCATTCTTTCCATCTGATCTGCCCGTTAGATCCATGGAAGCAGGGCTTAACAGTGTGGATATCTCTTTCCTAGAACTCAACATAATTGATCCATATAGGGTTTATATATTATTATTATTATTAGTTTTATAGACAAGACTGTTTGGGGAGCTTTAAGCCACCCAGTGTTGCAGACTCTGCTCTAGACCAAGTCTGTTTAATGGTATAATACACAATAGCTAACATTTTCATATCAGTACTGAGTGTGTCACATCAGTGATTTTATGTAAGCGTTTCTGATAATGTTATATAAATGACTAATACACCAAGAGCGTTCGCAGAAATTGCTATTGAAAATGCGTTGTGTCATCATAACCTCTGCTAAATCTGTCAAGCAGATGTATTTCAAATCCATTATAGATACAATAATCTGCCCGCAAGTAAGAACCAAACGAGGCTCGCTGCCAATGAACCGAGAGGCTTTTAATGTTAAAAGTCATAATTGTCAGGGATAAATTGAAGGTCTTTATCAAAACTAATTTGTCTTAGAATTTATAGATCCCATATGATTTATTCATCAAAAATAATGAAATGTCACAACGATACATAACGCATCACACTTCTAGGTCTTTCTACATCCACACAAACTCAGTGCTGCGTATGCTTGTTTGGTGTTTCGCTTGGATGTACTTGCCACTAAAGTGCCTCTAAGTATGTAAAGTGGAGCAAGCATCTTATCTCGGAGCTGAGAGCTGGCGTTCACAGCTGGGAAAGCTAGGCTTTATGAAGATCAATAGTCCTCTCCCTTTCTCAGTCTCTCTCTTTGGCTTTTCTCTGTCTCAAAGTGAAGGAAAAGAAAACACATCCAGTGAGGTGATTACCTCATGCATGAAGTTCACATCACCCTTTCAGCCAAGCAAAGCTTTATGGGATTACAAGAAAAAAGCCATGGAAAACAGGAGGATGAGTACAGGATAACTGTCTGTGCACCTCAAAGGAGAGGTTAAAGATGAAGCAATCGTCTTATGTCAGCATTGTTGACATTTGATTTTATGCCATTATGAGTGTCCCTGCAAATATTTGTAAATATTATAACTTGGTCCAATCCATTATAGAATATGCAAAATCTAGTAAGCCTTCGCAAAAGCTTAAGATCCAGGATATAAACGCTTAAAGCGGTTTGTTTGAAGAGGGATATCAAAGTCACTGTTCCATTGGAGTAATGGTGAACCGGTAAAAAGGTAGCTCTGGCTATGTGATATTTAAAAAAAAAAGCACCAATATGCTCTAGTAGCTCAGATGACTAAAGACTTCCCACAGATGCTGTAAGAGGCAATGTTCACACAAAATAGCAAATGGTAACGAAAAAAAACAATTGTCTTGCTGCTACACAACTTTCAAATCAATACATGTACTAAACTGTATGATAGAAGTGTATGCATAAATGTACTTGGCTGCTACACTTTTTGTCTGGTATTCGAGTAAAATAAATAAATAAACTTGATTTATATCAACGCTCTACATTGAGAGTAAATCACTTGCACGTGATTAAATATCAAAATGTCTATCGTTAGCCGCTGGTATAAATTGTTAGTCGCTAATATTAGCCACTAATAAATTGTTAATTTCACTTGCCAATGATTGAGTTAGAAGCTAAGCACAGATATCTCACAGATATATTCTCACTGCATGCTGTATCCTATGACCGTTTTGCATAACAATCGACTTGTTTTCAGATTTCTTAATATCTAGTAACACTACGTAACATTTTTTTTTTACCTTAAAATAATGTTTGAAGAGTTCAGATGCAAAAACCTCTAAGTGCCATTTGAAATTTTCTTCTAGAATGATCATTTTTATCAAGCTTGTATATTTAAGTTCAGTGATTTCACTTAAATGGCAATGATAATTACCTATTAATTGTTATTTAAGTGAAATTACTGAACTTAAATATAAGTTTGATAAAAATCATCATTAAAGAAGAAAATTTCAAATGGCATTTAGAGGCTTTTGCATCTGAACTCTTCGTTTCCCAATACAGTGGTATGTCATCACGACTTGATAGTATCATCAACAGGGTGAAAGGCACTTCTGCCATAGCCTGACGGGGTCTGTATCGATTTTACTGGCACTACGGAACTCCGGGAACTACAAAAAGTACTACAAAATTCGACTGCTTTACGTCAAGCGCTACAATATTTCGTTTTCTTCGTTTTTGATGTCGCAATACATCATCCTTTCACGACATAATATAGCATAGCCTACCTTGTCTGTGGACATTGTTCATTCTAAAAGCCGGTGCTGGAAAAATAACGAGTGTGTGTTTCCAACCAGGGTGACCGAAGAGGAAAAGTTCCGTGGTGTTGATTTAATTAACAAGTTCAAAATGCATATATGGTGCAGTATGTATTTTGCATTGTATAATAAGTGATTCAGAGGAATAACTTTTATTAAGAGTTTTGTTTCAATCTGACCACAGTCTACACACATTTTCCACTAGAC
The DNA here is from genome assembly GCF_016745375.1 of Pimephales promelas. The sequence continues at coordinate 26,316,018 of NW_024121099.1, forward strand.
TGATGTACCTTTATTTGAAGCTATCTATTATTACAGTATAATTGATTTTAGATTTACTTGTCCCCAAAGGTCAAAGCAAACAGTGGTTGATCATTTTACAGCAATCAGCTGCGTGTACATGGGTGGATTTTGACCCAAATAAACTACATTGTGGAACAGACTTCATGGCAGAAATCTTTTTTTGGCTAGACCAAACTATGTTTTGCAGAGCTGATCTCCAAACCCTAATCAAACACACATGAACAAGATAACCAAGGTCTTTAGGAACTAGAAAGCTACAGGCAGTTGAGATTTTATCCGGGTTGGAGCTAAACTCTGTGCTGGATTAAGCAGCTCTGGACTCTAGCTGATTCTCCTGCCCTTCACCCCTGGAAATGTGAATAAGTACCTAATCATAATCCAAACCCAAATCTGGACCTAATAGAACTCTGTCAAGGTGTGCCAGACCTCAGAGAGAACAAATAGCCTTATATAGACACACCACATGGTAATGAGCTCAACCATACATTCAATGCGGAACAACATTAAAATAAATGAATTATTCAAATCCAAACAGGAACCATGTTTCTATGAGTATAAATACATTACACTGCTGTGCATGCAACGATGCATCAATATACACAAGCAGGTGCACGTACACGCAATAATTTACAGCCATGTCACACAGAAATGATCTGGTTTCACAGTAAGGCACAGATGGGGACGACTAAACATTATTAGACCAGCATTTTTCCATGGTACATTTGTTTGTTTGCATTTTTTTTGTTTTGTTTTTTTGTTAGTTTGATCTCTAAATCCTCTTGTCTCAGGAATAAGCGTTTGCAGTGCAGGGGTCACATGGTTCCTCAAAGGTATGAGGACAGCTTAACCCTAAATGTCTCCGTAGAGTTGATCATTGCCATCTGTGTGAGAGCTGGTGTGGTTTGATGCACACCCTTCGGCTATCCAGACAGACATTAAAACCTGCAACAGATGGACACGCAACAGCTATATCAAACAGAGGACAAGTACACACACAAACTCCCGGTTCGGAGAAATAAGCGTAAATAAGCACATAATGCGGCACGCAATGTATGACAACACCAACATCTTTCTGCGAGCTCATTACTTTTTGATACGCCTGGGTGACTTGTCCTGCAATTGGAAATCACAGAACACTACAAAGCATTCTATTGTGCCATACTCTGAGCAATGCTCATTTGTATTTATGACGGTATAAAAAGGCTCTCAAGCAGGCTCTATGAACGTCTCAGAAGACATCTTTAGATGTCTCCTTGTTTTCTCTGAAGAGGCTAGAACAGAACGTGGGGAGAAAATGAACAAATATCTCATCGGGGCTTTTTTTTTTTCAGTGCCGGTTCCATCCTGTCCTTCTCTCCAGCAGGGCTCTGATCTCATTTGCCTCTCACTATTGATTTTGCATTTAAGGATTAATGCCGAGTCTAATGGACAATCAGTCGGAATAGCACCCCACCTCCCTCTCAGTCTTCTCGGCATCAGGAGGAAGGGACCATCGAGATCTATAATCAATTTGTTTTGCAGCAGTGCTTGCTGTTGTTTTTGGCAAATCATTGGCTTGTCTTTATCGCTTAAGAGCTGAAGTTTCAAGATGCTCCGTTTTATTAGTTTTGTTTTGTATCAGTTTTTATAATTTTATATTTTAGTGCTTCAACTTACCTTCAGCTTTTCTAGTTTTTTTTTTTTTTTTTTTTTTAAAGACTAATATTTTATTTTATTTCAATTGCCAAACACTGAACAGTGGAGCTCATCTTTGTCACCTGTCTTTGGTTCATCAGTTCGGATTAATTCATCAGTGAACTGAACAGTTCAGTCAGTCCTTGTCGGTTGTTAATTGTGTTTGTTATCCTTCCTGTCATCCTGCCTGCCTGTATGTACCTGTGAGTAAAATTTAAGTTAATCGTTTGTATTGAAGCCTTTGAAATTTGAGTCTTCTTTAACCCACACCACACCGTGACAGAACAACCGACCACATCACGAGCTGGGAGCTTGCTGGGCAGATCGCGGCTTTGGCTCTGGATAGCCGCTGTTCCACTTCACCTGGGGGTTTGTTCCTCTCGCTGCCTCCGGCTTGCTGGGCAATGAGACGATCAAGGCGTGTTACCGGCTGGGGGCTAAGGCAGTCGATCCAAGTGAGCTCCTAGATCTCTGGACAGAGGCGCTCTGCAGTTTTTTGGAGAGCTTCCTTCGTCACCTCTCCTGTGTTCATCCCCGGTCTGAAGTCTTGTCCCTCTGAGCTTTCACCTCTGGTCCATTCCAGTCTCGAGCCATCTCCGCTGGTCCCATCCAGCACAGAGCCCTCACCGCTGGTCCCGTCCAGCCCAGAGCCCTCATCGCTGGTCCTCTCCTGCCCAGCCAGAGACTGTTCACGTCCCATCTGTTGTTGTTTAGTCTTTTGTTTGTTGGATTTTTTCCATTTATTAAAAAGGGAAAGTTCTCCACTTGCACAGATTTTGTCAGTTACTTATACAAAGTTATTGTTCTTCTGTCAGGACCACTTTCGTCAAATATGATTGAGAATTAGCATACAGTGGATTGGTTCTTTTCTGGGCAAGTACTCCCTACGCATCCATGCAGCCTTGCACAGATAAGAGCAGGGAAAGTAGCACTAACCCCCCCTTAGGGTAAACAGAACAGAACCAACATGAATGTATTGCAGATATCATTAATTCATTTCAATGTACAACATAATTAGAGAATTTTAGTCTGATTCAGGTGGAATCTGAATGCCAAATCCTGACTGACGAGAGAATTTGCTCATGAGAAACACGTTAGCTGTTGATAATACAGAGGAGTTTATATATGTATACAGTAATAGACGTCGTATTCCTATAGGTAGACGTGGATCAGCCGATGCAAGTCGACTAACGTGACCTGCCAGAACTGAGGCTATGCTTACTTGTAGTTCTTCCAGGAATTTAGCAAAAAAAGTTGAGACTACCTTCACAAAACTTTTTGTCCTTTTAGCTTGACAAATGTAAACCACCATCCACTTTCCTTGTACAAAAATAGAAGCTTGCGGTTATTCTGCCTTGGATCTCTCTTCGGCTTTGTTCAGACTGCAGCCAAATTGGATTTTTTTCACAAATCAGATCTTTTCAGACAGACTGTCCACACTATTAATTGCAAGTGATCAAATAAGATTTGCGTGTCTAGACATAACCAACCTATCTACATGGGTTGCTTTGGTAACGATGTAGACATACCCTGTATTGTGACAAGGCTTTCAAAACAGATGCAGGACTGTGCATAACTTCACTCTATTAATAAGTGTCCTGTCAAGTCACGGTTCAGAACTCCTCTATCGCGCAAGAAAAACTAAGACTCATATATATTGGGATGTTCCCCGCTATATTAATGGCTGAAAATTATGAACACACCGTTTGAATACAGCGTGAATATTTCCATCACCTGTTGTGATGTTAATGTTAAGAGTGACTCAAAAGACTATTTGAAATCTGATTGAACAGCCAGAGTCTCCAGACTGAGACTAATCTGTAAAAATCTGACTGGAATCGCATTTCAAACCACCTCCAAATGTGGTTTGAATTAGATTAGGAAAAATCAGTTCCCTTGTGTTTTTTTTTTTTTTGCTGTCCACGCTTTCAAAAACCCATCTGGATATGCAAAATATTGGATTTTTTGGTGGTAGTCTGAATATAGCCTTAATGTTTCTATCATGAAGTAATGAAAATGCAATGGAGTTGGAAAGACATCAGGGTAAGAAAATAATGACAAAATGCTAATTTTTGTTGATGAATTCCTGGGTGAACTTCTAGGTGAGATCGTAAATGTTTAGCTCAGTTCTCACTAAAAAGAGAGTGTTATAAAAGGAACTGGGGAGCAGCATAAAAATGATCCACTCTGCACTTTAAAGCTGATGATTTTGTTGATGCAGCTTTACACTTGTCATTTGTGCATTGTGGGTTTTTTGATCTCTCTCTCTCTCTCTCTCTCTCTCTCTCACACACACACACACACAAACACACTCAGGTCTGGTTGAGCCGGCTGCCTCAGCACCTCTGGGTTCTCCAGCACCTGTGTCGGCTGCACCTGGGGTCTCTGCAGATGGACTTTCTTCCCCCTCTCTCCGGTGGGGCCTCATCCTTGCCACTCTCCAACTTGAATCTAAATCGCACTGCCCGTGGCTATGTCTGGCTTCTGCGTCTCAAACATTCCCCACAGATTCCCCTCTAGTTCCTAATCAGCAAAGTTTAGCTGCGAGACACGTGGTCAAGGCCTTTCTGATCAATGCTGCATGGATTGAGTGCGCTATTTCACTTTCAACCTGCCTGTGGCATTCACACATACATGTACTAACTCACACACACACATACACCGCCAACTGTGCCGGTGGTGCAGCTCAGGTCATGCTCCCTCCCGCGACCCAAACCAAATGATGCATATCCCATTATTCAGCGAAGTAGGTCACAGTTAATATACCACTGGCTCAAACAGAAAAGAACAAGTTGCCCATATCTGGGACATGGAGAGAGACAACAACCAGTATGTTTAAGATTTCAAGCTTACACCACTTACGTTTGTTCTCTCAGAAGATTGAAAGGTCTAGCCAGGACAGGTTTCTGTGATGTCACTCTTAATTATGTCACAAAGTCTTTCTCAGTGGTCCTGTTGCAACACACACTGACATTCAGGAGGCATTCAGATCACTTTGTAAGGCCCATTAGAGCCACTTGCCAAAAGCAAATTCAGTGACTGAGTGTGTTCACCACCAATGTTTTGTTCGGTCTGAAAGCTCTAATAGATTCAGAGAGAACCTCTGCTTATAAATACTGTACTACCGACAAGCTTTCTACAACAGCGTCAGTCCACAACAACAACGAGAATTTGTGCTGACTCTCCATTCTGCTCTTCACTATATTATATAAATATGTTTTTTTATGATATCAACATTTTTGACACCACTGAAATTTTATAATTATTATCACCATTTCTAATATGAGTAAAAAAACGAATACTAGCCCAAAAAACTATCAGGGTTACTGAAGACAAGTAAACTGATAATGAAAGAGCAAAGAAAACAAACTACAATAGAACAAAGACACAAATGAAATAGACCTACTAGAAAAAACTTTCACTAGATAAAATAACTAGAAATATTACATAAAAACTTTAATCAACAATGTATTAATATAACGTATATAAAACAATGTATTAAAAACAATGCATAGTTGTTCAGTCAAAAGCAGTAAGAGATTTTATCTCTTTTTATTCTTTTTTGATTAGCATTTATAATGCCAGCAGGTAGCCTAAATGTGGATGCTTTCACTTTAAGACCGACTTCACGGATCTAATTACTTGTGCATTTTTTCTCAGTGGTTCACTAAATATTGACTCTGTTTAGTTTTTTCTTGCAAATTTATGGTCACTTTGGCTGCATTTACACTGCAGGTCTTGATGCCCAAATCCGATTTTCTGACTATATCCGATTTTTTTGACGACCTGCTTACATCATCTTTTAAAAGTGACCCATATCCGATTTTTGCATTTACACTGTACACTGCTGAAACTACCAAATGCAGACGTTCTGACCCGGGAAATAGCCAAGTCCCAAATAGACGCCTGTCTCTTTTACATGCCTGGTGTGTATGAAGTACATAAACCATCTATTAACCTCCAACTAGTTTGTGAAAAAATGAATGAAATGGTAATAATGCAAAAATGTCCATTTTTCTTTTCTAAAATTTTCCACAAACACTCTACCACCTCCTTGCAAACCCCTGGTCTGGATGCATCAAGTGAAGAGTTATAATTGTAGTGATAAAGTATATGATTCAATTGATATGCGAATGAAGATTTGTTACATTCATGTGTTGCTTCATTGAATACTAATCCTAGCATCTCAAAACCCATCTCAATAGGTGACCACAGGGGAAAAACAACAACACAGTATTGATCTTACGTAGAGCATTCATCCAATCACTGTTCTCAACCTTTCTATGGTAATATTCTTGACTCTGAATAGGCCACTCTGCTATGAAGTTCTGCCTGTGATAAATATTGCAACTTTTATTGTATTAAATAGCCCCTGGTCTGAGATGATTTACGATCCACATTCAGTTCACTTACGATCCCTGAATATGTATGAAAAGCCATAAAATTTAATGACGCTTTACCTTTTCTCAAACGCAGTACACACTGGGATGTCTGTCCGAGGAAATACAACAATCTGCCCTCTGTAAATCCTATAAAACATGGATTAAGCTATGCATGCTAACAGTATTGAACAGTATGGGTGCTGTATTTCATGCAGAATTGGGTCACGTGGGTTTCAGCCACGCTGTCTGTAAATGCTGACAACGTGTAAACCATAAGACAGGGAACAAATCACCGAGGTGTGTTATCAAGAAGACAAAATAATCACCCCTTGAGGGGCTTCCTCTTTCGTTGTGTGCATTGTGGCTCCTGATTATCACAGTCTTTGTGTTTTCTGTGTAATAGCTGATGGCTCACAGACACATCTCAGTAATTGTATGCATTTGCGTAGGTGTGTGTATGTGTGTTGTGTGGGTGTCCCATATGAAAAAAAGCTCTGTCACTCGGGTAAGTCGTGTATAACAGTCAGAGTCTAAAATCATTGGCTCCTACTGTGATGTTTTCCATCAGAATATGCCACAAGCGATCTAGTTTCGAATCATCACGCATACATGTATGCAGACACATGCAGGACAAGGAGGGTTTCAGAGGGCACAGCAGAGAGAAAACCCTTAATCATCAATATGCTGTAGCATCCGAATGATTTGCTTTCTCTGAAGGTCAAGGCAACATGCAGCAAATTAGGGGTGATCGAGCCAACAAAGCACAATATGGAGAGTGAATGGAGATTAATGCACTCTAGGTTTATCCAATAAATGCAGAGGATAATTATGGGGTCATTAGGATTTAATGATGCTGATGATTTCGTCCGGACTCGTGCGGCACAAAAGACCTGGGGCAAGGAGGGATGACACTGGTGTATCTCTAACCTACGAACAATTTTGGGGGCAAGATTGCTATACAAAAAAGGTTCTATTGTACAGAGATCTCAGCACTTATGCTACACTAAAAAGTATGGAATATATCAATATCTCTACATTAAAAAAAACACTTCTCTAGATTTGGACAGCAGATATGGACTGTTGAGGCATCAGTGATCTTTGATGGTTAAGTTTGTGTTATACAAATAGTGTGCATCCTACTTTACTGAAAAAAAAAAAAGATCAGGAGGAAAAATGTCCCATTTTTAAAAGTGCTTTTTAATCATACAAAACCACTTTAAAACTGACTTTATGCCAACATATTTGTTTGTTATGCTTTTTGTGACTTTGTACTTTTTGTTAAAATTAAGTTAAATTTTAATTAGGATATAGACATTTCAATTCAAGTATAAATACCCTTAAGCTTTGAACATTTTTTTTTTGTTATTTGAAAGCATGTATTATGCTGTTACATTACCATTATATAATAAGTGAAAAATTGTCTTAAAATAACAATAATATCATTTATCACAATTATTACTGGGGAAATATATGTTTTTTTTATTATTACTGGAACAAAAATATGTTATTGTGACAGATCTAAATATGATAAATGTGGCATTTATTTTAAAGAGAAAGTATACTTTTATTTAAAAATAAATAAATAAATAAAAAGTAGTATTTGTTTAAAGATAAGTGGTATACTGTTCAATCTGAATTAAAAATATATTTGAAGATAGTGTTCAAAAGCATTTAATCCATGTAACGGAATGAGTTTCAGGCATATTTAAGGGTGACATGTAGGTGTCCAAATCCATTGTCTCATTCCACCACATCCCAAATATTCTCTATTGGGTTGATATCTGGTGACTGTGGGGGCCATTTTAGTCCAGTGAACTCATTTTCATGTTCAAGAAACCAATTTGAAATGATTTGAGCTTTGTGACATTGTGCGTTATCCTGCTGGAAGTAGCCATCAGAGGACGGGTACATGGTGGCCATAAAGGGATGGACAAGGTCAGAAACAATGCTAAGATGGGCATTTAAATGATTCCCAATTGGCACGAAGGGGCATAAAGTGTGCCAAGAAAACATCCCCCACACCATTACACCACCAGCCTGCATAGTGGTAACTAACCATGATGGATCCATGTTCTCATTCTGTTTACACCAAATTCTGACTCTACCCCTAAATGCATTGAACTGCCATGTGATTGGTTGATTGCATTAATTTCTCATTGAACAGGTGTTCCTAAAAATCCTTTAGGTGAGTGTATATATGAAGAGTTCAGATGCAAAAGCCTCTAAATGCCATTTGAAATTTTCTTCTTCAATGATGATTTTTATCAAACTTGTATATTTAAGTTTAGTAATTTCACTTAAATAACAATTAATATGTAATTATCATTGCCATTTAAGTGAAATCACTGAATTTAAATATACAAGCTTGATAAAAAATGATCATTCTAGAAGAAAATGTCAAATGGCACTTAGAGGCTTTTGCATCTGAACTCTTCATATACACTAAACAGGCTTGTGCGATTGTACATGTGTATTACTGAAATATCTGAAGTGGGCAGACATTCCATGTTTTTCAAGACAGTTACCACAGTAACCAAGGCAGTGAAGAGCAAAGCCTTGAGTGGATTTCAATAAAACTTAACACTGCTAATGCACAGATGTTTTTCCCCCTGCTTGACAGCATCCTTCTCACCTTGATTTTATTCTCAAAAGGTGAACTCACACTGCAGTCTACTGTCTTGATCTCTATTTTATCTAAATTATTTATAAAACCAAGTGGAGACTCTGGATGTAAAATTGTCCGGAGCTGAAGACAAATAAAATGTTTTAGTATTAGGTTACGAAGCAAAACAAGCACTGTAATAAAGCAATCAAGAAATAAGAAATGTGGAATTCATTACAGATAAAGTGGATCAAAGAGAGACAATGAAAATGCAGAGAGAGTACAATTATAAAAGAGAGGGAAAGCCAGAGAGAAGACGAGAAAATAACCTGGAGCCTTAAAACAATGCATACATTATGGCACACCTCCGACGGGAAGCGTGACATCAAAGCTATGCTAATGCTCATAAACAGCTCCGAGTGATGCAACCGCCACATGTGATCTCTGTCACATACCAGCAGAAAACATAGCCATCAAAAATAAACACGTTAGTGCCTCGCTGCCACTCTGCATTTCATAATTTTTTAGCTAAACATTTGGAAACGTCTTGACATCTAAATACTTTTTTTTTCCTTATGCAGAAACCAAGCAAGTGAATTGTTTTCTGCTCTGGGGGGAGAAGTAAACCTCAACACACATTTGCCACTCACAACTCTACACCTCAATGGTTTCTAGTATGGTTTGTGCATAATAAACTGCAGATCTTCATGCGTGAAAGTAATTACGATGATTTGAATTCCTTTCACTTCTTTTTAATTGTTATTTCACAGTTACTGGACCAAGATTAATCACAATCTCAGCTTCAGGACTGCCTACATTGCGTCTACTGCATATGGCACACACACACACACACACACGGTAAGATGTGTAAACCATAGCAATATCTGATCTAATTAGCAGGCTTAATGCAATTTAGGTAATTAGGGATGCAAATCACAGTCTTTAAAATGGTACTAGGTCGATAAAAGACATTTTTAAAAAGCGATACTTATTACTTCTGAGTTCTTAAAGTTAAACTTTTTCGACAACCGTACAACCATTTGTGGAGTCATTATTTGAACAAGCCACTTTTCTGTGGTTTTCAACAGTTACTTAAAGGGGCTATATGTAGAATTCAGAAGACCTTGTTATTAGCGAAACCGGTGGCTGTTGAGTGAACTGCAGCCAGAAACTTGTTGCTTCTGCTCGCGCTCGTGATCATGTAATTTACAAGAGACTAAAACTTGATTCAAGGCCTGATATACTCACGGTGAAGTTCTTGTTCATTCTTTGCTTAAATAAAAATTATTTGGAAATAGCTTTGCAGAAATATACTGTTAGCGAACATCCAGACGCCATCCAGCCTGCTGAGAGCGGCGTTTAGATGAATATGTAAATATGGGCTGCATGATTTTTCTCAATAACAAAATAAACACACAACAATGACAGCAGTGAGATTGTAGAGATCTGGGGCCGTGTTCACAAATAATTTTAAGGCTAAAAGTAGCTCCTAACTGGCGAATTTAGGAGCAACTCCTAAAAATAATGGGCGTGTCACTCCTAACTTTAGGACTCCTCATTTTTTTTTCACTAAGAGTAATTCGCAAAGCATTTTAGCCCTAAAAGTAGCACCTAAGTCTGGGACAGCTTAAAAGGAGTCGAGAGGACTCCTAACTCACAAAGAACTATTCACAAAGTATTGTAGCACATACCACCGCCTCTCGCAGTTGTCCGGGGTCCGCGAAACAAGCGGGAATGCTGCATTCATATGCAAACAAATCATCTTCCATGTCTCACGCTTACACTCTAAAAAATGCTGGGTTGTTTTAACCCAATTTTGGGTCAAATATGGACAAACCCGAAATGTTGGGTTAAAAATGTAATGTAAAAATTTAACCCAATGGCTGGGTTAGTCCATATTTGACCCAAAGTTGGGTTAAAACAACCCAGCATTTTTTAGAGTGTAGTTTTGCTTGAAATCCCAGTGCCGAATTTCACTTTTATTATGTTATTTTAATTTTTTCTAGCACCAACTGGGCCAGCAGCAATAACTGATCCTGCGTCCAGTTGGGCTTTCTTTTCCATTTTGGCGAGTTCATAATCCATCATCATTCAACTATTACATTACTTCATTAGGAGCAACATTTCCTTGCTTTAAATAGTCTAGTTAGGCTAAAAGAATGTCAATTAACCAAGCAAACGTTAATGCAGGTGTCGTTTTTCATTATTAGGCAAGTGAAGGTTTTCATTAGGGTATTAGGCACCATTCACATATAGCGCCTAAAAACGCAAGGCGCGCCAAATTCTCCCGGCGGTTGCGCTCTGGTTGGTTCTTGTCACGTGACCTACGGTGCGCTCCATACAGACGCGCTTGGAAAAAACGAGCGCACATATCACGCGCCTACATTAAAAAATTTAAATAACGTACTTCAGCGTGCAAAAGACGTGATAACTGAACACTGCAGGCGCTTAGGCTACCTTGAATAATTTCATTCATGACTTTTCTCTCTCTGCCTTTTTCGAATTACACTTCACTGAGGCCTGCACAAACATGTCATTATATAGCCTATGCATTTCTATGACATAACATTTTTTTTTTATTATTATTATTATTTTGTGTAGGACACAGACATATTTAGATGTCGTAATTCCATAATTTGTTGCTGTGTTATGTTCCGCATGATGGCCCTGTCATCTAACAACCAATCACCATGATCATTGCAAGGAAGCTCGTGCATGAAAATTTACGTCATCCATTGCAACGAAGACTCACTCTTAGTTTAGGAGTTGTCATTTTTCCTTACTAAGAGTAGGTCTGAAAGGCGTTGTGAATAACTTTTAAGAAAAAACTCCTATGAATACGGCCCCTGATCAATGTGGATATGCAATTAGCAATGTGGATATGTTTGCACTAGCTCAGAAATTAATTGGCATCATGTTGACTGATGAGGTAATTAAAATTACACTGTTATGATGGTTTGATTATGAAGTGTATTTGAGACTATGTGAGACTATTGATTGAATTAGTTCTTTGAATGACATGTATATTACAGTGCAGAATGTCTCTTTCAGAATTATCCTGAACATTGTATAAGCATAAATTTCATATTTCACAGAAGAGAGGCTCTCTGAAGCTTGCGTAAACATATAAAAGCAAGCTCTATACGTTTCCCCCTACATTTCACTTTCTTTGTTTAAAAGTTATCTCTAGTATTAGATATGTCTGTTAAAAGAGACACTAAACTGTGAAACAGAGAATTTGAGCACAGTTGTTCCTCAGCCCACCAAAATAAAAGTCTGGTGTGTGCCATCAAGATAAAGGTCCCGCTTCTAACACATCGGCCAATCAGAAAGACTTATCGGACAATATAGATTTTTTTTTTTTTTTAAATGCCAAATATGACCCCGACCACTGTTTTACATATAAGCGTCTTTCACATATAAATCAGCCTAGGGTTTCGTCGACAACCTAGGATGTCAAGGTGGTCTTTTATTTTTTAAGTTTAAAAATCTTCATTTAAGGTTATAAAGATTTTAAAGCTTAAAAACACTTAAAAACACAGGCAATACAAAAAATTATAATACATAAAAAAATGTACACACCTTCAACATGACATTCAGACATCTAAATGAAAGGTTATTATCCAGAATAAGCTGCAAACTGGACCAGACCTTATGCCAGAAGGTCTCTGTCTGTCTCTGTAAGATCAGGCATTACTCAGTTACTGTCTAATCAATTGTAATTAGCGATCAAGGTGCTGATGGGAAAAATCAGGCCTGCAATCTATAAGTACTGTAGGGTCTTTTAATTCACACCTGCTGGCTGATGGGAAATTCACCCATGCTCATGTTCCCAGAGCCCTAACACTGAGCCTTGTTAGCCCATTAATTTGTTCTGAAACAAACCGAGTCTGGATCTGGCACCTTTCCCACAATATTTCACTGAAAGAAAGGCATGCTATGACTTATACTAATGATTGTTAAATAAATAATAATAGTTCATGATAATAAACAACCACAAATATTGTTATTTATGCATTAGTGAATATAGTGGCAGTGTAGAAAGCGTTGTTGATTTTAATAGAACAGATGTAGTTTTGTCTCCTGCCACTCGCTTACTAGGTCAATTAGATTTAATGGCAGATATATCACCAGTCTTTGTTCCACAACCTCCTAGTTTAGAAATTAAGCACTACTTAGCATGTGATAGTTATTGTACCCTTGAACAGAGCTTGTCTAACCTTTCATACTGCTTTGACACATTTCAGGATCTCTAAATCCTCCCAGGTGCTCACTGTTCTCGGTGGCATCTCTTGAGATGTTGAGCGGCACCTCTGGAGTGACAGACGGCCTTTGCTCAGCTCACGAGTCTGCGCGCGCTGGGACATAAACTCGCGGTGACAGCCTCCATTCAGGCTTCCCAGGTGTCTCCTCTAAAACAGCTATTCAACCTTTCAGCTCCTTAATGAGAATCAACAAAGCATCAAAGCCTTTCTAAACTCCTGCTTCCTGTCTTTCACTAAATGGATCTCTCTTTTTGCAGCAAAGGCAAGAATGTTGAACAATGGAAACTATACACTTATTGTATTGTATTTGTAGTTGACATGATATTGCAAGCGTCCTGTAGTATGTCATGCAAAACTTTACCAAAAAACCTTTTCAAACAACACATTATTAGACACAACGTAACATTTTTCATTATACACTGGTTGGAAGCTAGGTGGCGCTGTGAGGTATTTTAGTTTAGCCTACACTATAACAAAAAGAAGCTTAATTGTAAATGCCAAAACTTAATCATTTATCATGTTGGTTTAAGTTTCTTGTACCAAAAATATATTTGTATTTATTAATTATGACACTTAAGGGCCGTTTACAGTACATGACCCTGTTTTCCTACCACAGAAAACTTTTTGTGCATTTGGCCTTTCATTTAATGACTACTGCGTTTTGGAGGCCTGAATACACAAACCTTTGAAAACAGGTTTCAAAGTGGAAGTTTTTGCAAACCACACAGTCTCAGTACAAAAGCATGAATGTGTGAAAATGGTAACATCTTGCACATCCATATTACGCATTCAGTCTATCGTCGCGTAGTGACATCGCCAACCACTAAAAATTTTATCATTTCATTCCTAGTTAAAAAAGATGATTTTATCACAAATTACACCACCAAGAAAAAAAAAAACTTTCCCCTCAAGAGATAGTACATGACCTGACTTTAATTACATCCAGTTATCAATGAAAAGCTTTTACCTTGCAGTAACATTCTGTTAGTTTGACAGAAAATAACTAACAACACATTTTATTACACTCTTCTGAGAGGATTTTTGTTCTTTTAAAGGATCCTTTAAAATCACAGAGGCTGAAATACCCTGCAATTGTACTTTTAACCAAGGAAACGGGAGGTGTGAGCAGGGGTGATGAGTGGCCAGTCAATGACGTCATATCCGCGTTACATTCGGTTTGCGCTCATTCTGCAACAGTAACCATGGCGAAAGATGTTGATAACTTGTTATGCCGGTTTTGCCATGCAGGACGCTCATGCTTTTGTTATTTTGTTTAAACATTATGGACCATGGCAAGCAGACTTTGAGACAAAAAGAGGACTAAAACAAAGATCAACATCTTTAGAGATGCCAAGAGCTCCACGTCCGCGACTAACTTTGACTTGACAGAGACGCGAGTGTTGCATGTAATTTATTAGACAGGTGAGCAAATGTACATAAAACTAATCAATTCTATTTAGTTCATATAAAATGTTTGAATATGATGTATATATTATTCTAATGTTGATTTAGCTCACTGCTAGTCTCATACAGCAGACAAACAGCCTAACTAACAACATTCAACACACTCAAATGCCATTTAGTGTAATAGTGCAACTTAGATCAAGTGAAACGTTCCGGACTGTACTTGACTGTAACCCTGTTCCCTGAAAAAGCGGACAAAAATCGATACTGCGCTGCTTAGCGCATTGGGGAATGTCTTTAATCATGACCAGATCTGAATATAGTGTGTAAACATGTTGATAGAATCGACCTGGAGGTAATATAGCCTTGGTCAATGACGTCATCGGTGCGCACCAACGACGCGAGGCTATAAATAGATGAGCCACAGGTGCATCATCAGGATTATTTTTTCTGAAGATCCGTCCTGTGACATCATCAGCACACAAGGTAGTGCAGAATCTCATTCCACTTTTCAGGGAACAGGGTTACAGTCAAGTAACCCGGAACATTCCATTTCAAAAGCTACAATCGATGCTGTGCTGCTTAGCGCATTGGGAACGAGAATACCCACGCCACCGTGCTTGAAGGTGTCTGGACCTCAACAGTTGTGCAGGTGTGCTCACAAGAACTTAAGGAGGCCCTAGACATGCTTGTGAAGTCGACTCAAGGACATGAGAGCCAGGAGTGGCATGAACATCCAAACTATAAAATCTTATGAATGTGTGCCGAGAGGACCAGCCTGCCGCATCACAAACATGTTGTAAGGGGGCACAGCTTGCCAAAGCAGCAGAGAAGGCAACCCATCTGGTGGAGTGAGCCCTTAGACCCATTGGCGAAACTTGGCCACCCAGATCTGATTGACTACTTCTGGGTGGAGTTTCTATTCCCCCGTCTGTAGTTTCTCTCTGGACAATAAATCTGCTCCCACATTCAAGTGACCAGGGATGTATACTTCACTGATTGACAGGAACTTCTCCTGGGCCCAGAGAAAAATCTGCCTCGCTATTCTGTTCAAATTGTGTGAGCGCAGACCTCCTTGGGGATTTATATAAGAGACTGCCGCTGTGTTGTCCACCCGCACTAGGACATGACAGCCTCTCAACTGAGGGAGAAAGTATTTCAGGGCCAGAAACACAGCCATCAACTTCAGGCAGTTGATGTGCCACTTGAGCTGATGACCCTCCCATTCCCCTTGAACTGGACAAACACTTAAGACTGCTCCCTAGCCCGTCAGGGAGGCCTCTGTCATTGACAATCTGCGACGACACGGTGCCCCTAGAGTGGGACCCAAAGTGAGGAACCGGGGTCTGAGCCACAGAGATAGTATACGAAGCCCAGACATGTCACTTTTATTTGCATTTGAGGATTGGCCCTTGGATGAAATCCTCTGGCTTTTAGCCACAACTGAAATGGTCTCATGTGCAACAGCCCCAAAGGAATCAAAGCCTTGCATGACTTTGCTCATAATGTGTCGAATGGCTCCGATTTGAGTGGGAGACAGTTGTGCCCGCATTGTGATAGAATCCCAAATGACCCCGAGATAAGTCATTCTCTGCGCAGGAGAAAGAAAACTTCTCTTGGTGTTGAGTCTCAACCCTAGAGAAATTAGATGAGCTAACATGATGTCTCTGTGTTGAAGCGCTCTCTCTTGCGCTTTTGAACTAGTTTTAGCCAGTCGTCAATGTAATTCAAAATGTGAATGCCCTGGAGTCGTAATGGACCCAGTACTGCATCTATACATTTTGTGTACTTGCGGGGTGATTTTGTGTAAGCCTAGGCCGAAGGGAAGAACCCGAATTTGGTAAGCTTCTCCCTCGAAAGCGAACCTCAGGAACTGCCTGTGTTGTGGCAATATTAGTATGTGAAAATATGTGTGCTTTAGATCATTTGTGATGAACCAATCGTGATGTTGAATTTGCAACACGACCGTCTTTACGGTTAACATCTTGAACTTGAGTGCTTTGACTGAATGGTTTAAGCCTCGAAGATGCAAGATTGGACAATGGCCCCTCCCCATGAGTGTGGCGAAGAAGAAATTGAACGAAAGCTTCCTCGTGTTTTTTTTTTTTACCTCTCTGAATCTGCTGACGACTGTATTAACAGAGTCGCCAAACAGACCAGACTGTGAGACTAGGGAATCTAACAGAAACACCGGGTCTTTGTCTTTAATTCCTGTTAGATTAAGCCACAGGTGCCTCTCTGTGCTGACCAAAGCAGACATTGAACGACCGATGGCATAGGCCGTTTGCTTAGTCGCACGGAAAGACAGATCCGCAGCTCCGAGAAAGACTCCTCATCTATAGTGCTGCCCAGACTCAAATCCTTCAATAGGTCAGCCTAGTACGCCTGAAGCAATGCCATAGTGTGCAGTGCCGCACCAGCCTGACCTGCAGTTTGTTAAGCTTTACCCACTAAAGCTGATGTAATCTTACAAGGTTTCGTGGGGAGGGTAGGTTTCTTAATGGAAGATGCCGAAGCAGGTGAGAGATGAGGAACAGCTCGCGAACGTCTCTTTTACCTGTGGCATCTCCCCATACCCCCGTGCCTTTGCACCCACGATAGTCAAAAAGGTCTATGTCGAAGGGCAGAAAGATACAGGAAGTATATGGTTTACTCCATGATTTAGATTGCTCGTCATGGAGATCCCCAAAAAAGGGGAGAGACTGATGTTTTGGTCCCTGCCACCGGACAGAAACCTATCCCCTAGCTTAGACTGTTTGGGGGTCTCTTAGACGCGTGGCCAGTCAAGCAGCAACTTGGCCACTGCACGAGTGACCACTTCGAGCAGTTCCTCGACAGATTTACTTTCGCGAGAGGAATGCTCAGAAGACGGTAGCCCATAGTCCTCAGATCCGAGAGATAAATCATTGCCCCCCGCGCGAGCCGAAGAAGCACCGAAATGCGCTTCGGGATAACACGAGGGAGCGTGTGGATCTGGTGATGCAACAAGCGAAAGGGACGGACCCTTCTCTTGTTAATCACACAGATCCATGCAAGAGCCCCACGATGGTAATGTGGGTGCAGTCTGGGAATAATTCAGACGAGAGCGCAGCATTTTTACCGTGAACATTTCACAATGCTCGCACTCGCCTTTCTGTAAAGCCAGAACCGAGTGCTCTTCCCCCAAACACACAAAGCATTATTCATGTCTATCCAGCTCAGACATGGGACGGGAGCATGGAGGAACACAACGCTTACTTTGTTGACTCATTTCTTCTCTTTTTTTGCTTTTAAACTCTTTTAACAGACTTTCAGAGAAAAGGTAGAGAATGAGAATTTTCTGCACACTGCCTGTTGAAAACTAACTCCTAACAAAGATCAAGATAATGAGAGAGAGTTTGACACACACATGCACAGAGTGATCGGAAGAAAAAAGATCTTGATGATGCACCTGTGGCTCATCTATTTATAGCCTTGCGTCGCGGGTACGTGCCGAGGCTATAATACCTCCGGGTCAATTCCATCGATGTGTTTAGACACTATATTCACAACTGGTCACGATTAAAGACATTCCCCAATGCACTAAGCAGCGCAGCATCGATTGTAGCTTTTGAAAGGAAACAACACTGTGTTACCTCAAGTTTAATTCGTCTTAAAAACTGTGACCTGTGTGAGTAATTCTGCACTTGCATGTAGTTCGGTAGAATTAAATGCTTATTCCTTTATATCTGCGGGACTCGCGTTGCGTGTGGCGCTGGTATACGTCTAGCAATTGCGCCCTGCTTCATACCACAGTTATGTTAAAAACATCTATGTATTCACTCATCCATAAAAGATCCATCAGCTTGACGACAAGATCCTTAACTATGCTTGATGCGGATTATACGTCTTCAATATAAACCTTTGTTATTGTAAAAGGTTAGCGACCCCTGGTGGCGAAAAATCCTGCATATTGTACCTTTAAGAAATGTGCATTGTGCAATAAAGAAATACTCCAAAAAAAGTTTAATTATCATTTTATATAAGCAAGCCTTAAGTGATATGTCAATAAATATGTTAATGGGTTTGAAGTATGAATTAAATGTTTTTTAAATAGATTTTGGTATAGGTTTTTTTAATGGGTTATCCCCAGACATTTAGCCAACATATATCATACATTTATGTAGTTATCTCATGTCATCCCTGGGTTACTTGCGCTTTCCAGCAAGTACCTTTTGTATTCTTTTAGATAAGTAAATGAAAAACAACCGATCCCCATAGGTCACAACAAGCCCCTATAAACATAGGCCAGTAATAGTTTGTGGTGTGTAATAAATAACAGGCTAATGAGATAACGGTGTGGTGGTGCATTTGTATTCCGCCCAGCTGTTGGCAGACTTATATCTGCTTTGAGCCTCTCATGGCCATAGTGAGAGGGAGAGAGACTGCATTAAGCCATTATAGTCTAACATTCACCCTGAATACAGATGTGCATACATCCATTTCAGTCCATCATTTAGTGTCAATATACGTAAGAGACAGAGGGCAGAGGAAGTAATCATATATGCAATAAACACACCTACCGAATCTTTATCTTCATCAGCTGGGCCAAGTGAAGTGCAATTAGGGTCTCTTGACGTAGGACACATCACCTAGCCACACTTTATAGTCCGTGCTTGTGTACGCCTGTAGATAAGCAGCCATTTCCATTACCAGAAAATGGTGCAAGAATACAGAAAGAGCTTTAATGCACCCTTTACCACTTAAGTAAATATATCAGGCATGCCAGGTGGTACCGTCTCGTTTTAAAGTTGCAGCATACCACTTTTATGACTCAATATCTGCTTCCTTTAGTAAGATCTGCTTACTGCAAGCCAAACCTGGCCAGCAATGTTTGCAGCAGGGGAGCTGTATCAGATGCCTCCCTCTGTATCAGACAGTGTTACAGTACTCACTCAGTTCAGCTCAACAAAGTCACTGCTCGGTACTTTACTTTAAACTCTTAAAAATAAAGGTTTCAAAAGTTTCCTTCAGTGATCATCAGTACTAAAATATATATATATATATATATATATATATATATTTTTTTTTTTTTAATGTGAAGAACATTATAATAACCTAAGGATCTATTTACACAACAATGATATGCTTAAAACGGAGACATTTTTCCTTTGAGTTTTCAGTGTACAGGTGAAACCATTGTCAAAACGATCCCTATTCACACGGATCCGCGAAAACGTCTAAGAACCCTGTATTCTACCTGTCGACACTTCTGTTTTTCCCATTTTTCTCACGTTTTTAGCCCTATCTCCCAGACCCCTCCCGGTTGGATATTTCTCCTGGGAAACTCCCGTAATTTGCATGGCCCAAACTCCTTTATGAATAATCGGACCAATATGTTTGTCTAATGTTGACCAGTTGCCAGATCTTGTATTAAATGCATCATATTCACACAATCCACAAATCTTATGTCACTTCAGAGTTCCTACTGGTGGTAGAACATTTAATAATCTAAGAACCCTTTTCCACTATAAAAAAACCTTGTTGTGCAATGAAAAGTTTCCATTGATGTTAAAGGTTCTTAGTATAATGCCAAGATAACCTTTATTTTAGTGTATGCAGAACATAGAATGTAAACATCTTGGATGTGACAGTAGAGCTTATGCTGCTTGTCATGTGAACATATGTGATAGATTGTGACACCTGGATCAGATTAAGGTCATCCATGCTGTTAATGGCTCTTCCTCTGTCTGTAATCTGATCACATCAGAAAAGACCAGGGGTGTATCTCAATCAACTCCTTGGCTTGTGAATACAAAAATAATATTTGATTAGATTAGATATGAGATTGGCATTGCAGAAAATCCCTAAATCAGAGAAAACAAATATTCCAAGCCAGTTCTGTTCGGATGATGAGGCTTAAATAAGTGCAGTGTGGATGCAAGGGCTACTTTAAAGAGATAGCTTTGGTTAGCTAAAAACTATTCATCATGTTATGGATGACACAGGCTTTGCTCCATACAGAGGAAAGCAGAAGGTAGCGGCGATATGCTAATGCGGTTGACAACTAATGCACGCTGATGATTTATTTCTAGATCAGAGAGGCCTGATGAATCTTCAGTCACCAAACACTTTCAGTGGCTCTAACAACAAACAACTGCACAAACACTGCATAACAAACACTGGATAACAACACTTCTATAATCTTTTAACGCAATTAGTGCTTTGGATCACACAGCTCATTTTATGGTTTACTCCACTACATTTATTGGAACTCAGTGTTAATTCAGTGCACATGCCGGTGAAAATCAATCTGTCAAGAATATGCACAAAGATCATATTTCACCCTTATATAAAACAAAAATATATAGGGGTGAAATGCTCACTTTATTTTGCATTAAAGATTTTTTTATGACCATTTGGATTGACATGATATGATACATCAACTAAACCCACACCATACTTACTATCAATGTAATGTAATGTTATCAAAAATATAGATTTTCCGATATGTATAGATACTGAAATATTGGAAACAATTCCCATACTCATTTTCCACAGCATCGAATTAATAGACCAATACCTGCAGCACTTTCTCGCACTCTTCTCCCCAACAGTGAGTTGACACACACCCGGCTCCTCTCACTCACTCTGCATAATTTTACTAATTCTCGCAAGTTTCGTGCTCACACCCAGAATGCTTGCACATGAAGCTCTCTGAAACAGCTTGAGAGTGGTGAGTATCAAATTGAGTTGTTTTTGAGGTTTTTTTTTTCAAGATATCACATCGAAGTTAGAAATTCCAGTTTTGAGACGACACTAATGCAATGTGAAAAAAAAAAAGTTATAGTATTTTTGTAAAGAATTTAATTCATTGTGGTTTAAATAAAATGATTTAATTCGTTGTGGTTGTCACACACACACACACACACACATAAAATGATGCTTTGTATTTTTTCTACAGTTAAGAAATCTGAAGAAAAATGTGTTAACTTCCAATAAAAATGTCTATCTATCTATGACCTAGTTTCCTCACACATGTAGATGTGGCAGATGGTAAATCAATCAATATTAAATATACAACCAATTACAAAAAGAAAGAAAAAAATATGGGACATCTTAAACATCATTAAAATTATGATTTGAAAAAGTCCAAATGTCTCATTTGATCTGCAGCACTTACAAATGTACAGTATATGCTATTATTATATTAGATAACTCATTTTTTTAGTCACTCACTTCCTCTTGGTGATTTATTTCTTGTTTTTACACTTGACGGCTTCTAATTCATGATCATTTTTCTCTGTTCAAGTCTTCTGTAGACCACATCTACCACTGTCCAGTACAAGACACACACACACACACACACACACACAATTTCCTATGAACACAGAAGACAGTCACCACTCTCCAACACATATACAAAACTAATGGCATTATAGCCTCGTTGGCCTTTGTATACAGACTCTATTTCTATTCACAGCTGTCACTTTTCTCTTGCTTAAAGCAGCAGGGTGGCAAGATCAAAACAAGGCACCGGTGCCTCAGTGACAGCTCATTATCACAGACAAACACCCCCTAAAGTGACTCCCACTCGAACCTCTGCCATTTTACCTCGCCGCCTCTCCCGTCACTCTGACAACAAGCACACTCTCCCCATCTCCGAACGCCAGCACTCCCGAATCCGACATTAAGAACGCTTAGTGCTGATCGTGACCTCACTGTGGCTATGTTGTGATTTTATGCTGCTTCAAAATCTGGCTGTTTTGACTGGGAATTGTTTCAGTTTACTTCTATCGCCAAACATTTCCTGAACGCCTGCCCAAAAGCTTTTTACATCCCAGTGACTCTGTCCTCTGCGACTCAAAAATAGCTTCCAGAAGATTCAGGTGGTGCCTCACAGCATCTGCAGAAACACTGCAGGGGTGTTTTAACCTGTGCAGACCTGCATTAACAAATGGGGAAAAAAAAGAAAAAACCCTGAGGAGTACGTTTCTAGGGAAAATAGTGGCACACATCGTTTGCTGTATGTCTCAAAAGTTCGATATGAGGTCAGAACGTGCACTAAAGGTTGGGATTTCACCTCATATCTGGAATCTAATCTTTATTGACATGTTTACATTCATCTAGTTGAGTCACAGATCTATTGTGATTAATTCATCTGTTTTAGCTGATTGAATTCAAAGACAGGTCAGGCAACAGCTGGCCACCCAGGCCTGAAAATACTCTATACCAGTCAGAGCAGAAATACTATACAAATCGCCCACAGAAAGCAACATGGATAAATGACTGAGAGATTTGATTTAACCTTTTAGTTCATGACATCAAACAAATCCATAAAAACAAAAAGAATAAACATAGGATTACCCTTTACTCAACCATACACATACATAGCTGTCAGGTTCATCTCATTTCTATATTTGAAGCAAAATAAAATAAAATAAAAACTGCACAGGAACAAACCAGAGACATGGCTGCTTCTCCAGACAGCTGTAAACAGAGGCATATTAGGTTTCATCATCTCAGCACAGCTAACATGTCTCACGCGCAAAGTCACACATGTAACGCCTATCTCGAACAAGCAGCTTACAGCATATGGCTATAAATCAAGTAAAACTTGCCAGGTCTGCTGTGATTGCGACCTGCTAGTTGCATAATTTCAAGGAAAGCTCAGTTTTATTCTGCACTGCAAAATAACTCAATGAGTGTGATAATCTTCTATTTTTTCCCCTTTTCCAATTCCTTACTCAAACAATCACGCAAGCTGTGGGAATCATTGCGCTCTTGCTGGCTTCTTGGCTCCATCTCATCATATCATGGGTCTAATCTCAGCAAGAGTAATTAAACAAGTCTGAAGGACTTTCTGGCATTCTGGCACCACATTCAACAACACAACACAGGAGATTTAGGAGCTGTCCGTGGTGCTGAAAAACATGCTAATTTCAATGTTATGCAATGAATGGAAATCAATGCTACATATTAAATGTTAAAATGACTGGTTACTGTCAACCACAAGGCCAACATGCAAGCAGCTCCATAAAACAATAACACATTAAATATGCGGTTTGTTACTGTACTGTAATATGAATATGGTAATATAAAGTAAACAACCCTCTTTCTTTATAGTCTTGTCAGCATGATATAACCATGGTTTCCCACACCCCTATCCTGGAAGACAATGTGCTCGGCCCTCAGAGCTGCTGTGTGAGACATAAATTGAATTATAGCACCACCAGCCAGTGGAAGAGGTGCTGCAGTTCAGTTACCCATCTACTCTCTGTGAAAACTCAAACATTGTGGCCAACAATATAAAGCAGCCTCATATCAAACAATGTTTTTCTTATATTGTCATTTTGTGAACAGTAACTGATGGGATTTGATTTAATTTAAAATTATATATATATATATATATATATATATATATATATATATATATATATATATATATATATATATATATATATATATATATATAGTTTATATAAAGTATTTAAGTAATAGTAACAAAAATTTACATTCTAAATGCTTTCACAAATGTGAGGATGTTTTTTTTTTTTTCTTGTGAGAACATTTTTTTGTTTAGGACAATCAAAAAGCTGCATACTACTCAAACATCTATATATTTGCATGTGAAACAGTATATGTGCTAAAAGATGGAACTAGGATCACATCACATCAACTCCAATCTATTATTTTATATACAAACGATTACTGACAGTACATTTTATGGAAAATTACACTATTTTATACACAATTACACAGACTTTTTTATTATTATTTTTTTTTCTACAAAAAAATAAAAAAATAAAATAAAAAATAACACTTTTTTCACAGTCTTTTCTCATCTTTTAATCGAAAAACAAAAAAAATGAAATGAAATGAAAGCCAAGTGCACATGACTTGGATACGCCTCCTGTATCATCGACAGAGTCTTTGCCAATGTTGAAGAATATGACTTCATTGCTTCTGATAGTCAAAATTTCACAAAATAAATACATGAATGAATAAATAAATGATAACAAAATAAAAATGACAGAGAATGTCACTTATAATATGATCACTACTCAGAATAGAGCAGATTACGGATGTGGGTGCATATATATATATATATATATATATATATATATATATATATATGTGTGTATATATATATGTATAATGATTTTGATCTAGTCTTTCAACATAACCCCCATTCACACACACACACACACACACAAACCCATCCATGCCATTATCTAAACTATACAAGCACTCAGACCAAATCATAGATGTATTATTAATGCATGAATCAAATACAATATGCTATAATAAACTCAATATAGCTGTTTCTCATTTTTGAGAGCAAGATAAAATAGTATACATGAAGATATATAAATTGACCTTGCCTAAAAACCAAAGCCCGATCTGCCAAACCCATCTAGGCACTCTGCAAAGAGATTCGGACTCTCGGCACCAATTCGTTAAGGTCGAGAAGGGACAGTTCAATGTGACAAACCATTCAATATTCAGAAAGAAAAGTTTACCTAGCAGAAGGAACACCAGTCCTGCTTGAAGCACCGAGGGTCAGAGGAACCGAATCTTCTCACTTGTCATATTTTCCCATTTTGTGCTCCACTGGATTCACACTAAATTCAAAGGTGCGCGTGATATGAAGGCATCCAACACCCAAAAACCCATATCCAAAACCACTAAAATCCAATGGGGTATTTTTTTTTTCCTTTCGAAGTAATGGATTGATATCCCCAAATAACGTACTGAGGGACAGTCAAATTCCTGCGCAACGTGCCCAACGCCCCTCAAGGAAGCTAAGTACTTGTTTTTCCCTCAGAAGCGCGGAAGCTCGTGCCATTCTCCTCCCGCCCGTCGACGCACCTCGCTCGAGCGCGAGCTCTCGTCCGCATTAAACCCGGGAAGTAAACTCAAATCTCAGCAGGGAGACCTTCACACCACCGCACCTTTACAAGTACTTCCCTCCAGCTTAATCCACACAGTCACTGACCAACTGCCTTCCGCGGCAACCCTCCATCCAAAAGGTATCAAAAGTGATTCTCCTCAGGCTGCGTACGCTCTCCACACGCGACTGAAGATGGATTAATAACTCGTTAAGTCGATATAACACACATAGGATGATTAAAAAAAATGTAAAGATAGGTCTAATTAATTGCACAAGAAGCGGGAAGACGGAGCAAATTCCTCATAATAACGGTCGAGCTGTTTAAACAAACTAGTAGTTTTGCACCAGCCACTGCCTGGGATCATCAGTAAACGACTGTTCTCTCTACCCTGCTGTTTGGATTGGGAGAGAGAACGCAGGACGTCATCGCGGATTGGCTCACAATACTTGATACGTGTGTCACTCTGCGCCCCTCAGTGAGAAGTGCTGTGGATTTAGGGTTCGAAGACGGCAGAAAAGGTAAAGGAGACCACGGACTATGGCAAGCTGTTTTATCGTTTATTCATTAGAACAAAGTAGTATCGATTTTGTTCTTACTTTAAGTTTTGTTTTACCTACTGTAAGTCAAGGTTGACTGACTGCAGCCTCAAAGCTAGCAGTCATCAGTTGGAAACAGGAGCCTAAAGCCTAAACCCCTGAGTGGTAGCAGCAGCGCAAGATTTTGGGAGAATGACTAGAGACAATGTAGCAAGTTTATTAATGGGTAAGTTCATCCAAAAATTAAAATGAGCTGCTATTTTATATCTATAGGCTATTTACTCACGCTTAAGCCATCCTATGGTGTAGGCTATGCATTTCTTCTTTCAGCCAAACAGACCTGAGTTATATAATGCCCTTGCTCTTCCTTAATAATGGAATTGAATAACTGAGATTTTGAAGGCCAAAAACAAGTGCATCAATCCATCATAAAAGTAATCCATATGCGGTGGGGTTAATAAAGGTCTTTTGAAGCAAAGTAATGCATGTTTGTAAGAAAAATATCCATGACTATATATTATATTATAAAGAATAATTTTAACATCATGACCTGTATTCACTAGCTTCCGGTAACATCCGTCCGCACAGTGCAAGAGTCAAGTTCCGGCATGTAGGAGTAGTGTAAATATTACTATATTACTAGGAGTAGGAGTAAATATAATCTAAGGTGAGAGTAGACTCGTATTACAGTTCAAACAAATAAGGCTTCACTTCAGAAGGCTGGAGCCGTATGGATCATTTTTCTGATGGGTGGATGAAGTTACTATTCAATCCCATTATTAAACTTCGAAGAGCCAGGATATTTGTTTTAATAGAACTCTGGTTGTGTTTGGCTGAAAGAAGTCAAACAGGTGAAACTCGAAAAATTTGAATATCGGTCAAATGTTAATTTATTTCAGTAATTTAACTTAAAAGGTGAAACTAATATATTATAGACTCATTACATGCATAAGCTGTAAGCCATAATCATCAAAATTATAACAAATAAAGGCTTGAAATAGCATGTAATGAATATATTAGTTTCACCTTTTAAGTTGAATTACTGAAATAAATTAACTTATCTTATTGCGAGTTCCATCTGTAGAGATGTCAAAAGTGAAGCCCAAGAAATAAGAAAATATTAACAATAATTCAGAAGTTATGACACGCTCACTCAATTCATTTCAATTTCAAACGCAACTTTTCTTTAGAAACTATTAGGCAGGGTGCGAGTTGGATCCCCTGAAAGGATGCCTAAATATGATGTAGGAATTATAAAAAAAAAAAAAAATAATAAACAAATAAATAAGCACACTGTTTGTTTGTTTAATTAAGCAATTAAAGATGAATTGGACCAAGATCATTATTCTGAAAAAAAAAAATAACGTGCAGGGAGCTCACTGTTGCTAAAGTAATAAACACAAATTGCACATGCATCTCAGTAGCAGGTAAACAGTGAGCTCTTATTTGATATATTAAAAAAGTGATTAAGAAATCTAACAGTGAAAAAAAAATGGGCCACTAGTGTGTTTTCCAACTCTAAATGTAATCTCACTAGTTAAAATTGCTTTTTTACTTGACATTTGTATTTGGCTTCTACTTTTCCCCCATGTACGTACTATACATATGATAATACTTGTAATAACTGGATAATAACTAGGTACAAACCCTGAACTTACCCCTAAAACTAACCTTAACTCATGTAGTTACCACTACCAAGTACATTTACACTAATATAGGTAAGTGCAAGTACTGTAGAATAAAGTGCAACCAAAAATATTAAGTTATTGGGAAAGTGACTACAGTAGTAGTAAAGCTAGAATACATTCTAGCATGCGTTGGGGCAGTTACTTAAAGTGCCTAAATAAAAACTACTAGTAAAACTGGAATGCATACTTATAAAAAACTAGATATCACATACTGACAGCATTTTGAAGAAAATATGAAATTACGGTATTGTAATTAGTAGGATAGACCAGTAGCAAATGAACAAGTAGCCTAAACGAATGAGAAAGTTACCTTCTTTGTTTCTAATTAAATGGTAAATGCTAATACAGCTTGCCAAATTTGAACTATCATACCAATAAAAGCGTCAACGCTGCATTTACCTCTGCTATATAGCTTGACATTTCAGATGTCAGTATCGATGCAACTCTTGTTCATATGCTGCAATTTAAAACACTCAGAAAGATG
Source organism: Pimephales promelas (assembly GCF_016745375.1). Next base: position 26,343,927 of record NW_024121099.1, read on the forward strand.
TATATTGACAGTTTCCATAAGGGCACATTTGTGTATACAGGCCTAACTGCTGCTACAGACATAAATACTCTCCACAAACCACTTAAAGCAGCTCTATGCAGTTTTATTTTTATTTTATTTTTATTATTACCTAAACTGAATAGCTTCAGAGTTATTGCAATGGTTATATTACTATTTTCGGGTTGAATGAGCATCAGGAAGTGTCGCGTGATATCAGGTCTCGCGATGTAACAAATTGCTTTACGGCAAGAAAGATCTGCTAAAATAAACATCAAAGAGAAATAACCCGGCGTTCGAGGCGCATAAAATATAGACTGCCGACTGTTCAACAGGGTGCAGCTCTTAAAGGGGCCACACCTTATTTCCACTCGTTGCAGCTTCCATTCTACTGAACAGGTACCGGTATACAGGGGGAGGGGATCAGGCCATAAGTGCAGAGACATCTCTGCGTGAATGCTATTTACGACAGTACAAGACACTAGGGGTCACAGTTTGACAAAAACGAAAATTTTGCAAAGTGCTGCTTTAAGGTTGTTGAACCGCGATTCAGCACCATGGACAGCAATTTCTGTAGTTCTGCTGTTGGGTTTTCATGTTTTCAACACATGTTGGGTTTTCATGTTTTATGGGGTCATTCCACGTAATTATTTTTATAATGTCCAAACTGTTAAAAGTATACTCCCTAACTAAACCTAAACATACCCATCAAAGGAAAAACAACACATTACTTAGGCCGTGTGTCCACCAAAGCGTTTTTATCCAGCTGAAAACGCTAGACGCTCTGCTGAAGAAGCCGTGCTTTGGGCGCTTGAAAGCGCTTTGGCAGCGCAGCGGTTTTTCTGTTGAGACGTTTCGTTGCTATGATACGGAATATATGCAGCAGTTTGAATGTTGTGACAGTTGGTTGGTGTGGTTTGGTCCCGCCCCTCCTCCACTGTGATTGGACGGCTGGGTAAAATGTGACAGTGATGAGCGCTGCGTTTTATCCAAAGTTGAACATTTTTCAACTCCCAGCGACCAGTAAAAACGCTGGGCGCTCGGTGCTTCAGCGTGAAAAAGAACGCTCTGCGCCTCGATACGCTCACGGCGTTTAAAAAACGCGGCGCTCCCATTGAAAACAATTGAAAACATACGCCAGGCGCGTGGAAAAACGCTTTGGTGGACACACGGCCATAGTATGGTTTATAAGGCGTTTTTTTTTTTTTTTTTTTCTCATGGGGGCCCACAAAAATTTCCTCACAAGGACAATGATTTTTGATATTGTCATCTTAGTGGGGACATAGGGTACAGGTGAAACTCGAAAAATTTGAATATTGTGCAAAAGTTAATTTATTTCAGTAATTCCACTTAAAAGGTGAAACAAATCTATTATATAGACTTAGACTCAAGCCTTTATATGATTATGGCTATGAAAACCTTTTCACAATATTATAATTTTGAATTGGGGGTTTTCATAAGCTGTAAGCCATAATTATAATCATAATCATAATCATAATCAAGTAAAAATTCTCACATTTTACTATATTTGTGGTGACATTTGGTCCTCTCAATGTTGGTTAAACAAGAACACACACACATACCTTTCTAGACCAATGTTATTTTCAGTATAATAAATCCGTTTTTGAGTCCTCGTATACCAAGTGTTAGACACTGATGTAACTGTAATTCAGTTTTGCCCCCTTTTCCCCTCAAAGAGTTCTCTGCAGTTGTGTTTGAACATGTCCTTTGACGCCACAGTTCAAATGAATCTCACACTGAGGTGGAACAGACTATGAATCGTAAATGATTCACAGTAAATGGTGTGTTCATTAAAACCAATTGTACATGCTTGAAATGTGTTTGACAGGTATTTGACTTTTTCACTCGGTTGATTGTATGGGCAATTTACTATTCTTTGTGTGGTCAGCACGCTCCATAAAGTCATGGCCGGTTGTTTTCCTGCACTCAGTTTAACTACATACACGTAGAACATAGCATTACAATGATTTTATGTGCTGGGTCAATTTATTTCGAAGCACAGCATGCATGCAATAGGTCTGTTAAGATGGGGGAGCTGTTGCACTGAACACTACATTGCTATGGATTATTCAGTCCAGGACTTCCCGCAGAGTCATTTGAAGCAAGGCAAAACATGTTACAGTATATGCTTTCTCTAAAGGGTGTAAAAATGGCCTTGCAATCTCCTAATGTACTATTTTATTAACACTCATTGTGGGTGTTCTCCTTCCAAAGTAAACACTTCCACTCAGCATTAAACAGCCCATCAGCAGCCGCCCTGCAAAATAAAAAGCCCCTCTTGCTGATCATCGCATAATCAAGCTCTTGTTTAGCTGAATTAGCACTTACTTTAATTCACTCTGAAAAGCCATAATGGGGATTTTGGTTTTTCAATGCAAGCATGTTTACAGAATTTATAATCCTGAATTTATTAGAAAAGAGTTAGCTAAACTTAAATTCAAATCATTTTAAACATGACATTAACTATATGAATTTCTATACTGATATGGACTTATATAATACTGAATTTTAGCTTTAATAAGATTCATAAAGGCTACTGACTGATTAAAATGTTAGTAGAAGGTTACTATGCTTCAATTACTAACACCTTTACAATGAATGGTGAAAGAAAATATTCTCATTTAATTATTCGCTCTAGAGAGGACAAATATGGAGATGGAAATCTGTCAGTTGTCAGGACCCAAGCAACAGTAATTGACGCAACAGACAAATTAGACAGCAGACAGTCCTTGTGGGCAGAACAAGGTTGTGGAACGCTGCCTTTACTAGAAGGGAGATAATTTGTAACTGTTTTGATTCCCCTTGAGATCATGTCTCTTTTTAATGATTAATATGTTAATGAAAAAAACTTTTTTTTCTACTCCCTTCAAACAGAAACAGATGTGAGATATCCCATACGCAATACCCATGTGCTTGTGCTCACACAGGCGTGGCCTGCGCTCTATTGTGCCATACCTTGTCACATCAACAGAGGGAATGAAAAACCTTTAGTGTAGCCCTAAGGGACATTTTCACGCTGCTGATTTGAGTTTCTGTTCTCCCGAGACCGCCTCTCTTGTAATCATGCTATGCTATGAGTCTGCACAGTACAATCTTCTGTTTTTAGAAAGACGGAGAGAGGATGCTAATGACTCTGATGGAGTGTAACTAGCTGTAATTGTATGCAGATATGAATAGAACAGAAAAGTATACAGTCTGAGATGAGGTTTTCTTTATGTTTTACGGATGCTTGTCCTGAAGATATTCTTCTCTATGATTTAAAGCTTTTCTGTGTCATTTTCTTTTTCAACCTCGTGTTATTTCAAACCAATAGGCAGTATTTCATTTATTTTTTTCAGTGGAACACAAAAGAAAATGATTGTGAACAATAATACATATGATGCGGACAGAGTGCACAGCTTCATTACTTGAGTAAAAGTAGATATCCCTTGCTAAATTTTACTCAAGAACTAGTAAAAGTACTACAGTCAGATGTACTTAGGTAAAAGTACTAAAGTACTTATTTTTAAAAGTACTTGAGTATCAAGTGTACAAAAAGTACTTGAGTATCAAGTTTACAAGAGTACATTTTCTAAATATTGAATTGAATCACTGCCAGAATCACTGCCAGAGTGCTTACATTTATGTACAGAAACGTCCTACTTGGAGTTCTGAAAAATGTAAATGTTAATACCTTGGAGAATGTAAAATGAATTGATAGTAAAATAAAGGCATAGAAAAGTCAGACAATTGAAATAGTCTGGCGAGATGAGGCCATCTATCTATCTATCTATCTATCTATCTATCTATCTATCTATCTATCTATCTATCTATCTATCTATCTATCCATCCATCCATCCATCCATCCATCCATCCATCCATCCATCCATCCATCCATCCATCCATCCATCCATCCATCCATCCATCCATCCATCCATCCATCCATCCATCCATCCATCCATCACAGAGAGAGAGGGGGGCAATGATGGAAGCTATAGACCCCTTTTTTCAGTTGGTAAACATGGCGACGTTTTTATGTGGGCGGAGCTTAGGTGGAGGCAGAACAATGCCTCTGGCCGCTTCACTAACGCTAGGCTAGTTAGCAACTATTGTTAGCTTGTTTTTAACAATGACTGGAGAAAATCCGATTTTATCTTAATGTATTAGGTCACTCAGTGTCCAGGACCGCGATTGTTATTTCCAAAAGTTATTTTTAACGGATAGAACCAGATTGGCCAACCCGTAGTCGCATACACGCTCATTCAATGCATGGACGATCTGATAGGATTAAGTTACGTTACCTCGGCTGAGTGGCCTGACTTCTACACCTACCTTATAGAGAAACCGATCGTAAAGAGAAACTGAGGGCATATCAATCTTTAGATTGCCTATAACTATGTGCTGAATGGTCCTGTACAAGACTTGTGTGTACGATCCGCAGTTCTGCCGAGCCAGCGCCGAGACGACGACTGTGTAAAGAGTGACATTATGGTGCGATTTTAATCATGTGAATATTTTCTAGAAATAAAAATTCCAGATACAGCATATTCATTTTTCATCAATTATTGCACCAAACAACACAACAAGATGACATTTAAAAATAGTAACAATAATTTAAGCTCCTTATTATGTAGCCGGATCTGTGCTGGTTTGTATTGGCCGCCTCCAGTTTTCACTTTGTATTGCCTCCAGCTAGCGCCGTGACGTAACTGTGACGTTGGAGCGAAAGGGGTCTATAGAGGGCGAGGGCATTGCTGGGCATGAAATGTCAAGGGTATCATTGAAACTTCAGCCGTAGGGCTAAGAAGGGTTTTATGTCATAAGTACAGACGCATTGGGTGTGTGTATGTGTGTGTTCAAGTTCAGCACGTGTGACAGGTCATGTGCTTTCTGATTGAAGGTGCTATTTGTGCACCGTGACACAGAAACCATTTTGTTCTATTTCCTCCATGTGCAGGAGAATTCCTCCAAGCCTCAGCCCACCTGCAGGTTACCTTCCCCTTCACGCACCCTGCAGAGAGCAACTAGGCAGAAATCTCCCTGAGTCACATCATCTCCCCCTCAACCCTCCGGCACAGCCACTGTCCAAGACAAGCAGAAAAAAAAAAAACATTACAGGTAAAACGAGTAAGAACCTGAGAATTGATTTTTGGCAGTGGTCTCATCTATACTCAGCGTTTTATCTTGTTGATTGAATACTGTAGACCAAAACATCTTCAGTACAGCCTAATATTGGCCACAAATGGTAAAGCATGGCAGGTATTTGCATACTGATGAGTAAGCAAATATGACACAACTGCACATTTGTGCAATGTTACTAATTTGAAAAGGAGCAGACCATGAAGTGATTTAGTTAAAGTAGTCTACTACACATTCTTTCACTTCAAGAATGAACAGCAAATAAAAAAAATTCTGGAAAATAAAATACTCATCATTCTACACTCATCATTAAATTGCTGTAAACTGGAAAAAGGGATAAACAACATTAGCCGAGCAAACTAAAGAGCCACTGCAATTTTTATCAATGTTTTTATCTATGTTTAAATTGTCCTGCAATAACAATCTTTAACTGTATATAGTGTCCACAATTTACTTTGTGCTGCTCCTATCACGGAGGGGTGAATTGAGAAAATATGAAGATATATAATGATTTTGTTCCTTACATGATTATCTTATAAATCCTTGATGTGTGATGACACAGGTCACACGAGAAAACTTGACTTGGAGTTTTATATCATCAATCAGTGACGTGTTAGGTTACAGTGAGCTGAATTACACACAGGATTAAAATGTTGGCTATAAAGAAATCGCTATTGTTAATTTTGGTCATGGCTTTTCTTGAAATACAAAGACAATTTGAATTTCATCTTAGGTCAAATTTGATCGCAACGGTCATTAATTGGCTGTCGTTGAGCATGTCAAACTAATGATCAAAGAATTCAGATTGTAGCCTAGGTTCAGATGATTTTTTTAGGATTAGCAACATATGTCTTAGATGGCCAAATTGTCGCCAAATTCGTACTGTGTACCTGGGTTGTTGGTGCCAGACGTGCTGGTCTGAGTATTTCAGAAATGGCTGATCTACTGGGATTTTTATGCACAGCCGTCTCTAGGGTTTACAAAGAATGCTCTTAAAAAGAGAAAATATCCAGTGAGCGGCAGTCCTGTGGGTGAAGTGCAGTCTTGTTGATGCCAGGGGTCAGAGGAAAATGACCAGACTGGTTAGAGCTGATAGAAAGACAAAAGTAAAAAAAAAAAAAAAAACTTGGTACAACCGAGAGAATATCTGAACGCTAAACACGTCAAAACTTGAATCATATTGGCTACAGCAGCATAAGACCACACTGTGTGTCCATCCTGTCAGCTAAGAACAAGAAGCTGAGGCTACAGTTGGCACAGGCTCACTAAAATCGGACATTAGAAGATTGTAAAAATGTTGCCTGGTCTGATGAGTCTTAATTTGTGCTGCAATATTCAGATGGTGGGTCATAACTTGGCGTAAACAACATGAAAGCATAGATCAGGCTTCTGCTAGTGGTGTAATATGGACAGTGACATTTTCTTCGAACATTTTGTGCCCCTTAGTTCCAACTGAGAATCATTTAAACGTCACAGTATACCTGAGAAATGTTGCTGACTATGTCTACCCCTTGATAACCACAGTGTACCCATCTTCTAATAGCTACTTCCAGCAGGATAATGCACCATATCACAAAGCCAAAATCATCTCAAACTGGTTTCATGAACATGACAATGAGTTCTCTTTCCTCAAATGACCTCCAGTCTCCAGATCTCAATCCAATAGAACACATTTTTAGTTGTGTTGGAACGGGATATTCAAATAATGGATATGTAGCTGAAAAATATGCAGTAACTGCGTGATGTCAAAATGGACTAACATCTCTGAGTAATGTTTCCAGCACCTTGCTGAATCTAAGCCATGAATAATTATAGCGTTTCTGAAGGCAAATGGGTGTCCTACCTGATAAAAGCAAGATGTACCTAATAATAGCTTATTTATCGACAACCTAGTCCACAATAATATAACTCGATGAACAAAATGTAATTCTTCTGTCTTGAGGATGAGACATTAAACTGAGGTCCTGACTCTCTGTGGTCATTAAAAAAAAGATCCAAGGATGTCCTTTGAAAAAAGAGTAGGGGTATAACCCTGGCAACCCCATGGCCAAATTTTGCCTCTTGGCCTAATCATCCCAATATACTGATTGGCTTCATCACTGTCTCCTCTTCACTAGTAAGCTGGTGTGTGGAGGGCGTTCTGGCACAATATGGCTGTTGTCGCATCATCCAGATGGATGCTGCACATTGTTGGTAGTTGAGGAGATTCCCCCTTCCATATGTAAAGCACTTCGAGTACCCAGAAAAGCACTTTATAAATGTAACAAATTTTAAAATGTAACAAATTAACATGCTACATGAAAGATGTAAGGGGAATGGCTCACGCAAATCATAACACTCAATATAGCTTTAAGAATGGAAAATATTTCCAAAATATTCTCAACAAAGTCATTTTCACTCTTCACTTATGGGTAAAAAAGTTGGATGTTTGAATATGGGTATGTTCAATGTATCAAACAATGTAATGTTTATTTACATAGTACTTCATAGGGGTGTAACAATATACCGCGCCACAATATATCGCAATACAAAATGCAACAATACATCATGGCTAGTTCCCCCAAAATAAAATAAAAATGACTGTGTGAGAAAAGTTTTAGTGTCATTACTACATTAAACTACTATATAATGTTGAATATAATGTATAATAATGCAAAGGGTGAATATTTGTGAATATGTCTGTTATCAGTAAAAAGTACAAGCATATTTGTCTAAAATAATTCAGTATTTTCAGCTTCAGAATCATGAATATTGTTATTCTGGTGTCACCATTGTCCTTGGGTTACAAGCACCAAGTCCAAGCCTATTCATTTACACACACAATGTATTATCAAATACATTGTGTGTTAGCATTTTATACAACAGTATTTTTTTTTACCTTTTATCATATGTCTTAGAGTATCGCAATAATATCGTATTGTGAGTTCAGTATCGTGATATGCATTGAATCTTGACATGAGGGTATCGTTACACCCCTAGTAGCATTTTTATACCACAGTATTTTTATTTTATTTTTTATCATATGTCTTAGAGTATCGCAATAATATCGTATCGTGAGTTCAGTGTCGTGATATGCATTGAATCGTGACATGAGGGTATCGTTACACCCCTAGTAGCATTTTTATACAACAGTATTTTTTTTTTACCTTTTATCATGTCTTAGAGTATCGCAATAATATCGTGAGTTCAGTGTCGTGATATGCATTGAATCGTGACATGAGGGTATCGTTACACCCCTAGTAGCATTTTTATACAACAGTATTTTTTGTTTTACCTTTTATCATATGTCTTAGAGTATCGCAATAATATCGTATCGTGAGTTCAGTGTCGTGATATGCATTGAATCGTGACATGAGGGTATCGTTACACCCCTAGTAGCATTTTTTTACAACAGTATTTTTTGTTTTACCTTTTATCATATGTCTTAGAGTATCGCAATAATATCGTATCGTGAGTTCAGTGTCGTGATATGCATTGAATCGTGACATGAGGGTATCGTTACACCCCTAGTAGCATTTTTATACAACAGTATTTTTTGTTTTACCTTTTATCATATGTCTTAGAGTATCGCAATAATATCGTATCGTGAGTTCAGTGTCGTGATATGCATTGAATCGTGACATGAGGGTATCGTTACACCCCTAGTAGCATTTTTATACAACAGTATTTTTTGTTTTACCTTTTATCATATGTCTTAGAGTATCGCAATAATATCGTATCGTGAGTTCAGTGTCGTGATATGCATTGAATCGTGACATGAGGGTATCGTTACACCCCTTGTAGCATTTTTATACAACAGTATTTTTTTTTTTACCTTTTATCATATGTCTTAGAGTATCGCAATAATATCGTATCGTGAGTTCAGTGTCGTGATATGCATTGAATCTTGACATGAGGGTATCGTTACACCCCTAGTAGCATTTTTATACAACAGTATTTTTTGTTTTACCTTTTATCATATGTCTTAGAGTATCGCAATAATATCGTATCGTGAGTTCAGTGTCGTGATATGCATTGAATCGTGACATGAGGGTATCGTTACACCCCTAGTAGCATTTTTTTACAACAGTATTTTTTGTTTTACCTTTTATCATATGTCTTAGAGTATCGCAATAATATCGTATCGTGAGTTCAGTGTCGTGATATGCATTGAATCGTGACATGAGGGTATCGTTACACCCCTAGTAGCATTTTTATACAACAGTATTTTTTGTTTTACCTTTTATCATATGTCTTAGAGTATCGCAATAATATCGTATCGTGAGTTCAGTGTCGTGATATGCATTGAATCGTGACATGAGGGTATCGTTACACCCCTAGTAGCATTTTTATACAACAGTATTTTTTGTTTTACCTTTTATCATATGTCTTAGAGTATCGCAATAATATCGTATCGTGAGTTCAGTGTCGTGATATGCATTGAATCGTGACATGAGGGTATCGTTACACCCCTAGTAGCATTTTTATACAACAGTATTTTTTGTTTTACCTTTTATCATATGTCTTAGAGTATCGCAATAATATCGTATCGTGAGTTCAGTGTCGTGATATGCATTGAATCGTGACATGAGGGTATCGTTACACCCCTTGTAGCATTTTTATACAACAGTATTTTTTTTTTTACCTTTTATCATATGTCTTAGAGTATCGCAATAATATCGTATCGTGAGTTCAGTGTCGTGATATGCATTGAATCGTGACATGAGGGTATCGTTACACCCCTTGTAGCATTTTTATACAACAGTATTTTTTTTTTTTACCTTTTATCATATGTCTTAGAGTATCGCAATAATATCGTATCGTGAGTTCAGTGTCGTGATATGCATTGAATCGTGACATGAGGGTATCGTTACACCCCTAGTAGCATTTTTATACAATAGTATTTTTTTTTTTACCTTTTATCATGTCTTAGAGTATCGCAATAATATCGTATCGTGAGTTCAGTGTCGTGATATGCATTGAATCTTGACATGAGGGTATCGTTACACCCCTAGTAGCATTTTTATACAACAGTATTTTTTGTTTTACCTTTTATCATATGTCTTAGAGTATCGCAATAATATCGTATCGTGAGTTCAGTGTCGTGATATGCATTGAATCTTGACATGAGGGTATCGTTACACCCCTAGTACCTTCACTAGTGTACTGACCTCTGCAAATTGAACAGGTCGGCTGCGCCCCTGGCTTCGTCTTCAGGCAGGAAGTGCAGATCCACAACCCTTATGCACTATGGACGAGACCTACGCCAAAGAACTTTATAAATAATTGCTTGCTGGTCTGTCAATAAATGAATGCTTTGTTACATCATTCTATCTCCCGAGTCTTGCTGGTAGAACTCACGTGCACATTAACAGGAACAGCACAATCTTTTCAAACAATTTGGGAGATCAGAAGCTGCCCAGGGTTGTTACTAAGATGCCTGTCAAGCGATAAGCGCTGTATTTCCATGATCAACCATCAGAACTATGTGTTGCATTTCTTCGCACAATTCCCAGGACTGCTTGTGGCAGAAGGTCTTATCATTTTGTCTGGTTAGTTGGGGGCAGCTTATATTACCATGCAGATGAGTGCTGGCAGGATGGAGGCAATCTGTTCGCCCTCAGTCAAAGCGCAGTCCCAACACCTGCTTGAGATTCCTGCTTCTCCTCCCTATTTTCTGTTCACCGCGTGTCATGTCTAGGGTTGTTCACCGCCCCTTTATAATTGGATCTTGCTCTGTAACTTTCTCCCCCTGCAACCATTATTTTGTATGAGCTTTGTGAAAAAATGTAAAAGAATTTACTGCTTGAAAAGTACAAGAGAAAAATGAGATGTTCTTTCTCACTCGTTTTTCTTGTGTCTTCCCTTGTGGGGTATACTGGAGGGATTTGTAGAAAGAGAGCAAGCTCAGTAGTTCTTAAGAAATAAAGAGACATACATCTGGTTGTGGTAGAATGATTCCCGTGGGGTTTGAAGGATCATGTACTTACATAGTGTCTCTACTGTCTGGACAGGTTCTTCTGGGATTGTTTATGTTGAGGTATAGGTGGACGTTAGTCTCAGCCTCAGACAGACAACCATGATGCATGCTGCTCACAAAACTGGCAATCGCTTTCTCAATTTAGTAAGCTCTAATCTGATTGGTTGGCTTTACACAACTTGAGGGAATGGCACAGTGCTTTTGTCTGTTTGGAAACAAAACACATTCACAAGCCCTCCGATTGATACCATGATGCTTTGCTGAATTGAAATTTAGTGTTTCCTGATCCTAATCTGCAAAAGTTATTTTATTAAAAATGGTAAAATAACATTTTCTAGTTAAAAAATATAGAATTGGAATGAAGTAAAATATGAAGTGGATTGTCAGGAAGTTCTAATTACTTTAAATGTACTTGAAGACTTACATTTACTATTTACATAATAATTTCTTAATGTATTTTGTGAAGTCAGACTATGTTTGTATGTGTGTTGAGCAGAGAGCTAGTAGAGTTATATTTTGCTTAAAGGGATAAGTAAAGTGCAATGTTCACTTAGAAGAGATGTTCCAATGATGATTATACTTCAAATGTGTACAGTTGATATGCACTTTGCAAGAAAATGAATGTTTCAACTGATGCAAATTTCCCATTTGTAGTGTATACGTCTAATGTATACATTGAGAAATAGTTTCTTAAATGTGATATATAACTACATAACTTCTATTTTTAAACATAAGCAACATGTTTTTCTACCTTACAAGGAAGTTGAAAGTCTCTCTGTGGTGTATATAAGCTCAATCTTACTGTAGTACATTAGAGAAACATAGAGGCATGATGGGGTGAGAGGAAGGAGAAACCATTTACAGCTAGCATGATGGGATGAGAAGATGACCTCCTCTCATGTAGCCTTATTCTTATATGCCTGTGTTTCTCTCTGTTTGACACGACACATGATACATAATAAATATAAATCACTTGGCAAAAGTAACTGGTGTAGTTTCCGTGGTTCAACAATAATAGGGGGAAACAGTATTTTTCAGTATTTATACTGAACTGTAATTTAAAGAAATGTAAAACATATAATGAATTCTGGGAAAGGAGGTGTTTTTTTTTTTTTTTTGTTTGTTTCTTTTTAACTATGGTCAAATAAATTAACTAAATACACATTTCTATGATATTTCAAACAAGCATTTTTAAACTTTTAAACAAAGGCATATCACGCCAGCATTTACATTTTGTCAAACTTTATTTTTAAACAATTACAGTCGAATTTATTTGAACTTCAATTCAATCTTTATATTCAAACTGCAATGGGAATTCCCATTTTAGAATTAGAATCTAATTCAAATTCAGGAACCGAATTGGAGTTTAAAGTGCATTTTCAATTCAATTCTGAATCCATTTCAGATAATCGCACCCTAAACACCACTTACAAACAGAACAAACTGAGGGTATGCGTGGCAAGAAGAACGAGGCTGTGAGAATGCAGTGCATGATGTCACCATTTTCACAAATTCAGGTTTTTGTTGTTTGCATGTAGACGTTAAAGGTGTAATTTTCAAAACCTTGTACTTTGAAACCTGTTTATAAAAAGCTTGTGTTTTCAGGCACCCAAAACATTGTTGTGGAAATGAAAAGCCAAAACACATAAAAAGTTTTCCATATTTAGTAGAAAATGGTGTTGTGTAAACATACCCATAGTCAGTCACACGGTATCTAGATGTGTATTATATAGATGTGTATATACGCTGCATTGCAGACTAGACCTAGTTCTAGATGAACATGAGTTTCAATACATAATGACATTTTCAAAAGTCCCAGATTTAATTCTAAAGAGAGTACAGCTGCACAAAATTTCACAGCCCCATAGTGCGTGTCTGATTTACAATAGCTGATGCTGGCACAGTTTTTGTGGAAACTTCCAATTCCCTTTTGCGTCACAATCTTGCAAAAGCTTAAACTAAACCTTATATTGGATTCGAACCACAGAATATATGTATAGGTATTTGGTTAAGAAACGTAAGCCTCTGTTCTAAAACCATCCATCTAACAAAGGCAATGAGCGTGCCTACTGAGCCCTCTTAGATAAGTCAGGCAGCAATCTATTGATGCACGGCATTGCAGGAGAATGCATCTGTGGTGGTTTTTAAGGTCACGACTGCATCTTTCTGCTGTTCTGTTTATATGAATAAACAAAAACAATATATCAAGCTGTCACATTCACTATAAAAAGCCACAACAGTTTTTTTTTTGTTTGTTTTTTGTGGTTTCAAGAGCCCCAGCCAATGCCCCAGTTCATCCAACGAAAAAGAATAATTACTTTGACTAGCGCACCATACATGTTTCAAACACAGTGCTGATGGTTAGTAGGTTTGGATTGGATTCTACTATGTCTAATGTACAGCTGAAGTGATTCACTCAGCTGGTAAACGGCAAAGGCCAAGATCATTTCAACTAGTTGAAATTGCACATTTCTGACATCAAAAAATGCCAGTCATGCTGCATGCTGTAGACTCAAGAGGGGGGTGGGGGGAGAACACCAACTTCAGTGAGAAGTGTCATTTGATGTCAGTCAAGTTGGATGTCCGCCATTCCAGTGATTATTTAAGTAGACGAATTAACTGGAACAAAAAATGAAAAATGTCAAACAGCATACCTTCCATGCCAGCTAAGATTATAGCGAATAGCTTTCTCCAGGTATTATATAGACCTCAGTGGTTAGTAATCGTTCTGCGATGGATAATGGAAGATAATGTTTCTAAGAGCTTATGGAGCAGATCTCGCAGCTACACTCTGGAAATAGGAACAGAAAAAGAGAACATTCAGTTTCTCAGTAAAAAATAACATTATGGCATTGAATCGGAGGGGGACTGAGAAGAGTAGCTCAAAGTGTGGCCTTTTTCCCCTTCTCTAAACATCTAACCCCCTTTGTGAAGAATGGAGTCAAGGATTAAATTGTGAAGGTAACCTTCCTGAATCTCCATGAGACAGATCTGATGAGGGATTTTGGCTTGGTGCCGTATGAGGTCTGGAGTGGGGAATAAAGCATTAGTAGGGGGCGTAATAGTAAAGAGGTTTTGTGATGCAACGATATCATGGATAAGCGGGCACAGCAGGTCAGTTCAGCTTTGTAGCAGAGTTTAGATACCAAAAAAATAAAAAATATATGAGCATTAGAGCACACTGGCAATGACTCAGTCAAAGGTAGCAGCATTATTCCAGGGTGGTGTCATCCTGATTTGTACATAATGTACACATGAGCACAACGTAGGCACACACACACACACTAAAATGTACAATATGGGCACATTAAAAGTTAACTCTCGGTACAACTGTTGAGATGTACAAATTTTTATTAATCTGAATCTTGTCATATCTGGACTCTGGAACCTTCACCATTGAAAATTACATGAAAAAATCCAGGACTCTCATGTCAATAAAATGGATACATTGTCCAAGAAAATGGCAGATGTATTTGATACGAATGATATTATTAAACATAAAGACATTTTCACTCTTTGTTTTTGAATTCAGTTATCAAAGCTCTGAAAATTAATTTATTAAAAATACAATAAAATCTATCTATCCATCCATCCATCTAATAAATCAGTGCAATTGGTGTCTATCCAGTTGTGAAAAATAATGTATGTGCGCTAGAGATTCGCTTTATATCTATAAATATTAATGAGATCATGTTGATTATTTAAATGGCTGAGCCAACATATAGCAGATGGAGACCATCTGATAATGCAGCACGGTGGAAAGGGGATTCATGTGATGGGCACATTCATTATTAGGCCAAGGCTAGTAAAGACTGTGTGTGATGGGGCCTTGACATGCCCAATCTGTCAGGCATGGCTTAGCCTGCCTCTTTGACACTTGCCTAAAGTGTTTACAGAACATATCCGTTTACTATTTTCCTTGGAATAAGTGCCTGATTAATCCAGTGATCATTTCAGCACATTGGATTCCAGCACAACGCCAGTAAACAGACACACACAAACTTATCCTCAAACGCAAATAGGACCGAACCGCCAACTATTAGCTTTCACCTAAGCATATCTCCTAATGAGTTCAGTCAACAGCTTTCTTTTTTCCCCTGTTGATTTTCTTTTTTCTTGTTTTTGCAAACATCCTCCCCATGGTTCATAAACCAGACACTTTTACCGGTTTCATCTCCATGTGAAAATAAGGAGTCAAGAACTCTATTTATGCACATAATGCTCCTTATGCTAAGCCAGTGTGTGGCAGTTTCACAGAAGGATTTATCTGGATCAAAACCGGACCATCTACGAGCACACAGTTTTAAATGTGAACGAAACTATTGAAAAGAGAGAGAGAAAAAAGAACAACCTAAGCCTATCTATCTATGTATCTATCAATCCATCATCCATTAATCTGTCCATCAATCCATCCATCTATTTGTCAAGAAATCCATCCATCCATTCTTCCATCAATCAACAAATCAATCTAGATATCCATTCGTTCATCTATATCCATCGATCTAACCATTATCCATCTATCTATCTATTCATCCATCCAATAATCCGTCAATATATCCATTATCCACCCATCCGTTACAAATTAAGTAAAAGAAATAAAAAAACTCTACTCAAAGACAATTAAACCATCCATAACAATTAACAGGGATCCGATGAACAAGATCCCCGGAGTCCCTGCTCTAACACCCAAAACACTTCAAAAACACTCTTTAAAGTGCAAAAAATGAATGTATTAAACGTAAGGAAATAAGGAGCAACACAAACTTCAGGAGGGCAAAGCCAAAACAAATAATAAAACAAACCTAAAATATTTGAGGATACTAACATAGAAATCAGATAAGAAACTATAAAGTACAAAAGCTTCCCTCCCTATATCATAAACAAAAGAAAACGAATAAAAAATTAAAGAGGTGCCCGTGGAGCACCTAACATGCTTTAGGAGGGATTAGGAAGAATGATAGGTTTAACATAACAATGATTCACAACTTCCCAAAAGCTGGTGTTTACATCAAATGTCTCATGTACCAGTTCTTTAACAATCACTATGTACACTCTACAGCATAAAGAATGAATGCTTCTGTCCATCAAGGAAACCATGAGAGCAGTGAGCTGTAGATCAATTGTTCTGAAGACTTCAATCACAATCACTCCTGTTAGCAATCAGGTCACTCGTTAGCAGCTCCACCTGTGACTCATTACAGTTAGAGAGTAAACAAGTGAGCAAGAGAGAGAGATTTCCCGTACAACGACGTAGTTCACTGTTTCACTACCATAGTAGCCTACAATGCATCGTTCGAAAAATCAACTAGGTAGTCACGACTGTTTCCCAAAACCCACTGTCGCAAAGTATCATGCAACCACGTTGGTTTCGCACGTGGTGGAGTAATAACTACTTTTAATGAAACTGTTTGAGATCCAATTAACGCTAGATTTGTTTTATATAAATTACAGACATGTCATCTGAGGACTATTTCTAATTGTTCTCAGTTGTTCTGCTTTATTACCAGACTCAATATTTTGCTCGTTCTTACATAGTAGAGCACGTTCGCACATGCGCACTCTTCAAACACGTTACTTCAAATCTTTTGAAAAACAAAAATACGTAAATTCCATTTGTATGCAAATAAATGGCACCGGTTGTACTGAATGTCAGCTTGCTTATTTTGCTCAAGATAAGGATTTATTACCTCCAAATGTGATGCAATATAGAAACGATGTGAATGTCCGTTGGAACGATGGTTTCGGGAAACACCGACTCATTGAACTATGCTGATAACGACAGAACTTGCGACCATAGTTGGCTAACGATGCTTACGGGAAACGCACCCCAGCAAAACTGGACAACGAAAAAAAAAAAAATATATATATATATATATATATATATATATATATGTATGTATATTATGGCTCTTAAGTTTTGAAAACAGGCAAGAGTGATAGGATCACTTGAACTATTCCAGGATATGCTTTTTTTTTTTTTTTTTTTTTTCATTTGTTGTTGCGTTAAATCTACAATAGTGCCATTTTCTGATTGGCTATTGTGTAGTCCCGTTCTTCTTTTTTTTCTTCTTTTTTTTTTTTTTTTTTTTTGATTAGCTGATAAGTGGCTCGACTAAGAACTCCAAGGGAGTCACGCTTGATTCCTGCTGGTTCCACAGTGAGAGTGGCGCGGCCAGAGACATTTTGGGTGCTACGGTATATATTAAATGTATTATAAACAGTTTTGTTTTTCCACGTAAGAAATACAAAAGACCGAA
Source organism: Pimephales promelas (assembly GCF_016745375.1). Next base: position 26,361,279 of record NW_024121099.1, read on the forward strand.
TGCATTCAATGTGTGACACTTGAGAGGCCTGAATATATATATGAAGAGTTCAGATGCAAAAGCCTCTAAGTGCCATTTGAAATTTTCTTCTAGAATGATAATTTTTATCAAGCTTGTATTTAAGTTCAGTGATTCCACTTAAATGGCAATGATAATTACCTATGAATTGTTATTTAAGTGAAATTACTGAACTTAAATATACAAGTTTGATAAAAATCATCATTAAAGAAGAAAATTTCAAATGGCATTTAGAGGCTTTTGCATCTGAACTCTTCAATATATATATATTCCCCAACAACACAAAGTAAATACACTCGCACGTAACACATCCATTCAACTTTGCCTTTAGTTCATCCATCTACAATGAACAAGTTCTTAATCTATATTTTGTTTCAAGGTGTAAAAGTAGCACAAGAACAATGTAGACGACCTATTAGTTCCAACCATTCTGAATGTATGTGAAATTTCATTCAAAGGTGAAGGAACATGACCACTGTACAAAATGAGCAGGAATCAGAGCGTGTAGCAGGTTATCTCGGGATGACACAGTCTGGCACCCATTGAATGGCAGAGCTCTCGCCACCAGTGCTCACTCGCTCACCTCTGGAGGAAAACAAAAGACCTCCTGCTAATGAGCAGCACAGGTGACAGGAGAGATGGAAAGCGAGTCAGAAATAGAGACGGACTGTGTATGAGTACTGTCACGTATGTGTGAATGAGAGAGCGGGCAGGAAGCACACACACGCACACACACAGCCACCTGCCACTCGATGCTGCGGTTGAAGCCGTAATGAAGCATACAAGCTGTCATGCTCTTGTAGCCTGATAAACACAGTGACTGAACAGCAGTGACAGTCCCAACCCCCCTGTGATCCCTCTCACCCTGGGACATTCGCAGCCACGACACCGCAGTGATTGTTTGCGAGGACAGTTCATCCAAAAAAGAAAATGTTGCCATTATTTATTCACCCTAATGATGTTTGGAACCTGTCGGCTGTTATCTTGTCTATAGAGAACAAAATGAGTTGGCTACTTTTGAAGAATCCTAATGCAGCTCATGAACATACACTGGCATTCAATAAAATCATTCATTTTGAGAGCCTTACAGTTAAATGATTATTATACTGATTATTATTATAATTATACTCATTTTTCTCTCATCTTACCAGCTGTATAGTATCAATTAGAAATGGTATGTTAGATATCCGTATTGACTCCAGCAGGAAGGCCAGCTATGCTTACAGCTGTGCTTTTTGAGTCTCAGAAGGTTATGATGATGTGAGTATTGCTCCAACACAATGTGTTTTTGGCAGATTGAGGTGAGAAACAGCTGTCTTCTCACCTGCTGAGAGACTCTGGCACTCATATACTTGTGAAACCTAGCAGATAAGAAGAAAAAAAAAAAACTAATACATGCCCTTGTGTGACGGTAAAAAGCACAACAGGGGAGCACAGAGATACCAGCAGTTTTTCTTTATCCTACAGAATAACCGTCCCATAAATAACCGTCCCTGTGACCCGTCCCTGCAAGCACTTCAGGGAGTCACGGATATGATTTCCACCAGCATTCAACAACAATTATTATAGAAATATACATAACTATAGGTCCTTTTATAATATTAGGCAATGTTTCTTGCATTTGCAAGTAATTGAGTTCTACACAACTATTATTTCCCCCTCTCTTCATTTAAATGAATTAATACTTTTATTTAGGATTCATTAAATTGAGGGAATGTGACAGCAAAGACATTTGCATTGGTACAAAACCAAAATACTATTCAAATAAATGCTGTTATATATATATATATATATATATATATTCATCAAATAATTCTGAAAAAAAATATCACGGTTTCCACAAAAATATTAGGTAGCACACAACACTGTTTTCAACATAATAATAAGAAGAAATACTGTAGTTCTTGAGTACCAAAACAGAGAAAGTTCAGCTTTGTCATCATATATACAGTATATATTTTCATCATATATATATATTCTTACCTTATGACTGGCTTGCATATATGCCTGTAGAATGAGGCATCTGTCAAATTTCTAAATACTAAACAGGTGTTTATGTCAATGTGGGATATCATATATTACAGTAATATTGTTTTCCAAGGTTTTAATTTTTTGGGACATAATACAAATCTCAAAAAAAAAAAAATAGATAAACAAACATATAACTAAAAATAATTAATATACTTAAATATATTACATATATTATGTAATATCATAAAATAATATAGCAATATTAAATATTGTCATATTATACAGTCATGTATAATATGACAGTCATGACATAACATTATAAATGACCCCTTTTTTGTTGCTTAGGTTCCCATATCCAATTTTGATGGATTACATCCAGGACTTTTCGTTGTAAATATCTAAATCTAAATTCTTGATTGAACTCTTTCATTTCAAAATAACAAGTGAAATCGTGTTTTGCATGACATATGTCCTTTATGTGTCTTTATACTGTGTATATTGTTCTTGCATTTGGCTGAGTACTATTCAATGTACTTAAGAATGACATGCAATGCTCAGGTTGTATAATATGAATGGTACCATCTTAAATCGTATTTGAGATTCATCTCAATGATTGCTTTTGGAGCTTTTTTTGTTTGTTTTTTCTGTCCAAGCCTATCATGCTTGAGACGGCATGCCCTAAACACTGCCCGCCGACCGTGCAATTATGGGATTGTGTAATATGGCATCCTATGGGGATTAAAGGAAATTTAAGATGAACAACCAGAGAGCAGAGGAAGCCTGAGTGCTCGTGTCAGACAGAGAGGGGAATTTTACAGCCCACTTTGGAAGATTGTAAATCCCAAAACGGGAGAGCAGGGAAGCAGTGTTCACCGTTTCATGTTTCCTACCATTTACAAGGTATAATCTCGCTTGTTCTCCATTCCGGGTGCTGACGAATGACCCTGGCAAGTGCAGAGGTAGAGAGTGCCTTGTTTTCCTGTTCACCGGATAACTTTACCTAAAACTGGGTGCTGCGACCAGGCCATTTAGCTGCCAAAACACGGATTAGCTCTCTCGGCCGTTTAAGTTAATGTGCAGGTGCATGATTCTAGACATCAGGACATCTTAAGGTTTATGGCCAGGTTTCAGTGAGTGAACAAGCATGAGTCAGAAAAAATATACATGTGCAATTCAATGTCTGCAATTAGAGATTCAGTCATTATTGGTGTTCAATCAATCAGAGATATGAATCAGCAATGCATAATGCCATGTCTGCTCACCTTCTAATGCATCATTACTGACAATTAAGCGCATGTGAAAACTGCCTCTACATATTACCATAAACTTATGACCTTCAGTATTTGTAAACAGTTTGAAATTGGCCTATAATGCAAAACAGGATTTACTGAGAGTGGATAAAGATATTTAATCTTCAAAGACAACATGAAGAGCATTCACATTGCTTTAACCTTTACGTATAATGTGATGAGTGAAAGAGAAAATTATATGCTTCGTATTTGTTTTTGTTTTTTTGATTGGATTGGATCGTGAAAAGTAGGCTAGAATGGGATTGCTTAATATTGTTTTTCCACACATGCAAGGCCCAGTTTATGTCAGGAAAAAAAAAAAAAAACAAATTGTTCTGACTCAAATTTCTGACTCAAATTTAAACAATAAAAATAATAATAATATGAAAAAAAAAAACAGATTTAACAGTCACATTACTGTAAATCCCACAACGGTGAACTTGAATGGTTACATAACATGATTACATTATATTGATCACCAAGGCTGCATTTATTTAAAAAGAAATGTTTATGAATATTTCAATATAAAATATTGATTAAAATACAATAAAAATTCCTATGATGGCAAAGCTGAATTTTCATCAGACCTTTGCTATTATTATACTTTTATTTGTCAATGCATAATAATACAGTTGTGCTGCTTTATATTTTGTGAAAGAAGATCGTACTGAGCCTAAACTTTTAAATGGTAGAAAATACGAATACAAATAATAATGATATTAAATAATAATTTAATAAAAATTAAAAGGATTATTAGGAACACCTGTTCAATTTCTCATTAATGCAATTATCTAATCAACCAATCACATGGCAGTTGCTTCAATGCATTTAGGGGTGTGGTCCTGGTCAAGACAATCTCCTGGACTCCAAACTGAATGTCAGAATGGGAAAGAAAGGTGATTTGAGAAATTTTGAGTGTGACATGGTGGTTGGTGCCAGACGAGCCGGTCTGAGTATTTCACAATCTGCTCAGTTACTGGGATTTTCACACACAAAAAAGCATCCAGTATGCGGCAGTCCTGTGGGCGAAAATGCCTTGTTGATGCTAGAGGTCAGAGGAGAATTCAAGCTGATAGAAGAGCAACTTTGACTGAAATAACCACTTACAACCGAGGTATGCAGCAAAGCATTTGTGAAGCCACAACATGCACAACCTTGAGGCGGATGGGCTACAACAGCAGAAGACCCCACCGGATACCCCTCATCTCCACTACAAATGAAGAGAGGCAAAAAAAGAGGCTACAATTTCCAAGAGCTCACGGAAATTGGACAGTTGAAGACTGGAAAAATGTTGCCTGGTCTGACGAGTCTCGATTTTTGTTGAGATTCAGATATAGAGTCAGAATTTGGCGTAAACAGAAACAGAACATGGATCCATCATGCCTTGCTACCCCTGTGCAGGCTGGTGGTGGTGGTGTAATGGTGGGGATGTTTTCTTGCCACACTTTAGGCCCCTTAGTGCCATTCGGGCATCGTTTCAATGCCACAGCCTACCTGAGCATTGTTTCTGACCATGTCCATCCCGTTATGGCCACCATGTACCCATCCTTTGATGGCTACTTCAAGCAGGATAATGCACCATTTCATGAAGTTTGAATCATTTCAAATTGGTTTCTTGAACATGACAATGAGTTGACTGTACTAAAATGGCCCCCACAGTCACCAGATCTCAACCCAATTGAGCATCTTTGGGATGTGGTGGAACAGGAGCTTCGTGCCCTGGATGTGCATCCCACAAATCTCCATCAACTGCAAGATGCTATCCTATCAATATGGGCCAACATTTCTAAATAATGCTTTCAGCCCCTTGTTAAATCAATGCCACTTAGAATTAAGGCAGATCTGAAGGCGATCCTTATCCTTTACGTGAGTGTATGTACTGTATGTATACAGACTTATTTGTGGTCTGGAAACATTATACATTAAATGATAGGGCAAAGGCAATCTCATAATGCATTGCCAAGAACTCTCTCACAATAAAACAAAGGGGGGAAAAATCCAGATTTGCAGTTGAGGTGAAAGAAACATCCATTATAATTTCCATTATTATTCCATTTCCATTATAATCCCAAATTTCGTGGACATTCTACAATTATGTTGTAGATTTGTAAAACATTCCAAGTTGGTCACTAATGACTTTGTGATGCTACCTTAGAAGGCAGATCTCTAGATTTGGATTAGTGCTAATAACAGAACAAATCAACAGTCTATTTTAGCTTTATCAATTTGTCTTCCAGGAGACTGAAAACATGTATTTAAAGGTGACAGGGTTGAGGTGGCAGGATTTTCAGGGATAGCTGTGATAAAAAGCTTTCTTAGACTTGAAGAGAATCTGCCAATCACAAAAGGATTTTAAGGCTCATGATACAAACAAGTGTTCTTTATATACTGCAGCTTGGTTTATTTTCTCATCCTATCCTTTGACCTTAGCAGCTCTCTGCACCCTCGCATATGACTTCCAAGACTTTGTTAGACAGGAGTTGTTGATTTGTGACTTTTTGGATGCTATAAAAGCAATAAAGCATCAGAGACAGTGATTTACCTCTGTTAAGCTGTTGTTAGGGACTGTATGATGCGGATTTCCTCCCCCTTAACCATGGAAAAAAATTGCAGCAGATGGCTTATTACTTACAGAATCCAGAATGGCACAAATCAACATGATTTGACTCACATGAATGTTCACAAATAAAACTTAATAAATGGCAATACGCACACTGGGTTAAAAACAACCATATTTGTGTTGTTTTCAACCTAAGGGCTTGGTAAATATAGGACAGAACACATATTGGGTTAATTTTACCTAGCAAATTGGATTCTTTATTTAAACCAGCATAATGCATTGATTTAACCCAACATAGTTGATTAATTTTTTTATTGTAATACTGGCATACATGAATTAATGTCTACAGACATTTAACTTAAATCTTCTAAACTTTTTAAAAATACTTGATACAACCTTGCATGACCATTCCTTTATTTTCAATCATATTTTACAGTAGTATATTTTCTATCATTTCTAATGCCAACATTTAAGTTCTTTTAATACAAATTAGATGTAAAAATGAAACATTGAAAAAAATGAAAAGTTATTAAAGTGTAATTGGATCTCGTGTCGGAGCGCTGCGAATTATGCGGTGACTGACTTCATAACATGTCAATAAACAATCAATAAACAGTTCTGAGAACATATTTTAACACCACACATATTTATATTCTGTATCTTGTTTTAATAAAATCATACAATTTTATGCAAGGCATCAGGCATTTCTATCACGTGAAAAGACTGATGCAAGTCAGGCAACATTAGGGTGACTAAATTGGTGACTCAATTAAACAATTGGTGACTCAATTAAACGATGTACAGCACAGTTATGAATTTATACTGTAGAAAAAAATTAAATTAGAATACAAATCTCTATTTTACCGAGAACGTGCACCAATTTGACGGAGCTTCACTGTACTGTCCTGAAAAGGTAACAAAAAAGCTCACAATAAATAACATCAATCCCTGGGTTTTTACAGTATATCTGACCCAAAATCTGGGTAACACAAGAACACAATCCATACACTGGGTTGTTACGTCTGAGCAAGGAGCTGGATAACACAAAAACTAGCCAAATACTAAAAAAAAAAAAAAAAAAAAAAAGACCCAAAGGCTCAACCCAGAATTTAGGTAGAACTTTTTTTTTTTTTTTTTTTACTTGTCTTTAGGTCATCATGAAATTGATGAAACCTTTGATGAAACATCACGAAACTTACTATTTCCTGTCTCTTGAATACCCTTTTGGGTAATGGTCTTGGTAAACCCTATATTATTGGGACAAAATCACCACAAAAATGCTTACTTGTACTTGTGGGGATTTTCTTGTCCCCATGAGAAAAAAAATAGAATAATTAAAAAAAAAAAAAGATCATACTACATTCATATTAATGGCTGTTATTTGAAAATGTAAAAATGCGGAAAGTTTGGGTATAGGTTTAGTGTTATTGTAAGGGGACATACTAAACAGTTGTACAGTATGATAATCATTATGTCGATGGAGAGTCCCTACAAAGATAGCTAAACAGTGTGTATGTGTGTGTGTGTGTGTTTTGTCTGAAAGGACACAACTCATTGGTTGTTTGAGGGTTTCCAGTAAATCTGCTTGCTCTGTGTTCAGCTGTGGCCACAGGCTGCTCTTCTCTGCAGCATCTGTTCCTGTCACATACTGTAATCTTCCATGCAACGCTGACCTTACCCCATCCACACCAAACACTGCCCAAAGATAATCTACTGTCCAGAGGGAATCTCGTGGCCAGCGCATGGACAGTGGATGCCCACCATAGTCTGATCCATAGCTCTCCTTCCCCTGAGGTCTCCTGGAAAACATGGCAACAGAAGTGTATCACAGCTTCCACAAAAAATATTACGCTGCTCAACTGTTTTCAACATTGATAATAATGTTTCTTGAGCAACATTAGAATGATTTCTGAAGGAACATGTGACACTGAAGACTCATGTAATTCAGCTTTGCCATAACAGGAATAAATTACAATTATTAAATAAAGACTTTTTTTCATGCATGTTTAAAAAATCTTACCAAACACCAAACTTTTGAAATATACTGATATGAAGCACATATAAAGACTATAGGCACATGCAAATTTCAGCCATTAAATAATTTACTTTACTTCATTTGAGAATTTTGTTTGGAACTTAAAGGACGTAAAAAACCCATCAAAAAGCTAAAAATATCCATAACAAATTAGTCTGACAAAAAACTGCTGCTTCACATTAGATATCATTGAAGATGAAAACAAAACACTTAACAATTAAATAATTATAAAATGGACAGTTCTAAAACAGTAAAGTCTCTTTGTGATCCATGAAAAACAAAAATAATTGCATATGGGTTCAGATTGACATGAAGGTGAGTAAAAAATAACAGCATTTTCATGTCACCCCTTAATACTCAAAAAGGTTATTGTGTATACTGGATATTATTGAAGTATTTCAAAAATGAAAGACTATAGTTCCAGAGGTTTTCTGCGGGTACACCACATATTGGAATGCATAAATCAACTGTTACAAAGTCCTTGAAAAAAATAACACTAGTTTTCAAGATGATAGATGAAAATCACAATGTTTTGTCAAGATTGTGAATGTAGTGGTACGTATTTTATTTCCATGAAAACATGTAAAACTATAGATGCTTACAACGTATGGTTAAATAACAACAACAGCAACAACAACAACAAAAACCTAGAACAAAGTCAGCATGAGGCTTTGTATAACAAGCATGCTACCTTCAATCCTATCCTCCAAGAGCCTCAAAATGATCAAATCCACATAAAATTATGAGAGAGTGAGAAAAAACAGAGATTGAAATGTCTGTTGCTCATGTCAGACAGTGTGCTCATATGTTTCAGAAGAAAGCCATCTGTAATGACTTCTGACAGCAACACAGCCTTTTTTTGTCTACAACTAGCAGTCTAGGTTACATGGAAAAGTCAGTCTTAAGTTGTTGTTTTGCTTTGATCCTTCTTTTATATTTTGCACTCTATATAGTGTAAATAGTCCTCTCCATACAGTATCGTATATGACAGATTATTTTATACTTTTATAAAGATAACGACAAGCTCAGATTAAAAGGAAATTGTCTCACTGGAAAAAATAAATGGAAAATTCTGTCATTATTATTTACGGGCCCTCGTGAAATTTCAAAGCTGTGGTTTCTGCAGTTTCATACCCTTATCTTAAGTAACAGCCACTCACATTTTTGTTTGTGCTTAAACATCTACATTTGTGAAAACCTCATTTGTGTTACCAAGAGTGGGATTTGAACCCACAAGGATATTTGTTCACTGGATTTTAAGTCCAACAACTTAACCACTCAGCCATTTTGGTCGGGACAAAACATTTTATTTTCACTGCAACAGAACCTATGCATATTTATAATGCGATGCCAATCGACATAGCCTTCATCACTATAGAATACTATAAAATAATACAATTTTTTAAACTCATTCTGTGATAAGAAGCCACATCAGTCCACAGAAGGAAGTTATTTCAAATTGGTTGCTGGTTACTGGTTCAAATAATTCTTCTTGTATACAGTGGTGTGATCGATCGCTTGATCGATTTATAGATAGATCGATCTATCTATAAATGAAGCTATAACAGCTTCAACTCTACTATGAAATTTCCACAAGGTTTATGAGTGTGTTTCTGGGAAATTATGACAATTCTTCTAAAAGCGCATTTGTCAGGTCAGACAATGATGTTGGACGAGAAGGCTCGGCTCATAGTCTCCACTTTAATTCATCCCAAAGGTGTTCTATCGGGTTAAGGTCTCTAAACTGCACTGTGATCGTGTGTTTAGCTGAGTCTGAGAATGTACTTTCATCTCAGAATGCTTTTATGACGCGAGATTAATGTAAACAGCCCATTGCAAACACCCTTGTAATTCGCTTCAATCTTTTCGAACTTTATGAATGATTATTTTATAGAAGGTTCAAGTGGTGTGTAAGGCATGGAACAAGCAGAGTATGGTGTTTCTAAAGCACACAGTGTCATTTGCTGTTAGAAATTAGCTTAAAATCGATTCGAAACATTTAGAAAATCTCAGATTTATTGTTCCAGCCTTATAATATGATGATGATTTGAAGGGGTGTTACAGGCTTATGAACAAATCAGAATCAGAGTCACACCAGTAAACTTAAATAAATGCACACAAAATATTTCTATAAAAAGTAAAGAAGTAGAGCATGGGGATTTGAAATTGTAAATCGTTTTGATCGATTAATTTACATTAAAGGTATAGCGGAGGATCTTTTCCGAATTTTAGAGAAGACCCGCCCTCTCCAATTTTTAAAAAAAATGCACATGCACAAACACAACACTCTTGCTCCCGAGAGGGAACGTCTATTACGCCTTGCACAATTATGTTGCAAATTCTAAACTAACTCAAAAATATTCATAAAAAAGACAACGTGTCAAATGCCCTTCCGTGTTTTATTTACTTATTATACTGATCGATTGAGTGACCGAGGACTCAAGACATGATATGTGCAACCCTGTATCACACGAAATACGTTCTGAGGAAACTATTTTGCAAATAGCAATTACGTTACATAGCAACATATAAGCAGTGCTATTACGTTGGTCCTTAACCTAATATCTCTCATTGTTAATATATTATTTTTATACATAGTTGCATATGGAGAAGTAGCTTGTTGCATGTGTAATAATAAACACACAAGGTTTTAGAATATGAACACACAAGATTTTAGAATATTTCAGCGTGATACCATTTACCATTTTGGTCAAAAGGCTACTTTAGACAAATTGAGATGTTTACCGTGTCTATGCGGTGCATGACTCGTGCCAGGGCTAGCATTGTAGCTTGCATTAACTTTTACTAGTGATTTTAAATGGATTTCTCCAAATAGCGTGACAAACTTTACCTGTCTGGTAGAACCTTCGCGACTGCGGCATCAGTGAGAAGCCCAACCTGTGCTTTTAGCGCACGCCAGCGTGTGATATTCACCCAAAATCACTCTGGTCTTGTTTCTATATTCTGCGGCCTTTCTCTTCTTATCATACACTTCGTATAATTTTTTTTTCTCTTTCGACCCTCAGCCATTTTCAAAGGAATGGCTGAAACCGTAACTCCGACATAATACACCTGAAAGTGAAAACTACATAGGGATGAGCACGTAGCCTACGACGGCCTTACGTAAACATATCACCAGAATGATTGACACTTAGGTGGACCAATAGTATAGACTACCCACCCGGAAAAAGAAAATCCTCCGCTATACCTTTTAAACAAAAAAAAAAAACAAAAAAAGTTCATGTGAACAGTAGTTAACCCAGCTTTCCATGGACATCAAGGCGGGTGGTGGAAGCTCTGCCAAGACCAGACTCTCTCTCTCTCTCTCTATTGGGCATGTGAAAATTGAAATGCCAGGGCTAGTTGGCACTCCAGGGATGCACAGAGGCCACGTGTTGGGCATGTGAGAGAGAGGAGAAGCTGCAATGCAGACATACTCTGTTTGTTTTTTAGGATTAATGTCCTGTCTCTGCTGGACTCATGTTTGCACAGCCAGAGAGAGCAACAGAGAGAGAGGATGGTACAAAGGAAGCTACAGTCCATGTCCCTTCCATGAAATACTCACTCGCATGGGCTCAGTTGAGAGGAAAATCCTCCAGTGCATTCCAGGTGTCAGAGGCAGAAGTCTGACACCAGCAAGGATGAGGACAAACTCGAGCTGCATTGCAATGATGCTGATATGAGTATCACACTCTGTCTGGAATAGAGAGAACGGAACTGGCTGAGGATGCATGAGTGGATAGGCATACATATGTAAATATGGGGTTTGCAGACCTCTAAATATCAAATAATGGGGTCATGGTTAAGAGTTAGTGCAGCCTGACTCTCATTTTAGCACATATAATAGGACAGAAATTACACAATCTGTGTCAGTTATGTTGGTTTGTTAAATGCTGGAATAAACATCTGACTTTGATAACTGGGTAAAGTTATTTGCCATTTTTTGGCAGAGCTGGGTTTACATTATACTAAAAAGACTATGGTTGGTTTGGTGCTAGTGTGATGCCAGCTGTTCTCCAACTTTGTCTTTCTGTTAAAGGTGGTTGACGGATAATGGCTTCTCGAACATTAAAAAATGTAGGACGGGACTTTATTTTGTTAATCGGAATTTGATTAGATTGTTGCCATTTTCAATTGCTGGGATCTCATGTGAGGGAAAAGTTATTTAGATTAAAAATTACAAGGGCACATAAGTTAAGAAAAATAATGAATCATTTATAATACATACTGCAATATTACATTGAAATAAGAATAGACGGTTCTGATTTCCTGCTCACAAGATGAACGTTTAAAATATAATTGTGCTACATGTTACATGACTAGAGTAAAAAAGGGTTTTGGCTGTCTGTGAGTGAGAATAAAAATGCGGAAGTTCGATCTATAGTCTCTGGTGCTATGTCAAGTGCGTTATGTGTGTTTTTGTCAATACAAATCCATTGGAAGATGCAAAATGACAGATTTGAAATGACAGGTGACAGGTGAAATGTTCTTTTAAATGATAAGTTTGCTGATTTTCAGCTTTGTACTGTTTTTTTGTTACAATGTCGGTAGTATACACCAGTGATGTGTGGGTCAATCTATAAACAACCTGCACCTGACCGACATTTTCAACTAATCCGCCTGCAACTTGGACCGCAAAAATAAAAATAAAAATAAAAATGATTGTACCCGACCTGCTTCCTGACCCGCATTTTTTTAAAAGTAGTAAATGCTCACCGTAGCGTCATTGGGCCATAAACGTAGGAACTAGGGGTGCGGGGGGTGTTGTGGCCCATAATATCCCTGGTCTATAATATCCATTAATTCAGCCTGTGAAGGAGAAAAATGTTTCAGGCCCTTATGTGCTGCACTCAGAGGTGCAGCGGCGAGAGAAGGCAGATCTTGAGGTGGCCCATCGTTTTCCATTTCAGCTGTCTAGATGCATATTATTGATGAATGCAATGTTTACTGTATGTTTCGACCCTGCTTGAAGAATTAATCAGCAAGTCAACTGAGAGAAGACCCACTTTTGGAAAAGTGTGAAAGCCCTTAGCAGCACAAACTGTTCTTTTTCTGAATGCTCTATTATATAGCCTAGAGTTATGGAGTAAAGGCTTGATTTATTAATTTATTTCATTTCATTTTCTTTACAATTAAGATGATGCATGTGTTTATCCAGTCTAATCGAAGTGTGCGTCTCTCCCCCGAGAGTCTTTCCCAACAAAAATCCTGCCCCCTCTCAGAAAATACATAAAACTGACATTACTGAACTATATGTGTTTAAAAGGAGTCTATTAAAATGGTACAATGGCATTGCTGAGTTCAACTTGTTGGGAAATGGGGCATTTTGTCAGCGTTTATACAAAAGTTAATAACGCTCAACATTCAACAGGTAAATAAGGATTTCCCACTTATCAGTATTAGTAGGCTTAGGCTATTTTGCCATATGGATGCCCAATTGAAGCCTTTTTCAATCACAAAATGCAGGCATAGAAAATGTCAATAAAGTCTTAATTAACAAATTTATGACAAAAAAAAAAAAAAAAAAAAAAAAAAAAACAGTAAAACTGAAAATTGAAACACACAGTAAACTTAACCTGGGCTTAAAAAGGAGGCTAAAGGGTGCCACTTGTTGGGAAAAAAACATAAATAAAATAGGTTGCATTGTTTAGCCTACATAAATATATCCATAAAACTAACACAGGAACCTAAAGACTCACCTAAAGGATTATTAGGAACTATTAAGGATTATTATTGGGATTATTATTATGGCATTTAAACGATGCCCAATTGGCACTAAGGGGCTTAAAGTGTCCCAAGAAAACATCCCCCACACCATTACACCACCACCACCAGCCTGCACAGTGGTAACAATGCATAGATCCATGTTCTCATTCTGTTTACGCCAAATTCTGACTCTACCATCTGAATGTCTCAACAGAAATCGAGACTCATCAGACCAGGGAACATTTTCCCAGTCTTCAACTGTCCAATTTTGGTCAATTGTTTTTCAAATTTCCTATTTGTAATGGAGATGAGTGGTGCCCGGTGGGGTCTTCTGCTGTTGTAGCCCAATCGCCTCAAGGTTGTGCGTGTTGTGGCTTTACAAATGCTTTGCTGCATACCTCGGTTGTAACGAGTGGTTATTTCAGTCAAAGTTGCTGTTCTATGAGCTTGAATCAGTCGGCCCATTCTCCTCTGACCTCTTGCATTTTTAACACAATAAAGTGTAGGCCTATGTATTTCATAGAAAATGATGTCTAGTACTATATAATTTACAAAGGTTTAATTGGCATCTTTATTTCAAACAACCCGACTGACCGCGACTTGAATATCATTAAAACTATTTTTGGATGACACGTAACCCACGGGTGACCGCAGATCAAGCCGCACATCACTGGTATACGCAGTCTTGGTTAAGTTACTCTAAAAAGTAATCAATTACAATCTCTTCCACAGTTTAGTAATAGATTACTAAAAAGCCTTTCTAAAAAAATCATTGCATTACTTAAAACTAATTATTTACTCACCCTAATGTCATTTTAAACCCTTATGACTTTCATTCTGCCTTATGTATGAGACAAAACATTATTTTTCTTAATGACTGATTTTAGAATATAATTAAATTAAAGGAGATGTGGGCCTGTCTAACAGCACAAAATCAGCATAACAATAGCATAAAAAATATTTATCTTCTGAAAGACTTTAAATTTCATCATTTGTCTTTAGAAGATGACTGGTGTACCTAAAGTATAAGGCTTCATCAGTGGATTAGCCAGCAAGACATTATTGTAATCAACAGGACAACATAAACTAGACCAGAATAAACTAGCTTAGACCATAATGGAAATTCATTTTCCTATTTTTATTGTCTTTATATAAACCATGCATAATTTGAAAAGTGAGCAGAGACATGCAGCTTCCTCATGAAAATGCTGCATTTGTTGTTGTTGTTTTTTGTTTTGTTTTTTTTCTCCTTCCAATTTCATCTTCAAAACAATTCTGCAGACATTCGTAAAATTAAACCTGAAGGTCCTTACTGCATCCGCTCAACTCCCATCAGCATCTGCTGGTAACAATACGTGTGAACCGCAAGCCATGAAATGAAATAATAAAGACATGTGGCCTTCAAGGCAGGCTTGTTAAGAGCACATTTCACAAATTTGCTCTGGTACATGCACAATAATTCTGTTGAAACTCTTCCGATATGCTAGTAACACATCTTTGATCACATCTTGTGCTGACAGTGTCTTGCACTTATAGAGCTAGTGTCTTCATTTGCTTACCCACATATTTGTGTTTATTTCAAACATAAGTTACAACATGCCGTCCTCAAATATCACCCAACACAAATGGGAAAAAAAAAACAAGGTCATTTCTTCCACCGCTTTGAGCTGGCTTCCATAACAGGTTAAAGGCACGCAAACAATCACATTCATGGGTTTGTGTGCTCTGTGCATCTTTAAAAAGGTTAGGCATTAATAATAAATAATTTGTACTTCAGGCTTTATCGGCACACATAGTCCTTGACAAGCGCTTTTGATTGTAATCATTCACCTGCCCTTCACGGAAACCTCAAAAAAATCGCCCAGGATATAATAGACAGTACAGTGCTAAAGGGTACTGCTTGCAAATGGATGAAAAGAGGGGAGTAGCAACCATTTTAACCTTGGGGACATAATATTTGGGGGATATAATCCTTATAATTTAAGAGCTTTGTTTTGCTTTACCAATGTGAAAAGAAAATGATGGCTGCATAAACTTCAATATCAAACTGATGCTTTGGTTGCGAAAAAAAAAAAGCAAAATGCGCAACTTTACGCAAATAAGGTCCTTATGCAAAAAACTTGTTTATATTACACTGTTACAGTACATACTACTATATTTAATTCAGATTTCAAATGCAATTTGAGCAGATTTTGCCCATCTGCACTGTTTTATAAAGGGCCATATTATATCCTCTTGATTTTGTTTTTTTGGGGGTCTTCTAGACCAAATATTTTACATTATTTAGGCACCTCTCTTCTCAGTCTGTCAGTAATGCTCTGTTTAGTTTTTCTGTCTCTATTGCTACGTTCACACTGTCATTCCCAATATGTTTATTTGTGCATCTGATTGGATACTGATCTAAAATGGTTGATGTCCAAAATGTGTATTGCAACTGTTCAGATCTGATTTGTGTGACCATGCTGTTCTGGTAACGCTTCCTTTTACAGTACAGTACAGTACTTACGTGTACTTACCTAGAAAGTACTGGTTAATATAAGGGAAGTACATGGGTTAGGGAGAGGTTCAAGGTTAGTACCTAGTTATTACCCAGTAATTGTAATTAGGACATAGTATGCACATGGGTAACAGGACTGTAAAAGGGTCCGGCATTCTTTAGTGTTCTGGAATATCTGATTTGGTTTCTATGGGTGCGTCTCAATCAGCTCCCGATCTCATAAATCAGTATTGCCTCTGTGCTGGTCAACTGAATCTTCTGGAGGCAGCGGCAGGACCGCAGGAGGCTGGTACGTCATCTCTGCCGGTTTCATAACATTTCTCCATTATATTCGAATTTTTTGCTCGTCCGTCACTTTGCAACAACAACCATTGCGGACGTGTTTCAGAAATGTTACACCTAGACCCGGGGTGGAAAAAACAGCATTTCTTAGACACAGTGACAACATGCTTCGACCACAACTCGTTCCCTTTTTTTGTGTATGCTTTGAGTGGAAATAATTTAATGAGGAATATTGTGAAATGTAGGTTCCCAGAAGAAAATGCAAGACTATTTCAGGGGGGTTCAGAAACAGTGCTCATTGATTTATACCTTTTGAGTGGGCTTTTTGCTTTGTAACTTTAACAATATCCACTGATGGTGAGAAGAGATGAGAACCCAAGTACAATTTATTGAAGAAATTAAAGATAAACAAAACCAGGTAATAACTAAAATGTACTGTACTATGAACATAACATAAACTTCTAGCTAAACTGGACAGTGTTTGAATCTTTGTATTGCTAGCACTTCTAATGTTATTGTCTCTTATTTTCTTATTATTGTTATTGTTTATTTGAATTGCTTGTTGTGTTCCACATTTGTTTCTTTGGACAAGGCATCTGCTAAATGAACAAATGTAAACACTGACATCATGTTTCTGGTTTTAAAATGTGCACTCAAACCTCATATTGTCTTGGGCAATAGACAACCTTGGAGTATACAAGCTTGTGAATTACTGCACTACATAGACACACCTGACCATTGTGATGTGCCTCACTGTTTTATTGTGCAAATTCCATATCAAATCTGAAGTAAATATAGTAATATACAGCACTGTGATTTACAGCAAGCACTAACAAAAGATTTTGACACACATATGACAGATGTCTGCTAATTGAATATATGCAAATGTTTTAGAAAACAGGTTAAAAGCCGCTTAAAACATGACTGCACTGCATCTAACCGTCTTTGAATGCAAGAAAGAATACGCAATATGACTAGCACCCATGCCTTTCAGCAAATCACTTTGCTGTGCAAGATACATCTTAATAATATTCATGAGTCAGATTTAAAAGGGTTAGAATGTGTCCCCCCCCCCCCCCCACTTCAGATTACCTAGAATAAAAATATTGACAGGGATTTAGAAGGGCATAAGAAAGCTGCAAGCAAGCATAAGCTGTATGGGAATGTATCATGGTGTTCACATAATGCTCAGTTAGAGCTCAATGTCAGCTTCCATTCATCTTACCTCTCTCTCTGGCCATATCGGCTCCTCTGGGATGGAGTTCATGCTTGATTGATACTTCTTTAAAGAAGATGTCTTAAAGCTTGGTCTGAGGGGCACACTTCTATTCCAACAAAACCAAATGGACTTGAAGGTGTTGGTATTATGTTAACGGCATTTAATGGATTACAGTACATAGCAACACAATGTACAAAATAAATCCCACTAGTGACAAGCCAGAATCCAATTTATTTTCAGTGCTCCTATTGAACGTATCAAAAAACTTCAGAAATGTCAAACATGTCCTGAGAGTTGCAGTTTCCAGAAGGAGAATCTTATTATTCTGTGATTGTGGTGTGATACTCTCATTGTTGGGAGCTTTTCTTAGTGTGTCTGATTACATTTGAGATCTCTTAGGAACCGTGACATGACTGCGTCCTCACTTTTCACCTCGCTCTCTTTCTACCTCACTCTCTCTCTCTCTTTCTCACGCTAACTCTGTTCCAGGCTGTTTTGGGGTAAAGCAGTGGCTGATATAGCTCATGAAATGCTCTACTTCCCCCTGACACTTTTAGAAATGGCAGTGAAAATTCATAAATATTCATGTTCCTCCACTGCTTCATTGTGCTGCACATCACAGGGGTGATAGAGAGAGAGGTTTTCTATTAGCAGCCTTTCTGCTCAGATAATGTTAGGTTCTTAAAAGAAGCATTTTGGAGACTGGCTACATGGGCACCTCCAATCAAGAATGACAGGAAAGAGAAGGAGCAACGCCGGGAGGAAAGGACAGAAAAAAAAACCGTGAGTCACAAAAGCGATCAGTCGGACTCACATACATCGCTTGAGACATAGGAATGTTCATGCTGACTTCTGCAGAGAGTCCAGCAGTTCTAATCTGAAATGATCATACAGTGCCCTTTATCAGCCAAACTCTTTCATATAGCAACGATTTTCAAAGAAAATGTGCTTTTGATTAAAGAGAAAAGTCCCCCCAAAAAATGAAAAAAGAAAAACAATTCTCGTTACTACCCTCATGTTGACTTTCCAAAAATGACTTTCTTTCTTTTGCAGAGCACACACACACACACACACGTGCATATATATAAGAAACAACACTGAAACCCATTGCATAAACAAAACATATTCTTTAGAGCCTGCAGAAACATACTATTCATATCCTATAAGTAATGCATTTGATAAGAAGTACTACAAGAGAGTATGTCCATTAGGGGTTGAACGACATCCGGTTTGACATTTATGTGATGGAAATCGAATCGACGTCAACTATCTCGAGCTGAGACTAGGATGCGGGTTTTCTTGTGCACATGGCATATATGACTCAGACAGCGGTGCTCACAAGGCTATTGCTCCTACACAATGGCTTATTTTTAACAGTTCTTTTATCTTTGGGCCATTATGTATTTCTTACAGATTTCGTCTTGTTTTAAATCAGATAGATAAAAAAATAAAAAAATAAACTAGTAAGGTAAAGATTACATTTAAAGGGTTAGTTCACCCAAAAATGAAAATTAAGTAATTAATTACTCACCCCCATGCTGTACCAACCCCGTAAGACCTTCGTTCGTCTTCGGAACAAAAATGAAGATATTTTTGATTAAATTTGAGAGCTGTATAACTACCACATTGGCTCCTAAGGGACTGCGTCTTGACGGCCCAGAAAGTCAATGAAGAAAATGTTTAAATATGGATTAGGATCTGCGGTGGTTCATTTTTTGACTGTGACCGGTAACGTTATGCTTTTGGATGTCTTGTTGTTTCTTGCGTTGCGTTTCACCTGTATGTCTTGAATATAGCCTCCGAACGCCTATTGCAGCCCCTTTTGCCCACTTCTATCGGACACTTTATTTGCTGCTTAATAAAAGTTTGATAACATTTCAGCAGGAAGAGCTGTCACAGCATCAGCTATGCAGAGCGCAGATGAAGTTTGACGGATGTAGCAACAGTAACTAAGGGGGGCGGGGCTTAGCCAAAGGTGAATTCCAAGGAATCCAAGGAATCGATTCACTGAGTACCGGTTCTCGGTTCTCATCCCTATTATAGTAATTAACACCTACAGCTTCACTATTAGTAGAGAGATGCTTGAAGGTAGAATTAATTCACATTCACTGTCTCACATTCAAACTAATTTAATTCGCTCCCTCAATTATGCATTAAAGGGTTAGTTCACCCAAAAATGAAAATTAAGTCATTAATTACTCACCCCCATGCTGTACCAACCCCGTAAGACCTTCGTTCGTTTTCGGAACACAAATGAAGATATTTTTGATTAAATTTGAGAGCTGTATAACTACCACATTGGCTCCTAAGGGACTGCCTCTTGACGGCCCAAAAAGTCAATGAAGAAAATGTTTAAATATCCCAAGTGACTACCGTGGCTCAACTATATGTTTATCAAGCGACGCGAATACTTTTTGTGCGAAAAAACAAACAAAAATAACGAGTTTATTCGACTATTTCTTTTCTTCCTTGTAGGCCAGAACAAGACTTCCTTAGATTTCCACGACGCATGCGCGAGATTTGCGATCTGCTTACACCGCTTACACTACTTCAGATCGCAATTCTCGCGCATGCGTCGTGGAAATCTATAAGGAAGTCTCGTTCTGGCCTTCAAACTTCATCTGCGCTCTGCATAGCTGATGCTGTGACAGCTCTTCCTGCTGAAATGTTATCAAACTTTTATTAAGCAGCAAATAAAGTGTCCGATAGAAGTGGGCAAAAGGGGCTGCAATAGGCGTTCGGAGGCTATATTCAAGACATACAGGTGAAACGCAACGCAAGAAACAACAAGACATCCAAAAGCATAACGTTACCGGTCACAGTCAAAAAAACGAACCACCGCAGATCCTAATCGAGACGGAGGCTGGGACTAACAATATCAGGGAGCAACACTGTTCATGCAAAGCTGGGTAGATCTTTATTCACTTCTATAATCGTTATTACAAAGCAAACGGACTACACGTGTATAACGTTGTATTTATTAGCAGCGTGTGCTAGCGTATCAACAACCGGTATGAGAACCGAAATCATAACCTAAAACATTATAAATGGTCTAACTAACTAGTATAACTTCACAGTAAGGTTAAAAGCAAAAAAGATGTGCTTTTTGATGTTTGAGGGGTTTAGCTTGCACCGACTGAGGACGTCCACACAGTTTAATCCAAAGACGACACTTGTCAGGATTTGACTTCGGTTTTGGGAAGGTAAAAAACGGACACCCCCCTCCAACCTCTCTGGGAAACGCGTATCTGTGTTACAAATGCACAACGTTTAACCATATTTTTGATAAAACTACGACGGTAATAGCCTGCCGAGACCAAAAATATGAGACGCCTGTGTTGAAAGTCAATGGAGCGCTGCGAAAAAGTGTCCGACCTCTGTGGGAGCTCGTTCTTGGCTGCGCTGTGATTGGTCAATCTACATTCTAGGGCGTGGCTTAGCCAAAGGTGAATTACGCTTTATCGGTTCCGCTCCTTGCAAATGCATCACAAGCATGCGTCATGATGCCACGCACACTCTGCGTTGTTTTGGTTCAGAACGCAGCAAATCACATTGAGGCTAAGCGCTCTAAAGTTTGGTTATATTTCACGTGAAAAGATGACAATACGGTCACTTGCAACACTTGTAAAATTTACATTTCATCAAAGGGGGGGGGGGAACTACCTCCAATATGCAGAAATATTCATTTGCAGGACTGCCGCGTGTTTGATACGCTAGCAAACTACTTAGCGACACAAGTGAGTCATTTGTCGTTTTAACTGTTGGGAACGGAGCGTAAACGTGGACTTTAAAGATGTCTTATCCTGTTGCGCCATCTATAGGTCATGATCAGCGACTAGTCGACGTCAAACTTAAAATGTCATGGCAGAGCATTACAGTCGATTAGTGTGTGCAACCGTGCAGCCCCTTGTCCGAATACATTGGGCCAGGTTCACTAAACAAGGCTGTGTTTCCCAAAAGCATTGTAAGCCTAAATTGATCGTAGAGACCATGTGGCAATTTTTCTACAGTCAACTTAGACTTAGGATGCTTTAGGTAATGCAGCCCAGGGCAAATTAGCCTGTGAGTGCAAATTAAAAAAGCACAAATTGGAGTGAAAAGTTCAAATTAAAGAACACAGACGCAGCCGGATCATGATGACCAATGCAATCTACCTAGAGCAGCACAAATTACTGCATATAGCAATATGCTAAAAACTCATAACACATAACAATGCCCTGCCCAAACAACCACATACTGTTGCTGGCAACTACCTGACACAATGGAAAGTGCATGGCAACATGTAAAAACACAAACGCACACACAAAACACATTATAACTCCTTAGAACAGCCATAGACAGACACACATTTTATTTAGGAACTTTAAAATCTAGTTAGGGTTTTTACTGATTAAAAAAGTCTGATCATTTAGAAAAGTAGGCTACACACCATGACGTATTACATTCTAAAAAGCCATCTTTAATTCCACAACCAAACAATAGGATAACAGAAGAAAATCTAAAGTCATCTTTCTGAAGCTGACCTCACCTGTGGTAAATGATTCACATTGTACACTAAATTGGGGATATCTTGTTCAGGAAGCAATTTTTCTCCAATTTACTGAACATCTATTATGAATAATATGTTTGTTTTCAGTCACTGTTACATGAATCACAATATACAAGTATACATGTGATGGAATAAAATGGTAAATGTCCAGGAGAAAGAGAAATTCAGAATGTAAAATAAGGAAAATTTGTTGATAATGCTAAGTACTGCTGTCTGACTCAATGTTTGGTATAATCAGAGTTGTTGCAAACACAACACAAAAGCATAACCCAAAACAAACGAAGTTGAACAATCTGGGGGTTTGAACACGGCAGGGTCTCTCATTCCAGTTAAAAATCCAATTAAAGTTCCTGATTATTAAAATAAATTCATTTCAAATCCAAACTCATGAATTAAAGTATTTCAGTGCAATTGGCACTTGAAGCAAGCCAAATCCAAATCCGAAGCAAGCCAAATTCACCAGATTTGAAAATTTGAACACAGAAATATGTAATTTAAAGTGTAATCAATAAAATGAATGAATCAGAGTCATGCAGTTCTGTGGTCATTTGTGGTTGTGAGCCATTGCTCTGATGTAAGAGGAATCTCATTCGTCTCTGCTGGCAGTCTGCCCAGCGGTTCTGGTTCAGTACTGATTTTCTATCGATCTTCTGCCTCTTTCAGAGCTCACAAGACACTACGATAAGTCTCGCTGGACCCCCCAACCATCTTTCTGTTTTTAGGGCCCTGCTTTTTGCCCTGGGGACTGAATGTGTGTTAAATAATTCCTGGCTGGTCATTGATATAGGATCTGTCAATTGGAGATCTCTCTTCTCTCCTTCATTTGGGACATTGATTTAAGCCAGGTGAAAATCTGTCTCTCTAAATAATTTGTATTGCTCCTCTGTCTTTGGGACATCCTCATTTTCTTTTCATCCGATTAGAGACCTGGCACAGCTCAAAGGACATAACTATAGGTTACTTGATGCCGAAGTGTTCCCAGAGATTTCAACGTAATAAGCAGCTCTATTATTCAAAAAAGGCCTCATCACAATGCTTGGTATCAAAACCAGAAACTATGCATGGCTAGGAACAATAGAAAGAAAGAAAGAAAAAAAAAACATTATTTGAGCATACTATTTGTTGATATACTGTTTCTCGTTGCATTTGCAAAAAGGAAAAGCAGATATTTCACAAGATTATACAAAGCTGAACGTCACACAAAGGTATTCAGCCCTGAATCTACAACCAGCTACATAATGGCATCCTGCAGACTTCACAGATATTATTACAGACTAACTTTTCTGCACAAAACAAAAAATTATTTTATTATTTATCACTCTCATTTTTTTACCAAACGCATATGCTGTTATTTTTTCCCATAGTACAAAAAAACGTAAAACCAAACAAACACTGAAGTATCTGACCATACGACTGTCAGTCAGTATCAAACCCTAAAAACAACAAAAAATGAAATCAAAAGTAGACTATAAATGGATTTCTCGGACGTCATCACTGCTTGCGCACGCAACTAGGAGGCAAAAAAAAAAAGACGTGTTTCGTGGTTTTGTGTAGTAGTCCAGTTGCATAGTTGTGGTGTCAGTAACATAAAGAAGCGTGACGTAACTTATATAAAAGCAAATTCGGGCTGTCTAGTAGATGCTGGACTGTTAACATTGGCTATTACATTACTAGCCTAACATGATAATTCTTACATATATCACAGTAACACTGCAAAATTACAGAGAGACAAACAGATCCAACTAAAATCATGTTTTATTGAGTCAGCAGTTATATAAAAACAATACAAACAATAAGGAAAGCTTCAATACTTAAGGTTGTTGCAGTAGCGGACCAGCTCACCA
The DNA here is from genome assembly GCF_016745375.1 of Pimephales promelas. The sequence goes on from NW_024121099.1 coordinate 26,385,249, forward strand.
ATATAAATTCCTGCCTCAGGTATGAACTCTGTAATGTTTGTTACATTTTTATCAGGAAAAGGTTCATAGTCTGCGTGGTCTTTTGTACCTACGAGAAGCGGTCTACGATCCCGATAACCATTGGGCCGAAGAAGCCGGTGGGCGAGAGTGGGGCATTGAGGAAAACAGCCCGCTCGGACTCCCTAATGCCGGCGAACTGTTTGCTGTTCGCTTGCTTCGACGGCGACAGGATCTCAAGATCCAGTGATGTGAAGAGCTTTGCTGAAGAGATAAGAGTTCAGAGTTCACCCTGTTGAGCCCTTCTTTATACAATAACCACACTCATCATCATTGATTATGACGTCACACAGGGCTCACCGGTAGGCTGCTGCAGCTGCCACATGACAGCCAATGAGCACGCTTATACAGTCTGCTACGGTCTTCTGTCAATAAATAAAAAATTAAGGATAATTTTTTGGCTTCAGATCTCGAGAAAAGATGACTTTACGCGAGAACTGAACTGAAGTAGTTGAAGGAGATCGCAATTCTCATGCATGCGTCGTGGAAACTATTGAAGTCTCGTCTCAGGCCAACAAGGAAGAAAAGGAATAGTCGAAAAAGTCGTTATTTTTGTTTGTTTTTTCGCACAAAAAGTATTCTCGTCACTTGATAAACTTACAGTTGAGCCACTGCAGTCACATGGAATATTTAAACATTTTCTTCATTGACTTTCTGGGCCGTCAAGTGTCATTCCCTTAGGAGCCTACAGTATGTGCAGGGGCGAAAATTTCATCAAAATGTTGGGGGGGACAATAAACATAACAATTCTCAAGAGCAAATTTTGAAGGGGACACCAATAATACAGGCAAAAAAAATACAGAGGAAAGCCTGTAGAAAGCATGGAGACCATTTCATTATACTTCTTAAAATTTCTTTCTGGTTTAAGCCAGCGGCGAATCTGTTTACATACTCTCCTCACGCAGCGCAGCGATTTCATTTCATTCATTGACTCATTCTTTAACTATATTAAATGATATAAACCAACTAAATCACAGTGAAAGCGTTAGAATCTAAATGCACAGCGCACCCGGACTTTCTCATCAGTGTATGGCCAGCAATATTGTAATGTTTAATGACATGAAGATAGTGTCTGTTATTATTGTACTGTACAATTAAATACAATCGTTGCTGAGTCTGCGGTCTGAAAACTTTACCTCAGATCACCCGTTAACTGAATGAATTGAGAATCTCACCTAAAAAGTCCAATAACATCAGCAATTGTCATTCAAGCAGCTGATTTCTGTAAATAAATGCATATTGCAGCATAGGGCGAAGTCAGGATCCGTCAGCACCGATTTGAGACAAAAATAATTTAAATTGTATATAAAACTACGTAAATGGCGCTCTGTGGCGCAGCAGGGTTTTGAACACGGTCCTGAGCCGTTGCTGGGCGCCGCGGACAGACGCCGAACGGCGCCGCCGGTATGTGTAAACTCATAGAGAATAATGTGTTCGAATTTTAAAGACGATGCGCTGCGCGACGCGCCGCTACGCTTCTCGTCCGGTGTGCGACCTACTTTACTGGAGTTCCACAACTATTCAAACACTATGTTTTTCTCTCCCGCCACCGGAATGTGCGTGTCTGAGGTAAAAGGGACGGAGGCAGTAGACCAATGCACTGTGAGGCAAGGGAGGGGGGTCTCAAAATGTTTAGAACGCCTTTTTCGTAATTGCCCCGTTTGCATTTGTGTTATTTTATTTCTTAATTATTTTAAGAATATATCATTACATTATTTACAATACACATATTTTAATGGTTTTTTTCGGGGGGACAACCCTCAGATAGGGGGGGTCCTGACCCCCCCCGACCCCCCGCGATTTCCGCCTATGAGTATGTGGTAGTTATACAGCTCTCAAATTTAATCAAAAATATTTTCATTTGTGTTCCGAAGATGAACGAAGGTCTTACGGGGTTGGTAAAGCATGGGGGTGAGTAATTAATGACTTAATTTTCATTTTTGGGTGAACTAACCCTTTAAGAGAACACTTCGGCATTGTGCTGGGTGTATGATAGGGCCCAAAGTCAGGAATATGCATGTGATCTAACAAGACAACCTTTTGAAGTCTTCATCTCATGTGAATGTACATCATTTTAAACGAAAAAAGCATATTCAATACTATTATGACTCAACAATGACTGTGTATACATTTAATACTTGTTAGATTCCCATGCTTTTCCAGGACTTTGGTGTAGTTTACATAATTTCCATGCCACTGTTCACCTCACAAAAGAAGTGAAGGTAATATAACACATTTAAATGATACACTCTGCAATTAAATCAGAAACTGCTCACGGTGAATCCATTATTAGGCCTTCAAGTGGTGCGGATAATGATACCTCACTAACCATTTGAAGGCAATAACACATATCCAGAATGTGGTAATGCTTTACAATCTGGCTGTATTGATCAAACACATCATATTCTAGCAGTTTAAATGTTGTGCAAACTCTAGTTTAGAGACATTTTCTAAATAAATATTGGGACATTTTATTTTTATTATTATTAGTGGTGCTTGCTGAAAGCAAGGCAACACTATTACTATTGTGTTTTTTGAGTCGGCCCAAAAGTTTGACGCGCTACTCCTCCCGCAGTTTTTGTCACACACCCATGAATGAGGTCTCAAAACGTGCGGAATATTCGGGAATGGTGTGCTATGACTTTTCTAAGCGATCGGGGGTACGATGTTCGCCCGAAGGGCGAACATATTTCCCAAAAATCCCATAGACTTAACATTGCGACAAACTTTGACGACTCATAGCTCCGAGCGAGAATTTCACAGAAGCCTGCGATTCACCACATTTGAAGAGGCTGACAGGCTCTGTAAGAACATACCTCACAATGGGGTAAAAGTTGCACCCCTGGGGGGCAGGAGCTGCCCAAACTTTCCCCCATTGACCCCAATGTTATTTATTATTTTTTTTTTTTTTTTTCAACTTCCGTGCGTTTTTTGGCACGCTACTCCTCCCGCAGCTTTTGTCACAGACCCATGGGTGAGGCGTCAAATCGACCGGCTTATTTAGGAGAGGTGTGCTATGACTTTTCTAAGCGATCGGGGGTACGATGGTCGCCCCAGGGGCGAAAAACGGCCAAAAAAAATCCCATAGACTTAACATTACGACAAACTTTGACGAGTCATAGCTCTGAGATCGGATTTCGCAGAAACCTGTGATTTACCACATTTGAAGAGGGTGACAGGCTCTGTAAGAAAATACCTCACAATGGGGTAAAGGTTGCACCCCTGGGGGGCAGGAGCTCCCCAAATTTTTCCCATTGAAAATTTTCTAGTATAGCATTTTACTATTCCAGGAAAAAGTTTGGAGCACTCCTACGACCACAGTTTTTGTCACAGACCCATGAATGAGGCATCAAATCGTGCGGCCTATTGAGGAGAAGTGTCCTATCACTTTTATCAGAGATCGGGGGTACGGTGTTCGACCCAGGGGCGAACAAATTTCCAAAAAATCCCATAGACTTAACATTGAGACAAACTTTGACGACTCGTAGCTCCAAACAAGGATTTCGGACAAATGTGAGATTTGCCACATTTAAAGAGGCTGGCAGGCTCTTTAAGAACATACCACACAATGGGGTAAAAGTTGCACCCCTGGGGGGCAGGAGCTGCCCAAAGTTTCCCCATTGACTTACTATGGTGAAGGACGTCCCATCAAATGCATGTGTTTTTCCTACTATGGTAAATTGCATAGGGATTTTGTATTGAACATAGCTCTGGATCAGAGTGTCATAGAGACAAGGGGGCGGGCTCATTTTACTCAGATGACCAATCAGTCTCTCAGGATCATTGTGAAGCTATTAAGCCACGCCCTAGCAACCATTTAGAGCACCTTAGCAACAACTCCCATAGACTTCCATTGAAAGAGATCAAATGGATATCTCAGGATATAAGTGTCATAGAAACATGAGGGTGGGCTCGTTTGACTTGGGCAAGCAAACAGCCAATCCTGAATCACCTCAACACTTACTGGCAACGCCCTAGCAACCATTGTAGAGCACCTTAGCAACCAAAATCCAAAGAGGGATATCTTCCATTCTGAATGTCATAGAGGCATGGGAGTTGTATTATATCATTCATACTGACAAGCAGCCTTTGGAGATTCATGATTGGCAGCTGCCAAGCCACTCCCTAGCAACCAAACAGAGTACCCAGCAACCATTTTGCAAGACCTATATCTCTGCATCAAAACATCGTATAGAGATGGGGGTTGGTTTATACATTCACATTGACTTTGGAGCTTCATGATTGGCAGCTGCCAAGCCACTCCCTAGCAACCAAACAGAGTACCCTAGCAACCGTTTTGCAAGACCTATATCTCTGCCTCAAAACATCGTATAGAGATGGGGGTTGGTTTAAACATTCACATTGACTTTAGAGCTTCATGATTGGCAGCTGCCAAGCCACTCCCTAGCAACCAAACAGAGTACCCTAGCAACCATTTTGTAAGACCTATATCTCTGCATCAAAACATTGTATAGAGATGCTGGTTGGCTCTTTTTACTCATGCTAGCAAACATGACTTGCTACATGCTACACATGCTAGCAGAGAATAGCTACATGCTAATATTGATTAGCTAAGTGCTAAATCATGCCAAGAAAATGCTACAAACTTCATAGTAACCATCTGTGACAACTACCAACCACCTATACCAGAACATCCTAGCAACCTCCTAGCAACAACCTAGCAACCACCCAGAACACGCTAGCAACACCCTAGCAACCACCCAGAATACCCTAGCAACCGCCTTACAACACCATAGCAACCACCCAGAACACCCTAGCAACCACCAAGAACACCCTAGCAACCACCCATAATACCCTAGCAACCACCTAGCAACACCCTAGCAACCACTCAGAACACCCTAGCAACTGCCTAGCAACACCCTAGCAACCACCCAGAACACACTAGCAACCACCTAGCAACACCCTAGCAACCACCCAGAATACCCTAACAACCGCCTAGCAACCACCCAGAACACCATAGCAACCAGCCATAACACCCTAGCAACCGGGTGGTGAGTTTTGCCACTGCAAGCACCACTTCACATTTTCCTCTGGAAATGTACATTCTAGTTATTATTATTATTATAAATCAATGTAATATTTTACATTAAAACCTTTTAAACTTTGCTTTGCGTCTTATTTCTTATCTTTACGATTTCAGTATACCTGTCTACACGTGATATTCCGTCTCACTCTACAAAAAGCTCCTCATTGGACCCAGAACGAAACCAACACTCATCTCATGTAGGAAAACACCTCAATCTCAGAGGAGCTCGGAGCAATGGGCTGTAGAAAAATGATCATGATACATGTTCCTGGAGAGCATAGCTTTAGAAATAGCACATTCGATAAACGGTAAAAGAGATAGGACGGAGACATCACAATATTGATGACTGACATTTACAGCAGCTAATGGGGCTTTAGACATCAAGTTAGTTTCAATAGAGATGAAAAAAAAAGATGAATTGAACTGTTACATCATTTAAGCCATTTTAGGCACAAAGTTCGATTGGTTACCTTAGGCAAACCACGTTTATGTGTGGTTTTATTGGATGTGTGGTGAATTATAATAGGTGTTGTATTTGTTTTGTGTAATTCTGTCATTTAAACAATCAACTTTTATTCAAGATACAAAGGTCCATAGAGTCAGTACAGATATATAAATAAATAACAATACAAAACAATTAAAAATGATGCAGAAGAGGCATCATTTATAAAACATATACAGCTTTCGGGTCCAATGTTTCAAAAAGCAAGATGTATATCATTATTCACTCACCAATGTTTTTCCAAACCAGTATGCTTCATGCAGCTCCTTTCATACAGACATATTATACGAATTTGTACGAGTGAGTACGAGGAGGCTAGTTTAGGGGGTCAGGGGTAGGTCATTCTAACACAGTCTCATCCCAAATCGTCATATAACTGACGTTTTGGGACGTATTTTGACCATACGTCAATATCCGCCTTTTTAGGGCCCCCTTAAACGTCGGTAGATGGCGATCCCGGGCCGTCATACAACTGACGCTTTACCTTTAACGTCAGTTAGGTGACGGGTTAGGTTTAGGGTTAAGTTTAGGTATGGGGTAGAGTTAGGATCCCATAACCTCATCTACCGACGTTTAAGGGGGCCCTAAAAAGGCGAATATTGACGTATGGTCAAAAGACGTCCCAAAACGTCAGTTATATGACGATTTGGGATGAGACCGGGTTGGTCATTCATACGAACTGGCCAACTCGTAAAATATATACAATTCAGCAAAAATCGTACGAATTAGCCGAATTATGTACTAATTGATCGTTAAACTGATGAAGTTGCCTCAAAATGTCTCCTTATGTAACAGTTACATAGACTAGATGGAAGACTTTATAAGTTGTGGCAATTTCAGTAATCAAACTAGCCAAAAGAAAAACAAATGTATTGGTTATATTTTCACACTTTTTCTGTGAAATAATGCTGCGTAGCTCCATTCGCCCTTCTGTTCCTATCATGCACAGTGTTTCTCTTTGAGATGCACTGCAGACCTGCTGTTCGGAGAAATATGCCAGTGTAAAAATGATCAAGCGCAGCTAAGTGCTCCCTTCTAACCTCCCCCGAATCGAGTGCATCCATTATCACTAACCTTGACCTTTCCTTGCTGCGTTCTCACTGTCAGATATCAGTCTATGCATGCATGGTGCATGTTAACCGTATGGTAATCGAGAGCAATAAAGACAAGTGGCAATGCTAAGTTTGCGTGAGGTTCTTCAAACTCCACCGGTTTAATACATCGCTGTCGAACGGTTTCCTTCTTTGTGTAGTATTCTCAGATAGCGTTTCTGCACAGCACGAGCTCTTAAAGCTGTCACAGAATGACTGTGATAAATGATTGCACTGCACTAATAAACTGAGGATGTCTTTTATAGAACGTCTCCACCTGCACAAATGTTCAACACCTCCTCTCGTTTTCACCTACAGACCTAAACCGGTGACATACCCATCCAAGATTCATTTGGTATAGATAGTTTTTTTTTTTTTTTTCTTCACTTTACTCCACAGCATGTTGTGCCCTTAAGGTGCTGTAACATTTACAGATGTTGTACGCCTGGATGCTATTATTATATAGTAAAACGAGTTTAATAACAAACACAATGTACTATTGGCCAGTCTGAATGGCAATGTCAAAATAAGACAAACTGTGCAAAAATTATACAAATAGCATGAAATTATATATATATATTTTTTTTTATCGTGGCAGCTGTTTGCATGTTCCCCAGAATTTTCATGCATTTTCTTTTCTAATGACAACATAGGCTATGTCTACATTAATCCGGATACATTTGAAAAAGGCGTATTCGTTTAAAAACGCTCCCTGTCCACACTAGCGTTTTCTGACGTTTCAGTGTGGATGAGAAACTTCTAAAGTCACCTTACTGCGCATGCGTGAAACCTCACAAAAGCTCACCGAGATGATACAGATGGAAAAAATAAATAATAAAGTTATCATGCAATTCTTCTAACAGGATAATTTTATTAAGCAAAATATCTCACCATCACCGATTCGTCCAGGTCGCACTCAGTCACCATATGTTTGGTCTGAAACGCAACCGCTCTCATGTATTGCCGCAGGACAGCAAAAATGAGTACATTTTGTGCCATCTGTGCAGGACTGTGATATGAAGAATGTGCAAGTAACATATTTTAGCATAAGTGTAAAAGTGAATAGCACATAACAGGCACAATACCGGTAAACATGAATATCTATTGGTACAACATGGATCACATGACTAAACTTACATCATCATTTTCAAATACCTCCGGCTTCACAGTCAACACTACAACACGGAAATGGCGTTTTCAAATTTATTCACTTTGGAGAGCGTTTTCCAAAAGCTAAGTTTTCATTGACTTACACATTAATTATGCATTTAAATGTTACATATTATGCCACTTTTCACAAGATGTAATATACATCTATGGAGTCCCCAGAACATAAGCGTAATTTGCGGGTGGGTCCCCACCACTTTTTGCCAGGGTCAATATTGTCTCCACCATTTTTGAAACATCACATGGCACGGATGTACCAATAAAAATAAATAAACATCTGCAGTTAGCAGAGCATTCACTCAGTTCATTTGTAAAATAAGAGGCGATCTAACGCTGAAATGTGTCGTTTTTGAAATCAAGTGATCAAAGTGCTCGTTGCTGCTGCGATCAGTGGTGCGGAAACTGTGTTCTCTTGTGGCCAGCGCACAGTCTTCACTCGGACACACGCCTCAATCCGTTGCAGAGACTCTCTATTCATTCTGGTGAAATCACCAAGTAAAATGCACTCAAACGTGTCCCTGCTTGATGTAGAACCACTGATAAACATAATCGGTTTTAATGAGAGAAAAAAAATAAAAAACTTTATGAGTGCGGATTAGAACCCAGAACCTCTGACACACTTGGCAAAAGTTCTGCCACTGAACCATTAAATTGCATGAATATAGAGAGCCTAAGTCCCACCCCTCCGCTTCTGGCTCATGGGACCTTATTTCATAAAAAAATATGAATGGTAGTCTATGGCGAGAGACAACTTATCTTTTTATTCCGTCTGAACTGTGCCCTCAATTACACATATGATGTTTGTCAATTTAAAAGATAATTCTGAAAGTCAAAAACGTCGCAGTTTGTCATACAACAGCAGAGTAACATTTAGTTTTATGTGAAAATCGCTCTGTGAACTACATCTCTCGGGAAGCGAAACGAGATCCGCTGCTCGTGTGTGTTCAGTCTGGTACAAAACACCCAGGTAGGACGGCGTAACGTTACGATTATAACGTAAGACTATAGAAACAATGACAGACAGCCTCAGTAAAATTAGCTTCATTCATTGAGAGAAACTGTGCGCCTTTGGGGTTTGTAGTCTTTGTAATTACGTATTTTCACAGTCTTATACCTCAACGGTTTTACATCAAACTGCGACTTTCTTTACTTTAAAATGTATCTTTTAAATTGACAAACATCATATGTGTAATTCCAACGCATTCTCATCCTTTAACGTCATATAGAGCGCTATATGACAAAACGGCGCTATACTACGCTAAAGGCACCCGTTATCGTTAATATAACACGTGCTGTGAGGGCTAAGTTTAGGTGTGGGGTAGGGTGTACGTGTCATATTCACGCTAAAGGATTTATAACGTCTTGGGTTCGCGTGTTATATTAACGATAATGGGTGCCATGTGCGTAGTATAGCGCCGTTTTGTCATATAGCGCTCTATATGACGTTAAAGGATGAGAACGGGCTGGTAATTCAGGGCACAATTCAAACGAGATCAAAATATTTGTTGTCTCTCGCCATTGACTACCATACAATATTTTTCCGAAATAAGGTCCCATGGTGGTTGACCGGAAGGGGAGGGACTTATGCTCTCTATCGATGTCGGATCTATGTATTTCTTCACATGAAAATTCTCGGCAACAACACATATTGGATCTCATTAAACCACAAATTAAACACAATGTACTATTGAAACCGATTGCTGGACAACGTTAGGTTATTGTACATAGTTATGATTTTTGATTTAGCATTGTATTACCACTGTATTAATAAAATAAATATTCGTGCTATCTGTATATGTATATATATATATAAAAAAAAACATTAGCAATGAAGGATGTAGGGCACTTTTCAGTGACAAAAACACATACCTGTCTGCAGCTTTGCAGCACAATATTTTTATTTATTTTTTTTCTGAGAAGGATGCCAATCATGTATTTAAATTTGCAAACAATAGCAGCAGCAACAACAATAAAACGTGAATGTGCTTTTAAAAATTAAGTCATGTTTTTGTTGAGGAGACTCGGCATAATTGCACATCACATCCCTAACATGCTCATAAAGCTCCTTAATGCAATTAGCAGGTTAAAAGCATCTGCCAGGACAGATGATGCTCAGAGATGCAGACCTATCCTGAACGTGAATGGAAATAATCAGCCATTCAACCAACATTTGAATATGTGTACCCAGGGAAAAAATAAATAAATACCTGATGTTTGAAAGCAGTGTCCTTCAAATGACTGCTTCCTCGTGACTAAAGATGTTTGACAAGCAGATAGATTGTGTTTATCTTTCAAAACAAGTCTGCTGGTGTGAATGAACTCAAATTCAAATGTGTACATCAAATGATAGACCCACAAACCTGCATTCAAATTCAATAAATCCAGTTTAATTATGTGATATGTAAGTGCCATTAAGATTAAGTCACTATAGAAAAATAAATAAATAAATAATTTAGCCCTACTTGACAGTCAGGAAGTGACAAGAAATCTGCGAGTTCTGTCAAGCCTCAATCCACATGTTATAACAATTTTAATTTGCAAAGCTACTTCCCTTCATGCACCGTTAAGTGCTTTATCTATGAGCCTAATCTCTTTGCAAGAATCACTGATGTCACCGAAAACCGACATTTCCTGAATCACAAAGAGCACGGGATATCAAATTAATATCCCCGGAGCGTTAACAAGAATACTAAAGAACTGAATAAAAAAAAAACGAATAAAAAAAAAAAAAACTAAACAGTTCGAGCTCATTAGAGTTAACATTAGATTATGAAGAAATGATCAGTGTGTTTGCATGTGAGATTCTCTGGTTTTTGCATTTTGATGATCTCATTTTCATCAACCAGCGATTCATTTATCAAACAATCTATTATGTTCTATTAGTGAATACCTTGGGAAATTAATCGTTAATTTGGAGTCAATTTAGATTCAAATTTAACTTGCATGACAAACGACGGTATTCTTCGGCCATCATTCGACCTGGAAGGCAATACGACTGATTGTGCTACTGGCATTGCTCAAGTCACACCATGTGTTCGCAGCATGTTTAATGTTCCACAAGCCAAGCTTCATCTTTATTTTACATGTTAGGCTATGTCTCAGTTGTCCGTGAAGGTATCAATCAGAAGCTCATGCAGTCAGGATGAAATGTTATGAGTGGTAATTGGTGTGCTGACCCTGAGATTCTCACTAGGAGATCACACACTTCACATGCTCTGTCCATATGCGTGCTACATGAAACACTGTTTAAAAAAACAAATGCTGCAATGTGAAGAGTGACTTTTTTTTTTATAAAAAAAAAATCTCAGTACTATCTATCTACTATTTTCTCAGAGTTTAATATCTGTTTGTCTAAACTATTGTAGAAGAGATACATAAATAAATAAATAAATACATAAAAACCCTGGGCAGACAAACTGAAATGAATTAAATTAATAAATAAAAATAATCATATATATATATATATATATATATATTAAAAAAAATTAAAATAAAAAGCCATAAAAATAATCAAAGCAGTAAAACTAAAAATTAAATTAAACAATGAATACAAATAATCCCGTAGTATGTGACCAAATCTTTTCAAATGCAGCCGTTAGATTTTTCTATTCACATGTTCTGCTGGGCTTTTTTGTATATTTATTTTTTTCCTGGAAAACAGAATAAAAGAAATCAGTGCTGCTTCAGTTTGAGAACAGTTTCCAAAAATAATATGTCGGTTAGTATTGAAGAGATGAAGCGCATGACAAGAAAGCCTGCTTGAACACAAAAGTGAGTTTCCATTCTTCACTGGCATATGGCTACAAATATATATATATATATATATATATATATATATATATATAATTCTAATGTAATACACACGTTCAACACAATCCAGTTTCTCTTTTGGTCTTGACAGGAAATGGTTTTCTTCACAGAAAATTAATCTTATTTCAGAATAACCAAGCGTACTATGTAAACAAAGGTATCCATTTTGAAAAGAACTCAATTATCCCTCATACATCTTTGAATTTGATTTCCAACTCCCCTTCGTTGTACTCAAGAGTACGGTGGGAGTGAAGCAATTTATACTGTGTGGAACTAATATCAGAGATGGAAAAAAAAAAAAGAGATGAAATGAATCGCTAGTAAAATGACGAATACTTTCCTGATGATGAGGAACAAATCGCGTTAATGAGATATGCCAGATCAGGAAGAAAAAAAGAAAAACGTCACATTAGGCTGTGATATTAAAGAGATTGCTAGCCCCAGTTGCATGTCTGTTTGCTAGTCCTCATTTATATTCCTTGTCTGTTGCGTTTCTGCTAATTGCAGGCATCAAAATACATACTAATAGCAGTATAGTGCAATGAAAGAGTTTTTAATTATTCATACTTTAGACTGGGGATGGTTTGACTCCAAGACCCCTTGATCTTAAACTTGTAATGCCGTTCAAACCAATTAATTTTACCAAAACAGGAAACATTAACCAACATTTATCTGGTTTTTAAAAGTGTTCACACACTCATGACCGCAGTAAATTAAGCCTCATGTAATAACAGGGTTCATACTTTAATATCAATTAGGGATTGAAATTATTATGGTTTTACATCAATATCTGGTGGAAGCTTTCCATTAGCATTCATCTCAAAGGCTAACACATTCTAACCCCCAACTTGTCGCATATTGATGCTCTGTTGACCCCCATGTGTCACTCTTTAATGGACATTGCTTTCAATAAGACACCTTTGCCATCAATACACGGACACGATGGGCATGGAAATTTTATCCCCATGACGAAATATATATTGGTGTAAAATTTTGCTATTATGACATACATGTTGGGGTTTGATTTGTATTTCAATCCACCTGCATAATTGTATTCACATTTATTAGATTTTTTTTTTTATCTTTACATGTTTGAGCATGCAATCCTAAACCTACAATATAAAGCATGTGAAATAACAGGCATACATGACTACAGTCACAATTTATTCAAAAAGATCAAATATTCCAAGTGTTCCCAGGGCAAACTATCGATTTGTGTGAGGAACAGACTTCAAAGTGATCACCGCCATAAAGCTCATAAAGATCCTGACACTTTCAAAAATCGCCGCCAGAAGAAGCATTATGTCAGCTTTGATTGTGAAATGGCATTGGCACTCATATGTCTCATGACTAATTGTGTCACGCTAAAGTTTGTGCTTGTTGTATGGGATGAAGGGATTTTTTTTTTATCAGCTGAGAACTTCTGAAGTGTTCATAAAACGTGTAAAGGAGTCGAAACAGCGGCCAGAATGTTTCTTTTGCACAAAAATGAAGATGCGGTTCTGATAAACTGTAATGGGCAATGTAGCTCATTTGACAAGAAAAAAAAGAAGAAAAAAAACAGGTCTGCTTTACCATTCTGTCCTTTTTAGGGTTCCATCTTGTGACATCACGTCATGTTTTTGGTTCGTTTACATGTCTTTGGTCTGTGTTGTGTCCATGTTGCCTTTCATATGTCAGTCGAGGAATGTTTGAAAGCCTCCATCCTTCTAAATAAATGAGCCAATCGACAATGTGAAATGACTTGCCTTAAAGGGACTTATATTTATCATTACAATATATATTATACATGAAATAAAAGCTTGTGCTTTCTGGGTTTTTGTCCGCTTGATTTGATCTTTTGTGTATAAGACACAAACTTTTGTGTATAGCCTAATGAATTCATAAAGAGCACCATCACATGCATCACATGAGTGTGGTCACCCACAAGCAGAAATATAAATTTGCCTGTGAATTGTACATAACAATATAACAGATGTTTGGCCTTATGTGCCAATTGTGAAACGTAAAATCACTTGCCAACTCCATGTGGGTTTATTACTGTATGTGCTGCAACAGATACAATTATAGACACACTATAAGAGCATTACACCAACACAGCTCCAGTAACTCAAATGATTCAACAAACATTGATTCCCCCACATGGCTGGCTATAACACGAATCAATGTTCTGCTTCATCATTCTGCACAAGAGACAGAAAATATCATTACGAACTCAACAATACCCATCATAAATATGACATTATTGAGATTGTGTGAGGTAGCTAATTCCAAGACTGTTTCATACCACACGGCTCATTAAAGGAACGGGCTTCAACGGCAGTAAGCTCTATCGACCAAATTTATATTGATGTGCATTAGTACAGAAAATAATTTTGACTCATTCCTCAGTTTTAAACAGTATAGGAAGGTCATGCAGGGAGTAACAATTAAAATAAACACTCTTATAATAATACAGCCACAATACTTAAAGGGATAGTTCACTTTGAAATTAATTAATTAGGTCAAACCGTTCTTGTCTGTCAGTCATATAATGCAGGTCTATGGTCACCACCTCAAAGAGCATACAAAGAGATGTCCAAATTAAACTTGATTTAATTACTCGTAAATGCAAGTACACATTGATGGCCTGAGACAAGAAACGAGCGTTGTGTGTGAGAAAAAGAACAGTATTTATACACAGCCACGTCCAAGTGATCTGAAGGCACGGGTGCTTCGGTCTGTGCAAGCGCTGGAAAGTGCCGGAAGTGATCATTTCCGGTTTCAAAGCTTAAGCCTAGTCCTATGCTAAAATGAATGTTTGAGCTGATTTAAGTGAAAGCAACTTGCACTGATATATCTTGCAATATGTCAGTGCATTGTTTTGTCTCGAAATGCACACCAGTAATGTTTTTTTGTTTTTTTTTCTAAGGCATGTTTATAAAAGCTACTTAAATGCCCTAATCGACCTAAACCTAATTCCTGGCTTAATCTCAATCTAAAACCGTGGACTAAGTGAGGGCTCGGGGAATTGTTATTTGGAAGTATTGCAATATTTTATCTCACATTTTTTATCTCTCATATTTTATCAACACTGTATCCATATTCTCATTGCCAAAACCAGCATTTTTAGTGTCTTTTTGGTAACACTTTATAATAACTTCACGTTGATAATCATTAGTTAAGTATGAGTAAACAGTTAATTCATCATTCATAAAGTATTAATAGACATTAATAAGTATATACATACAGCTATAAATACTGTCTTCATGATTTAAAAGCATATCTATAATTTCTTTAATAATAATAATAATAATTTAGTATTTTCATCCTTTATTTATGATCAATTTATCATTTCTAAATGAAGAATTGCATTTTTTATAAACCAGTTATTTAAGAGTTTTCAGTGATTCATAAGATTACGTGTAAGTAAATGATTAATAAACTATTTAAATGTACATTCATACATCTTATTATTCAGACATATAGTGATGGTTACTGATTGTGTTAATAAATGCTTTATTAACATGTATTGATGCTGTAATTCAGGGTTAATTCTTTAAGTATTAAGTTATAACAGCCCATTCTCACTCCCAAGGCGTCACCTAACTGACGCCTTGGGAAGCATTTGGACATGCTTCAATATCTGACGCTTTAGGCGCCCTTTAGCGTCAGTTAGATGACGCCCTGGGATCGCGTGTACCCTACCCCCACCCCACACCTAAACCTAACCGCGTCCTCTAACTGACGCTTTCCTTTAGCGTCAGTTAGATGACGCCGTAGGATCGCGTCATGTAAGTGACGCTAAAGGGCGTCTAAAACGTCAAATATTGAAGCATGGTCAAAGGTGACGCCTTGGGGTGAGAATGCGTTGGTTATAAAACTAAGTTTGTGAGCTCATCAAAAGTGAGGACTAATTAGGTCTTCCATGCATTTCTTTTTTTTTCAAACTTTGTAAGTGAATGGGGTACACGGACTGTTTGGCTAGTGACATTCTTCAAAATATCTTCATTTGTGTTCAGCAAAAGAAAGAAATTCAGACAGGTTTGAAAAAAAATTGAGGGTGAGTAAATTATGACAGAAATTAAATTTTTGGGTGAACTATGCCTATAATATTTTTTGGGAAATGTGATTCTCTCACAGAGGAAATATGTAAGCTGAGTAAAGGTATTGTACCAATAAAAGCAATGCACAATTCTTGTTTGTTTTATTATTATTAGTAGTAGTTGTAGTATTATGTATGAATTAAATGGTATTTTGTTTTCATGGTGTTACTTATTGTTTAGCACTTTTTATGTCACTGCAGCACAAATAACTGTCCTTTGCTAACAAATCAAGTTGAAAGTATTTCTTCAACCTTTGAATGGTAGTGAGTATTACCAGCCTGTTAGCGTCACATAAAACGCTATATGACAAAACAGCGCTATACTACGCACATGGCACCCTTTATCGTTAATATAACACGCGAACCCAAGACGTCATAAATCCTTTAGCGTGAATATGACACGCAGACCCTACCCCACACCTAAACTTAGCCCTCACAGCACGTGTTATATTAACGATAATGGGTGCCATGTGCGTAGTATAGCGCCGTTTTGTCATACAGCGTTCTATATGACGCTAAAGGATGAGAATACGTTGGTATTACACACACTGTCGATAGAACTAAATGTTTTAAACCTGGAATATTCCTTAATCTGTGTTTGACGATCAACAAACCTGAAGCTAGCTTCCTACAGTTCACATAAGAGTAAACAACAAGATGCAAAAACTTAAATCACTCCAGTTAATAGCTGTCTAAGCCTGTAATGTGAAATTGCAAGCATTTATCGTGTCGCTCGCCTCAGTATAGATGTGCGAAAACAAACCTGCTGCGTATGGAAACACGTGCAGTCACATGCAAAATGTCAGTGTGGTGTGTTTTTCCTACAGGCTTCGTACCTTAAGGACCGATGGGCTTGAGAAAATGGATGGCGTTATAAAGCAGTGAATGAATAGGATGGAGGGAACATGTGAAAAGATGTTTTGACCCTGGGGCTCTGCTTTTCAGCCCTGATGGGTTTGAAGAGATCCCCACTCCTGGTGGTCACTGGCTTATTAGCTCTGCCTCTCACCGCCACGCGCTGATGGGGTGATTATGGGCCATAATGGCAACCGTGTGTGAGGGCCCTCATTAGAGAAACTAATGGACCTCTGTTTGTGTGTGTGTGTGTGTGTGTGTGTGTGTGCACGAGGGAGAGAGAGTAGAGGGAGAGGGAAGGGGAATGACGGAGACTAAGCGATCTGATGAATCTGTGTGTATATGTGTGTGTTTGTGAACAAGAGATAGACAAAAAACATAGCTAGAAACAGACAGAGTGACTGAGGTGATGATGGGAGGTGAGAGAGATGATTAAGAGTGTAAATGATGAAGAAGGGAACCATAATTACCGTTTCCAGCAAATGTAACTGCAGCTCTTTTGCTCTTAATTATGCATCTGGCGTGATGTTGGGAGTTCAAAGGTATCGCTGGGTAATACCGGCTCCTCTGTTAGTGAGCAGCTGTAGAATTACCATACATTAACAGGCCTATAGTTCCCACGGCAGAGTTTTAATGAGCTCAACACACTCTTATCTTGCTCAATGGAGAACCTTCTGCATATTGGCGCACACACACACACACACACACACGCACACACACACACACACACATATATATATATATATATATATGAAGCTCAGATGCAAAAGCCTCTAAATGCCATTTGAAATTTTCATCTTTAATGATGATTTTTATCAAACTTGTATATTTAAGTTCAGTAATTTCACTTAAATAACAATTAATAGGTAATTATCATTGCCATTTAAGTGAAATCACTAAACTTAAATATACAAGTTTGATAAAAATCATCATTAAAGATGAAAATTTCAAATGGCATTTAGAGGCTTTTGCATCTGAACTCTTCATATATATATATATATATATATATATATATATATATGTATATACAGTATATTGTATGTATACTTTTATGTACTGTAGCAAGGATGCATTAGAGGAGAACTCCGGCGCAAAATGAACCTTTGGTCTAATAACACATTGGTACCTAGTCGACTGTTCCCTGAGATTTGTTTCCATGATAATCGAATGTAAAGAGTTGTATCTCTAAAAACTGTTTAGCGTACAATGCTAGCATATGGGGAAATTTAATAAGTAAAAAGAAATCGATAGTTAAGACCACTAACAAGGCTCAAATAGCCCCACATTAGGCTGTTGTCACTTTAAGAGCTGCATGGATCCAATATACTGTTACACAACTTTATCAGCTCTTCACTTGAGACAAGACCGACTGTTTACGTGCAACTTAAGAAGGTATTTTTTTTTTCATACAATTGTGTGTATTTGACCATTTAAGCACAGTCACAAGCTGTTTGTTTGTGCGCTTTGAGTGGAGATAAGCATTGAGTGAAAAGAGCAAACAATAAAATTTAGTGAAGATGCAACACTGCCTCGATTGTGCAAGTGGCAATTCCTCTCAACTGTGCAGCCTGCAGCTCGCTAGGGCAGACGCAAAGTGGTGAGGTTAAAACATTTGCACATTTTGAGATGGAGAAAGAAAGAGAGAGCGCATGCAGTTTGTTAAAATACTTTTTTACATAACTTATTTTATAAAGAAATACTTGTACCTCACCCCACCAGCATTCATTTTACCCGTGCCAAAGAGAGATTGATCAGAGATTGATAATGAAGCTGCATGTCATGCCATACCTCTCAAGACAGGCTCGTGTATTTATGCGTATACCTTTATACCATTATAAAGACCACCAAACCATCTTTCTAACGCGATTATTGGCCGATAGCAATCGGTAGCAGGTGAATCGGAGGACTCCTACTCAAAACAAGCAAATTGTGTGTAAAATAATGCAATTTCAATAAAATATTGTACCTGGGATAAATGTAAAAAAAAAAAAAAAAAAAAAAACTTTCAACTTTTTTTTGTTTTTTTTGAAAGTATAGAGACATTGCTTATTTTATTAATCATATTATTTTTATTTATTTTATCAGCCTGGCATAAAGCTCCCAAATCCAATATAGCGTTCAAATGATTCATATGATTATTTTATATTAATATTATTATAATTAATTTTGAATAACTGAGAGGTAATCAACATTATGTGCCTGCTGTCAAGAACCTGGATAGAGCTTGTTTGGCTTTCTTCTTCAGTTCTAGAGAAAGTCATTGTACTTTTTACTGCTGTATTGAATTCTCATGAGAAACAACACATAAAAACATGATTTTTAATGCATGAATTTAAACTTTAAAACAGCCTATACTAATAGTGAGTCAATACAGAATGAGAAATGTTTGTTGTAACATATTTCAGGGAAAGACATTACAGTTTTGTTGGGTGACACAAAAAATGATAATATAATTACTATTACCATCTCATGTGTTCATACAGTGCTGATGCATTTTGCCTTTCAATTCTATACCACCCGAAAACATAAGAAACACTGTATCACAGCTTCAAAGGAAATATTAAGTAGCAGTTTTCAACATTGACAACACAGCATGTTAGAATGATTTCTGAGGGACCATGTGACCCCGAAGACTGGAGTAATGGCTGCTGAAAACTCATCTTTGGAATCATCAATCATAACCATCACAATTTTATAAGATGGTTAAGTTGTCAAGGTTTTGGTGAAACTTACACCACTGTTCACAACTTCTACGTCATCTAAGTCTTAAACTCTTATCTGACATCTACTCCTTGATTGAATATAAACTGCTTGATTCTCTTGACAATGTTTTTCTTCTGCTCCGATGAATTGACTACACTTCTTTATTTACCAGACAGCACAATCACAGTTATTCTTCTATTCTGCTGATCAGGCTGACAGTCAGGCAGTGTCAAGCAGCGCTTTCACTCGGCCCTAGACCTTGAGAACGTCTGTCATGTGTCCTCTCCCTCTCTTCTTATTTTTTTCCTTTCCTTTGCACCTCCGCCTGCCCTCCCTCTACCCTCCTTTACACAGAGATAGATTGCTCCTTGTCGCTGCCAACAATCTGCGATGCTCAGAGGGGGAATGGATAACTGGGAGATTATCCATTGTGATGAGAAACATTATTTTATTCTTCGGGATAAGTGCAAGCAAAGTCATCTCTGATTCCCAGCAACAATCAATCTGCTAACACTAGGCGGTTCATAACAGGCTTCTGCATTCATTACCCACGGCAAACAGTGAGTGATGCGGATGTGACCCGCATACGAAAAACATCTCGCCTGCTTATGTACACAACCTAATGCCCATTATCCCGGTCTGACCCATCCGTAAGATCTCCTCCTCAAAACACAAGCACCATTCATTCTTATGTATTGGTAATAGTGTTTCTCTGCCCACATGATCATTGTGGTTGTCATCTCATAGCATTAACCTCAAGATACCAGAACTTTCCAATGCTTAAACTGTTTGAATGAAAATGGAATTATTTATTCTCTGTTTGCAAAATGTGACCCACATAACTGATGCTCATGTAGAAAGTGAACTTTCCCAACACTTTCGCAAAAAGAAAGAAATGGCAGAGACATTTCCTTGATTTAATTATTTAAATTATATGTATATCAAAACTAACATCATAAAGTATGATTTTTTTACTTTGAGCAATGATGGAGCTATACTTGACTTTTAGGAGCATATAAAACAAAACCGCTCCTTGGACAAAATTAAATGTAATAGTTATAAACAAAGGTTTATTTTGTAGTTCAAATTAACATTTGAGGGCAGCAACTGTATTCATAATGTTAAAATAAAACTGACGTAATGTTACTTGAAAGCATTAAAGCCTACTATTCCTGCAAAAACTTCCATGGTTATAGTTAGTAGTGTTACTACAGTAAATGTTGCTGATCTGTGGACACTGAATAGTTCATTCATGGCATAATGTTTCATCTGGTTTCCACGTCAGCGATGTTTGATCCATTTTTTTAACGGAGAAATGTGATTGTTTCTCACTAGATCTCAAAGTGATGTTATGACTTCAGTGGCAAACTCAAATGTTTTCTATTGGATTTTTTGTGGTAACAGTGTTGCTTTAATTTAACCCCAGCGATCACAATAGTGACTGTAAAAAATGTTTCATTTCTAAGGCTATAAAATAGTTACTGAATAATCTATCAATGCAATTCCAGCAGATATTGAAATAATAAAGGGTCTCAATGAAATATGTGCAGTGTCGCATGTTTACTGTAAATAGTGACATGACCAGAGCTGTTTATTTCTTGTTTGGATGGCAGCAAGAAAGCTCCCAAAGAAAAGATTAGAAAAGTATGTTAACATAAAGATAGGACATAGATTTTTGGTACACATCACATCATTTTAGCTATGAATAGTTAATTTTTTAGTGTCCCTGTGAGTTGGGGAGAAAGACCAAGTCCAATTTTATCCAAATCCACCCATGATGTAATACCAAATTTAGCATTTTAATGAATCATATGAATTATTAGTACTAATAAAATAATAATAATTAAAAAAAAAAACATTATATTTTAACTCTATTTTGGCTGAGTATATTCTTACATCCCTACACTAAAAAAAATTATATTAATTATAATAATAGTAAAAAAGTGAAATAAATAAATAAATAAATAAATAATATGAGTTTGATGTAACAAGAGTGTGATGGTGTAGTGGATGATGGATTCTGGCTTCACATAGCAAATTATCTGCAGAAGGTGTGACATGAATGCTCTGACCAAATTTACACCTGCGAATGTGCGATTAATGGCACATCGTTTTCATAAGGCAATGCAAGGCAAGTTTATTTATATAGCACATTGGTACACTAGAAAGGAATTAAAATAATCACAAAATAAAAGCAAAGAAAATTAAAACAGTTGTAAAAGGAATTAACGAGTTATAAAGATGATACAGATGATACATCAATGTTAACATCAATGTTAGTTAATGCTAATGTTAATGTTTTCTGTATATTGTGGATCTTCTGCCTGTACCAGTTTGGGTAACACTTTATTTGAAGGGGTGTGCATAAGACTGACATGACACTGTCATAAACATGACATAACACCTGTCATGGACATGAAAGAGTCTTTATGAATGTTTCATTCGTAAATTATTTCATTCGGTAAATTATGACACTTTCAATGCAAAGTTGACATTGTTTAAAATGTCTTTGTTATGACAAATTGGCATTAACCAAGAAAAAAAAAATGTCTTTGTCACGACAACTTGACTTTTTGGAAGTTGCCTTTAAAATCTACTTCAAAATGTGAGCTTTGAAAGGGCATGACCCTTCTGCAAAACAATGTGAAAATCAGTGGTGAAATCATGCAATGGTCCATATTTTAAATGTTCTGTTATTTCAGAGCAGGAAAAGAGGTGACTGATCAATGTCTTTGGTCCACAGGCCACTCTGTGAAGTCATGCAATGCTGAAGTTTAATATTAAACAGTTTAGGGTCAATGCCATTGCATCGCATCTCACCATTGTTGAGGTGGATTACATCACTGTCACTTCCCATTTGTTTTCTTCAAGTTTGCATCAGTTATTTTTCTCTATTTCACTACAATCTGGTTTTACTGAAAATACTCAAGAGCTTCAGGTAACACATTTCTAGCAAATCCAAGCTATTAGTGGTAAAAACAAGGGAGAAGAAATGAAACATATACCTAAGTGATTCCGCATTTTTGCCAAAAATCTGCCTGTTGGAAAAAATACTGAAATTACACAAGTCACCAAATCAAACTTTCCATTACTGCTGATTCCAACATTTAAGGTAACTTCATGTGCTCACACTCTAAAAAATGCTGGGTTGTATTAACCCAATTTTGGGCAAAATATGGACAAACCCAGCCAATTGGGTTAAAAATATAATTTAAAAATTTAACCTAATGGCTGGGTTTATCCATATTTTACCCAAAATTGGGTTAAAACAACCCAGCATTTTTTAGAGCGCAATAACAACCTTTAAGATCTTCTTTTTTCACTACCTGAGATATTTACTCACAAGTTAGTTCAAAGCTGCATCATAAATCATTTTGATCTACTGAGAAAATTGTTTCATAGAATCATCATTAGTTCATAAGTCAGAGATTGTGACATGTGCTGCGTTCAGACATTGCATGTGGGAAATATTGACATGACCTCTAACAAGATTGATGAATATTGGTGGATTTGAAATTACTCTAACTCCCTCCTTTTCTTTCAATCTTAATAGAAAAGCTTCTAACTAGAACCTTAGTGGGTTCTGTCAGGTGCTTCATAAAGGGATTAGCACCGCACAATAGTTCATGTGTTCGTCATCCCCTCTTTAGGACCCAAAATAGATAAATATGAAGTCTGCTCTTAAAATAAATTAAAAAAACAATACAGTGCAAACAGATTTTGAACAAATTAGTGAAAACTGTGATGTCATCCAGCACATACATATTACTTGTTCAGTTTCTTTACAAAGTGGCATTGCCAACTATTGGCCTGGCATGCATAATACAGGTTTTTTTTTAGACGTTTTTTGCGTTCAGATCCGTGTGAACGGGGGTTCATTTTGACAAGGTTGATTTTAAAAGGTAAAGGAAAAATTTTTCCATTTTTGTTGTTGTGTAAATGTACCACCAAGATTGAGAGAAAAGCACCAGGTTCAATTTTGTTCTGAATTGAAGTGTCTTTCTGGATTCTTTGTGATTATTTTAGAAATTATTTATTTTTTACCAGTGATTATTTTAGGGATTTATTTGTGACATACATTCCTTGTGTTTAGGATTATTTTGTTGATTATTTATGACATACTTCCAATGCATTTCCTTCAGTGAACATTGTTTGGCGTCTGATCCCCATGATCTCGTCTCTATTTTAATATTCCCCAACCTCCCGTTTATATTTCCATTTTCATGCCTCAATGTCTCTAGCTCTTTTTCTTCTTTTTCTCTGGTCCAGCACGCTGTACAGCAGCAGACGTGCCTGTTGGTGTTCAGTTTGGCTGTGGTGAGAAACCAGCACTCCAGTCTCATGCTACCTAATTAACCTGGACTAAACGCAAGATTTGAAAGCCTCAGAGGAGCAAAACTGAATGTGCTGCCGTCTCACCGTGACCCATTTATTTCTGCAGTTTTGGAGCTCTATTAATAGCATACAATGCAGGCGTGGAGAACTATACCACCCAAAAAGAAGGCTTCAGGGTGAATCATTCCTTTACCATTGTGATTACAACTAAAGACGAGAGACGGAGGGGCAAAATAAAATAAATAAATCAATAATGCTGTTTCATCCATAGAAGAGGGCATACTGGGCTTTGAAAGTATGAGATATCCTTTTTACCAAGCCAAGGGAATTTTGTCTGAGGTTTAAAATAAAAAACAATCCTTCATGATACAATACTTTAGCAGCCATGTCCCTGATTTGAAGTGAAGCCAAATTTCTTGTTTTAATTAATCCAAATGTAAAAAAAAAAAAAAAAAAAAAAAAAAATTAGCTTTTAATATAAAAGACAAATTTGCTTTTATTCTTTCTCACTGAGCTTGCAGTAACAGACTGTCATTTGTTGACAACAGGTCATTTTTATGTTCTCTCTTAAAAGATTAAAACATGTTATAAAAAAAAATATATTTAATGAGTTGCACAGTTTTAGTCATGCAAGAACATTTAAGAACATTTTGTCTTAACAACTTCTCAGGACAAAAGTCTGATGGGTGGTCTTCTTCTCCCCCAAGTCCAGTCCAATAAGCAGCTATACCCTCATCATCACAAAATCAAATTTTTTTCTGGTTTTCTCAGACGGCATCCCCCTAATGTCCTAGAATGCAGATGGATCTTGGAGATATAGGTGATCATTTTTGCTTTTGTTTAGCACAAGATGACGTGACATCTCTTGCATCATAATTAAAAATAAACATAACGTATGATGATCTTAAAGTTGGCCACTTTTGACATGGTGTTGAATTAGATAACATTAAACAACTGTAAATTTAATTTAATATCAATCCATATTATACTTTAAGACCATTTCTAATTCTATCAAGAACAAATTTTTAATGATTTGTCATACTGGCTGCCACACATGCATATGGTTAAAAATAGGATAACATTCTATATCTCTCTATACTATATTATACTGTTATTTTTTCCAAATATTAATTTTATCCACAAATTTGAATATCCCTTTCATATGCAACATTTATGGGAATATTTAAATGAATCACGCAATTTGATTTATTAAGGTTTGCGTTAGTCAATTGACTGGTATTTGCACCATTTTTACCACCCCAAAAAAGCATGTCTTGAACCAGTCGCCATCTTGTAGATTGCGTTGGTCATTATGGAAATGATCCGGCTGCCCCTGTGTTCTTTAATTTGCAAGTCATCACACGCTAAACCTTCCACACCCATCTGCGCTTTTTTGCAATTGCACTCTCACACTAAATTGCCCTGTTTAGTAAATATGGCCCATTAGTCGTCAACGTTGTCATCTTTTACGGTTTTCCATCTCTTCCATTTTTTAGTACACCGTTGTTGTGTAAGTACCCTTAATCTGTGGATTGTGTTTGTTCAACAACTTGAAACAAAAATGCATCTCCTCTGATCAAGATTTATGTGAGACAGGAACCGGTTCAGTACAGACATCCTGAAATGCAGAGGGAAGCTTCATGTTTTGCTTAAAGCAAGGCACAAGGTTTGAAAACTCCTGTGCAAAAATATTTAAATGAATGAGTTTTAGCTTTTCCTTGGGGGTTTGGGCTTTGCTTTCTCATCTGCAGGGCCTCGACTTCTATATCAAGCTGTTGGAAATTGGTTTTATTCATTCTGCCTTTTTCCACCTGGCTTTCTGTGAGGCCAATGTAAAAGGTGGACTAAAAACGGATAATACTTTGTAGGCAAAATAGAGATTGCGAATGAAGTTGAATAGAGGAAAAAGAAAAGAGTAAGACAGAACGGTAAAAAGGCAAAGGGAATATTGTTCAGTTCTAGTCTTCCTTTCTCCTTTGATATCAAAGGAATCGAGTCAATATCATATCAGTCTAGAAATGTCAGTAACGTATGCCACAGTATCTACCGCAGGTATGAATCTATTATGGTATAAACGCACAGACCTATCTGGCCCATATCTCCCATGATTCTTAGTCTTATCTGACTCTGAATAGGTCTGAGACTGTACCCTGACTCTAATCTCTTCTTGCATACATGGGGATTAACCTTTTGCTATATCACCATAAAACTCTGAATTTCAAGATCCCGAAGGTGCTAAAAATGATTTATTTTTTTCAATATCTCAGTCATAAATGCCCTTAGCAGAGGCTAAGGTTGTTGTTGCTGCACTGCATCAGTAATTGTAATCCAGCGGTAGTCCATGTGAACGTCGAGGCCCTTGTGGTGTCTTTCACACTGCAATTGGGGCCACTGTTGTCTCTCCTTCAGGTCAGATGTGAAAGGACTCTCAAGGAGAAAATCTGTTTCCCCCTTAAAACAAGTTATAAACTCCTAGTTCTTTTCTTAGACAGTGACCACACGGCGCTGATCATAACATATGTATGTACCTTTACTGGCTTGCATTAAAATAACATTTACAGGCTATAATGTTGTGTAGTTTCATAAGTCAAAGTGCCTTTTTGCACGTATATATATATATATATATATATATATATATATATATCTGTGACATATACAGGTAGAAATTTGACTGTGTTCTGTAAGAATACTACTTACATGTGCTATGCTAAATCTCCACGTGTTTAGCATAACTTTACATTTGTGTTGCATCTTTAAAGTTAAAAATAATAAACACTTTAGTACTTGTCGATAAAAATAAAAAAAACTGTGTTGCTTAGATAAATGCCAAATCAATGCAGTATTTTAATAAGCAATCAACAAAAATGTAACTATTTTAATCATTTAAATGTTTTCTTTGGGATCTTTATATTTAAATTAGGGCTGTCAGTTTAACGTGTTATTAACGACGTTAACGCAAACCCATTTTAACGGCGTTAATTTTTTACTGCGAGATTAACGGTCTTTTTGTCCTAGCAAACTTTGTCGTTTTTTCACATGCTTTTGCAACAGGACGGCATGCGTCCTGATCCATTTCGGCGTCTCGCGCTCGTCATCCACTCAAAGCCGGCTCGCAAGCCGAAACGCGTGTTTGCGGCATGCCCGTTGTTTTGTTTACGTCTAGATCCGCTTGTGCTTTGGTCGAAGAAGCAACAAAACGTCCTCGCGCAGCGCAAGCCATTGAAATGAAAGGGTTTCAGATCGCAGCACGAGGACGTTTTGTTCCGCACACACTCGTTTCGGCTTGCGAGGTAACGTTTTGAGTGGATGACAAGCGCGAGACACCGAAATGGATGCCCTAAGATACTGAATGGAAAGTTTACTTTTAAAAAGTTGCCAAATTGTCCCATTAACAAGACCAAGTGATCTGTGTTTGTCGTTGTGGACTGAGCTATCATCATCGCAGCACATGCAGTCTGAAACACCACTTGATGATGGCCAAGCAAACACACACACACATAGACAAGTACACACAGATGATGCGAATTCTCCACCCCCGCCAATATCAGGACCTTGTCAGTATTTCTTTCACCCTTTTATTGATAGACAGTGTTACATTGTGTGAGAGATTATTTGTTTATGTTAGTGTGATATTGAACACTATTCCAATGTTACTTTCAATAATAATAATAATAAAAATACATTAGCACTAAACAAGCCAATCCACTTTCCCATGTTGATAAGAGCATTAAAATGAGAAAAAATAATGTAACAAAAATAAATCAAAAGACATTTAGAATAGATAAAACATGTGCGATTAATCGCGAGTTAACTATGACATTAATGCGATTAATCGCGATTAAATATTTTAATCGTTTGACAGCACTAATTTAAATAATATCTCAATCTCCAGATTAACTAATAATTAACAATTAAAGGCATTGTGTTTGGATATTGTATCACATCTCAATGTCAATTAGTGTCAAACACCAACAACTCTAAGATAATAATATAGCTAATTATAATTTCAAAAGCTAATTAATATTCATGAGCTCAGTCCCCCCTTCATTATTTCCCGTGCACAACCTTTTAGTTTACCACAAATCTTTACCACCCTGTCTATTGTGCTGCCAATGGGAATATACAGAAACAGAAGTTCAATTATATGGATGAATGAATATATAGAAAGTGAGAGAGAGACCAAGAAATATGACTAATGATTCAAATTTGAGTCTGCAAAGGCATAGAAAACCGAACTTCCAGAGGCACCATGAAACACCAGCTGCCGTATATCAGATCAAATTGACTTAAGTGTCATATGTCCCAGTAGATGAGTGATTTGGTATAGTCTGATATTAAAGCTTAACTGAGATCCATCATTCTACAGTTTTTTATGACACAGCTAATCTTTGCCAGCAAGACAAGATAAAACCTAACCAGAGATGCAGATTCATATCATGAGAGCTTTTGCTGGAATTTCAAACAGTAAGCTCATACCTAATAGTGTAGTGGGTAGGCTATATTATGAACTTAATGGTTAAAAAAAAGTAGTTAGTAAATCAACAAGGAACAAGAAACATCCAGGACAAACTTCACTTTAAAATAAAAAAGCTAAATAAACTATATTTGTCATATCACAAGTTATATACCAACGCATTCTCATCCCAAGGCGTCATACTGATGCTTTTGCCAATGCGTATACATCCAACGCACATGGCACCCTTTAGCATCAATATAACACGCACAGAGTAGGTTTCTGTCTGGGGTAGGGTTAGGGTTAGACCACTAGGAGGCGCCTTCTGGCCCATATATATCTGCGTCTCATATTGACGCTAAAGGGTGGCATGTGCGTTGGATGCATTTACGCATTGTCAAAAGCGTCAGTATATGACGCCTTGGGATGAGAACGGGCTGTATATACATATGGAAATTTCTTTCAAATACCTGTGAAACGGAACAGAACATTTTCAGTCAACACAACTTTGTCAATGCACTGTTGCTTAGTAACAAATAGAAAAGAAAAAAAAAGCTCAACATAAGCACAGAAGCATGGAGAAGCAGGGAAGTTACAGAACGCTGTGAAATTGTTGATTGAAGTGGAATCAAGAGATTTGAAGGAGCTAAACAAATGCACAGAGACTGTAATATTTCACATCAACAACTGTGAAATATTTACAGAGATTTACAAAATCAGGTCATCAAACGCTAATTACAAACCATTGTTCTCTCCATCAGTGACATAACTATTGTTTGGGACCAAGTCCAGAAACGCTTGTTGGGCCCCCTGCCATCTCTACCCACCCACAAGACTGAATGTAAAACACAGGAACAATAACTTTGTACTTTTTAACACTGTTCTCTTTGTATCTCTACCCATTTCTACTCCCTTTAGACTGTCTCTGATGTCTACAGCATATATAGCTCTCTTTACACATTAATGTGGGGGAAAACAGACCATTAGGAACTGAAGTGACGTTCGAAAGATTCAGGGCCATAGGTTGTCTACTCTCCTGGGTGTGCAAAACATTTAGATTAGTCACACCAATTCTCAGTATCAACTAACTATTAAAAATGACCTTTTTCTAAATAAACTCCTAATTACTACTTATTAATAGTTAGTAGGGTAGTTGGAGGCGCAGGCGCAATTTCTGGAAGAAATGGGCACTGAAAATGACCGAAGTCTTGGATGCCTGGAGTTAGATGGCCAAGAGCTTGTGAGAAAACAGCATGGGACATGGTAAACACAGATTTATGCTTTGCATTGGAAATATTAACTGGTACAGGTGAAAAAAAAGCTGGATAAATTTGGGGACATCATTTACGCATATGGAAGTTGAGAGGTTTGGTGTGGAAAAAGAAAGGAAAAAGTACAAACTACTCCTGGAATGTCTAGATGGCAGCAGAAAATGTAAAGGTCAGTCCAAGTACACTGCAGCGGTAAACGCCGGACAGAAGGAGATTCACATCACCTTATAGAAAGAAGCGTAAATGGATGGAGAAGCATAGGTTACTGTAAAGCTACATCTTAGTTTGTGCTTATCTTGGCAAAAGGCGATAAAACACACATTACAATATTATTGTGATATAGAAAAGAAAAAGAAATAGGAACACAAAGGCAAAAAAATGCAATATTAGAAAGGCAAACACAGGAAAAAAACCCTTAGGCAGATCTTTGCTTTTGCATGCAGCACTGTACACATGCTTGCCAATTGAAGGTTCATGAGATGCAACTTTGAGCTCTTTCAGGCCATGTCCACACTAATATGTTTTCATTTGAAAATGTTCTCATCCACACTGGACGGAAAGCGTTTTTAAGCGAAAACGTTGTTTTCAAATGTATCAGGATTAATGTAGACATTGCCTCAGAGAACTATTGAATACATTTTGAGCAACATGGCATTAGCAACTGATAATGTAGGAAACAGCAGACAATTGTACATAATCAATTGCATTAATGTACCAAAGCAACTTGATGTGCGCAAGTGACTAGATGATGTGGAGGTTGAACAAGTAGTTTTGAGAATCTCATTACTGATATGAGAAATGCACCAAAGCAACTGGGAAAACTGTAAATAACTGTTCCTATCTCAAATATAATCAAACCATTTATAGGATAATTTACCCCAAAAAGCACAAGACTGTGCTTTGTTAACAAATGGCAGATGTGAGATGCTTCATTGCACAGCATCGAGTGCAATTTCACACACAGCAACTATGTCAATGGTCTCTATAAGGTGACCGGGGCCGTGCTTTTGAATACGGTTGAATTATAAAGCCTAGTATCTGTGTCCCTCTGGTCTGTTTGAGATAGATTGATATAGATATAGAGACGGACTGTCGGTCGGTCAGTCTGTTCTGGGTGGAAAAAACACCAAAAAATATGTTAACTTTAACTCCACACAAATAGCAGACAGTGCATATCCATGTGCATAGCTGCTTGTTTGTGTCTGGATTTCAGAAAATACATTTGGATTAAAGTGCCCTTGACCTTACAGGTAATCATGCTGTTGGGGAAGCTGTTTACCTGACGCTGAGGGAATTCAGAGTGTGTTTCCTTTTATAGCGCACAGCAAAAGATGGCATCATTCCAGAGTCTACATGATAAAGAGTGGCAATTCTCACACCATCACCATCGCTGTATATATTCCATATTTGCAGTATATGCATTTACATGCACACACTTGCTTTGCATGTCAAAGTATATGAGGGAGAGAAATATGTAAATTTCTTATAGAGCTGGCTAGATTCCGGTCCATCGAATAAATTATTGAAATATTTGAAAGCGTGCTGTGTGCTTAGAGGAGCACTGAATATTCCAGCTAAACACCCACACTCTCAAATATAACCCACTTTGATACAGCCAATCAGTCATATGTGCGTGCCCGACTCCACTGTGCTAAAACAGTGTGTGCCTTTCTGACATTTAATCAAGACGGCGGCCGCTAAATGAAGCCAGAATTCTCCACTAAAAGACTTGATGACATAATCAAGTTGCAAAATTGAGAAACGTCCCTCTTCATCCATAGATCTCGAATGTTCAGTTGGTGTTGGGTAAGACTGGTATTCATTTCTTATTCTTTTCATGGTTAGCGATTACTGCAGTGACGATTAGTTAAAGCAGGCATGAACCGCTTGATTTCATCAGGGAAAACGCGCCATCATTAATTCATACTGATGTGATGTGACTGCATGAGGATGTGATTATGTCACTGCAGCAATTCAACATGATGGTGATGATGATTTCATGATATTGTGTCTAGATATCACTATTTCCATTTCGTGGTTATGATTGTTGCTAAACTGTCATCTTTGTTGTTTTCATTGCCTTTCGTCACTTGTATTTAATAACCCGTTTGCAAGATCTTTCTGGTTTGCATACACTATAATTAATAATCCCAGGGCGGATTTCTAAGTATTTGTTACACTGGAACCATGCGATATAAACATATTGACAACATATGCTATTGTGAGTGTACATTATAGTTCAAAAGTTTGAGGTAATACTATTTTTTAAAGAAATTAATACTTTTATAAGGCAATAATGCATTAAACAGATCAAAAGTGACAGTAAAGGCTTTTATACTGTTACTCAAAAACTATATTGTAATGAAATAGAGTCATTATCAAAGAATCCTGAAAAAAAGGTTTTCCAAAACAATGCTGTTTTCAACATTGATAAAAAAAAGAAATGTTGAACCAAAACTTTCAGAGACTTTTTTTACAATATATAGTATATATATATATATATATATATATAGACCTCAAATTGTGAATCTTATAAATTGTCTAGAAAAACTGGAATTGTA
The DNA here is from genome assembly GCF_016745375.1 of Pimephales promelas. The sequence goes on from NW_024121099.1 coordinate 26,417,185, forward strand.
AGAACCTTAACAAGATTTATTCTGGAACAACCCTGACTCATTTATCTGTAAATAATGGAGTACAAGTCAGAATGAGATTGGCTTTTTTAAGGTCATATTTATTTAGAAAACAACATCCAAATGGGACTAATAAAAGTAAATTCATCTGCCCACTTTGCATGGCTGAAATTAATTAAATGTACCATCAAAGCTCAACAAGTAAAACACATCGCAAATACTGATTTGTGAGTGTGTTTACTCTCAAAAAGATTCAGACTATTGTGATAGTTGCTATAAAAAAAACAGTGAATTACATTAATAAAATATTATATGAACCCCGACAATGGATTTGTAAATAATGTGTCCCCACAAACAGTTACAAATGCTAATGAGATCCCATTGGATCACAAAATATTCATTTTTGCAGGATCAATCTGAGATTTGTAAAACTTGGTAAAACTTTCTTTCCATGCAATTAGAGCTGTTAAGTGGAAAATCACACAAATTAATTAAACAAGCTGTGTCTTTTACCAAGCATACATGCTCTCCTATTTCAAACCTGAGATTCATGTACAGCTTCAGATTTTTTTTTTTAATTTTCTTTTTTTTTGACACTGCCTGTGAAGCTGTCAGTTAAACAATACAGATCCATACGCCAGCCCTATATTAGCGATACTTTACCTCTGCAGAAAATGTGCCTCCATCCAGAATACTGTCCTTTAACCACTCATAACTGCCAGCAGCCAAGACACTTAACCCTTGTTCACTTCAGAATTGCTTTAAGGCAAGAAAATAAACCCTGTGAACTCATTCCACAAGCTGTCAAAGGTTTTAGCTGCATAGCATGACCAGAGGAGAGGCTGATTTTCGTCGTTCTGACACGAAGCTAATTTTAGTTTCAACTCTCCCGTTTGATAGTTTTCTGAAGCACTTTACACACCAATACTGTCCTGCCATGTTTCCACAGACAAAGTGTTTTTTTTTTTTTTTTTTCTCCCTGTAATTTTTTTTTACTCAGGATATTATTTCAAAATAGCGAAGTCAAATTCTTTAAACAAAACTTATTTAAGTATAAGTACAGATTTAAAAAAAAAAAACGAATTTAAAAAATAGAAATTCACAAAAAAAATGACTCAATTATAACATAATGCGAGTAAATGTAATTTGTTACTTTCCTAATCAAAGTTTTGGTTTGGTTACACACTGCAATTATGCGAGCGCACTAAAGAACTTTACGTGACATACTTGTGTCCTGTCGTCATCATCTATGAAGACTGCATCTTGACATTGATTGGTTTGTAAGTGGATGTGCGTCTGACGTCAGCGTGTTGTCAATTCGGCGGGTAACTTTGACAACATGAATGAACAGATGCATATCGTTGCAACTATATTGTTATTTTTCTGGCATAGTCAAGTCACCTTTATATAGCGCTTTTTACAATACAGATTGTATCAAAGCAGCTTCACAGTGATAACATGAAAATAATACAATTTATATTATTTTCTAGAAGAAAATTGTGTCAATGTCCACCTCAAGTAAGGCAGATCAATGATATTGTCGTATATTAAATGTCCCCAATTAAGCAAGCCAAAAGGCAACAGTGGCAAGGAACCAAAACTCCATCAGGTTATAGAATAGAGAAAAAAAACCTTGGGAGAAACCAGACTCAGTCGGGGGCCAGTTCTCCTCTGGCCAACGAAGGAACAGTGTATGATTCAGGCAGCATTACAAGTCAGATTGGATCGGAACATTTAGAACAGGGGTGCCCAATCCTGCTCCTGGCGATCGACTGTCCTGCACAGTTCATCTCAAACCCTAATCAAACACACCTGAATGTGATCCTAAAGACCTTAATTGTCTACTTCAGCTGTGTTTGATTAGGGTTGGAGATGAACTGTGCAGGACAGTCGATCGCCAGGAGCAGGATTGGGCACCCCTGATTTAGAATATTTATCCATTTCCATCTGTTTGGAAGATGAAGTAACCACGCCGGAATGGAGATGAGTTGTTGAGGATCAGTGCCAATTGCTGTCGTGTCGATAAGGCCGGCACTTAAGGATGAGTCCAGGCGAGGGTCCACCATAGAGGGTCCCTCGGGATAAACAGAGACTAATATTAGCATAAACGCCATCCTTCTTATGATGTACCAAGTACGCCAGGATTTACGGGACGTGTTCCCAGTTCCGGCTGATCTAAGCTATGGAGACTAATTTTGAATTAAGGAAGTCTATAGTGTGTTATGTGTAAGCTTGACCAAGGAGATGTGTTTTTAGTCTAGATTTGAACTGACAGAGTGTGTCTGCTTCCCGGACAATGTTATGAAGATTGTTCTAGAGTTTTGGTGCAAAATAGGGAAAGGATCTTCCGCCTGCAGTCGATTTTGATATTCTAGGTATTGTAAACTGGCCGGAATTTAGAGATCACAACTTACAGACCTGAAGGACTATAAGTTTCATTTCTTTCAAGAAAGGAACACAGTTGAGAGGATACTGCTTTTTCCAGTAACTTTGACAGAAACGCCAATGTGCGTTGGATGTATACGTATTGTCAAAAGCGTCAGTATATGACGCCTTGGGATGACAAGTTCTTCTAAGCTATCCGGGATGCTGAGATGATGAAACTGATTAGGAAGATTATTGATAAAGCAATCTTTAGTAGCAGAAGTTATAGGTCTATTTATGGACGGAGTCGGCTTTGTTGCTTTGGCTAAGTAAAGTTTATATGAGACTAGATAATGATCTGAGATGTCATCTCTCTGCTGCAGTATTTCAACGGTATCAACATCTATTTCATGTGATAATATTAGATCTAGAGTATGATTACGACAATGAGTAGGTCTTGACATGTGTTGTCTAGCTCCAATTGAGTTTAGAATGTCTTTATGCCAATCCCAATGCATCTTTTTCATTATCTACATGTATATTAATGTCACCAGCAATTAGTGCTTTATCTGCAGCCAGTACTAACTCTAATCCACGGTCCAGAACAAACAGATGAAATTTGGTCCGACAAGACTTATGTCATCAGACCGTACTTCAATTAAAATCCTCTTCCCCCTACATGTTACCACGGCTCATTTTTCCTGCCACCTTCTGTTTTTTTTCGGCTATGCGGGAACCACCGGAACTTCTTGTAAAAGGTCTGAAAGTCCGAACCATAAAGATAGGCTTTCACACTAGAAACAAACCAAACATTTGTTCAGTTTGATCCGGACTGTGACTACCTCTTTTCGTCAGACCAAATTTAATCTGTTTGGTTCAGACTGTGGTCCGGGGTAGGTTTCACACCTGTAATTTTGATTCGGACCAAACTGAAAAGTCAGAAAGTCTATACCAAATGTGTGAAAGGGCCATAAAACCCTTTTAAAAAATGCTGTCTTTAAATGTAGCCCCTTAAATTCATGGTCAGTATTCATGACCTGTGTGAGGCTAAAATATCAAATTCACACAAAAATATGTAAAAATCTGAGTATTTGCATGAAAAAAGTCCGTTTATATCTTGAGTGGAGGTAAACAGTTGGGGGAAGCCTATGTCTATCAATATATTGGGTCTGTGCTTTAGCTCCTTAAGTGTATGTAGCCTTATACAGATGCATGTCTGGTGTATCCCATTAATGATTATCTAACACCAAAAGACAAAGATTAAATCACTCGCTGATCTTGAATGAATAACGTCTGTAGCTATATCAATGTGTATTTAATTTCGACTGCAGGGTTTTATTTTAGATTCAATTACTTTATTCAATTTTTAACTTTGTTCTATTTTATTTATTTGTCCAATTTTGTTTTGCTTGAGAACTTTATACTTTAGTTAGCCTACTATTCATTTTTTTTTCGTGTGGTATCGAAACCACTGTCACTTCTGTGAGAATGGAGAACAGAACAGGCAGTCACCGTAATTCTGCATCCCTGCAAAAGCCAGCTGCAGTCTAAATCAAAGAGCAATCACCGTCCCTGGCCTGGTGAACAAATGAGAACAATACCCAGCCCTGATTAGAAAGAGCATTTGAGACTCAAAATGGCAGGCCGTGATTGCAAAAGAGGTGTCAGTTATCCAATCACTTAGCCTTTACCTCTGCAGGTATTTAAGAGGAGGAGGGGGGAGAATCAAGCTGAGAAAAAGGCATAAACAGCAGGCAGATATGGAGGGCGTTAATGAAGATTGAGTCACCGTGGAGGCACGGCTCCTGTCTGAGTGGGTACCAGTCTAGGCTGTGAAGATAAAAGTCTTTCAGACAGTGCAACTGCAGTTTTTGTAACCGTCTAGCAGATGTGAGATACATCTTGTTTTGTTTTGTGATCTGAGCTGGGAGAGATACGTCGGGTCTTGCCCGTCCAGATACTGTACTTTGCAAGTTGATAATTAGCCCAAACCTCAGTCTGGCTTATGATAGCTTTACACAAAAGATCAACCCCAGAATGATTCAACAAATGATGAAACATTCTTTGATAAAGAATGGACATTATCGTAGTACGAGATCTTGGCCTCAAACAAGAGCTCCCTTGCTGGAAGAAACTTTCCCAACAGGATATCCCCTTTGATGAAAAACCATTAACAAGACCGTGTGAACAAAAATAGATTTGCCTCTCTGTGCAAAAACAGATGCCATTGTTTCAGCATCTTAATGGAATCGTTTCTTCAAAGCACTCCTTTCTGCATATCTAAAACTCGCTAGTCAAATAAATCTTTCTTCTTCACAAACCTCAGCGCTTTTAGCATCTGCTGCTCATTAGCTTCTAGCAGCTGTACGCGGGGAACCGTCCGCCGTGCTGATTCCAAGTAAAAGCGCTGGTGTTGTTCTCCTATGATTGTTTTCCTGGCAACAACGGGACAGAGGAACAGATTGGTCAAGTTGATGACTCCATCGAGGTTAGTTTACAAATGACACTAGCTCCATGGGGTCAATATATTTTCCCATTCCTTCCTAGTGGGCCACCAGATCCAAGTGCCTGGATAGATGAGTTGGAGGAAGTGAGGTGGAAAATCAGGAGGCTTTTAAATAATGAATGTACCAAAAGGAGCCGTCTCTATTTTAAAACAATGACAGCTCTCCTTAGTTGACTCAAAGCGTCTGATAAACAAAGACACGCTATGTGCTGTCCTGGAAAACAATGTGTCCAGAGAGAGTCACATGCTGTCTTTAAGACCTTTGAGTCATCCATATTTTACAGGTCCCAAAACTGAGGAACAAAAGGAGTGAGGTAAGACTTAAAGTGAAATCTGGGGTGCTGAAGGCTTATTTTAGCGTAAAAACAGACTTGTGCAGAGATACGCAATTTCAGTCATGCCAATCCTAGTTCTCCAGAATCCCCTGGGAATCTGATTTAAGACCCATGATCGTTTAAAGTTCTGGCTCTGGAGCATCCATCTATTCTGGGGTAATCTTTGAACTATGTTGTCTGTGAGTCAAGTTTCTTTAACAAAGACTCTTGATTCTTCTTGTTGTAGCTTTTGTCTCGGTTCTATGCTGTATGTGTCACACGAATCATTAAAAAAAGAGCAAAGGTCTTCAATAGAGTAATGCCAAAAATACATACTGAACCTTGCCTATGTTAAAAAAGGGAAATAACACGATTAATGATCCTCTTTAACATATTCCAGGATAAATCCCTTAAATCACTATTGAAATGGCGAAGACAAACTGTTTTTGAAAATTGGTATTCTAGTTGGATAGTTTAAAACTGTCAAAAAGACTTGTCATCTTACTGCAGCAAAAAATCAGCAATTTAGGATTAATAACACGGTGCATGAAAATTAATTCAAATAGTGGGCGGTTGTACATAAACGACCATAAAAATAGTGCAAAATGTGTATAGTCTAAGGTAATAAGTATGGACCTCTTCACATAGAGGGGGTAATCTTCTCAACCACCACCAATGTGCAGCATGCACCTTGTACAGTAAGAAAGACATTTCCCATGCCCCGGAAATGTACATTTCTTAGATTTAATTAACAATTAACACTGAGTGTTCACGGCACAAACAGGTTGATTGATTGTAATATTAATTTTACTACATTAAGTTAATTCTATTAACTGATCCAAATATTCATGATCAATTATAACAAGTTATTATTGATTATTAATATTTCTTAAAGCTAATTTGTTCCATAAATAAAGCTGAAACGGAAATAAAATATAAATAATAGATGAAAAACTTAAGGGGCACAGTACACTTTTTGTTGCATTGACTTCCATTCATATGCATGTGTAGTGGACTTAGTGGGGCTCTATAATTAAATTGATGCGCTGGGGGTAGTGAGGGCCAATTACCAGGAGGAGGCACAATATAAAAAGGAATCGTTCACCCTTGTGTGGGTGTGCCGTCTGAGTTGCGTCATTGCTCGGGGACCGCCCCTTCCAGCTTTCGGTGTTGTTTCCGCTTTGAGCTTCAGGATAATTCGCGGCTGTTGGCGGCCCCAGCTTTCCGGTTGCATGCCTCTCTTGCTGTCTCTTTGGCAGTCCCGTCTCTCCGATACTTGAGTGGTGGGAATAGCTCGTCGTGTGGGCTGCGGGCGGCGGCCGCGCTCCCTGTGCATGTCCCTCTCGCATTCCCGTGCTTTGTGGATGATGATGTCCGGCGTGGTGTAGGTGGGCGTCGGCTTATGAACAAAAGGATTAATAAGACCTGGTGGGAAACGCTGGTTGACGCTGCTGCTTAACTCCAGATTTTTATAACAACTCCTTCAACACGTGTGTGCCGAGTTTAAGAGCCGAGGCTTTAGGGCAGTCCTCTATCAGACCCTTACGTGTGGTGGTGGGCTCGTCACAGAGTGCTGTGCTGGACTGGATTGCGATGTGTGTGCATTGCTGTGGTACACAGGGTGTTGAGAGTTATATAGAAGCCTGGTGCGCCCTGAGAGGTGTCTGCCATTAAGCCTCGGTTCCCTTTTAGCTATTGTGTTTCTTTTGTGGGGAATGCTGATGACCTATTTCTTTCTTGATGTTTTTAATGGTGTGAATATTTAAATAAAACTTTTGCATATTTTGTATCCACGTCTCTGACCCTCCTTTTGACAATCACGTTCCTGCGTGTCTCCGGGTGTGAGACAGTAAACCTATAGTGTTAATATTTCCCTGGTAAACAGGGTGGCGTAGTCACGTTTCAGCCGGTGGTGGCATTTCTATAGTTGCTCTACCTCCGAAGAGAGAGGTCCCACTACATTCTGGCGCAGTCGGCAGGGTTGTAGAATTTCTCTGTTGGGCTGAGACGTGGATACTGATTGTTGTCTGGGTAATTGTTGACTGTATATTTTATGAATGCATTAGTGTTTTTTTTTTTTGTTTGTTTGTTTGTTTCTTTTTTTTTCTTTTTTTTTTGTGTTTTCAAGTATAGTGTTGGTGACAAGCAGCAGCGTCATTTCAGGAGATCGGGAGCATTCCGTATTGGTGCTACTTGCTTACAGAGGTTGCTCTGGTAAGTTAAAAAAAATAAATAAATAAAAATGGAGGAGGAAATGCGGGAATTGAGGGATCTTGTTGCTCAGCTGAGGGCAGATAATGAGAAATTGCGTCAAGACCAGAGCCGAGCTGCTCCTTTGAGTCCAATGGCCGGTTCCTCTAGAGGATCGTCTGTGCCCCCTGCTGATCAATCAGCGAGTGGTGGTGCTTCATTAACTGAGCGGCTCGTGTTTATCCCAAGGGATCGAAAATGTCCAATATTTGACGGTAGGCCGGGTATTGGCATAAATGATTGGATAGAGGAGGCGAAAGCCTGTATAAGAACACGTCATCTGTCTGTGGCTGATCAAGCGTTTTTTCTATTTGATCACTTAACAGGAGAGGCACGTGAGGAAATTCGGCATCGCCCTGCGGCTGAGTGCGGAGATCCAGAGAAAATTTATTTAATTTTACAAGAGCTGTATGGTTGCTCCCAGTCTTATGTTGCCCTACAGGAGGCCTTTTTCTCTAGGAGACAGCGGGATGGGGAGACTTTGCTAGAATTTTCCCTGGCCCTGATGGGGCTCCTAGAGAAAGTTAAACAGAAATCCCCTACCACCATGTTAAATGCAGAGGTTTTATTGAGGGATCAATTTGTAGAATATGTTTGTGACGTTTCCCTTCGCCGTGAACTAAAACAGTTTGTCCGTCGCCAGCCCAATTCCACCCTCTTAGAGGTGCGGAGCGAAGCAATCCGATGGGAGAGGGAGGGAATGCCGGGTGGGGCAAGGGGTCGAAGTCTTTCCGTCCCGGCGGCACATGGCTTTCAGTTCGAAGTACACGGGGATGGTAGTCTACCTAAAAAATCTGAAATGCAAGAGTTGAGAGAAATGCTAAAGTTACAACAGGAGCAGTTAAATCAGCTCACACAGAGTTTTGCCCGGTTACAGGGCCCCCATTCCCGCACCCAGCCTTTCCGGGGTGGGCCCGTTATCTGTAGGCGGTGTCAAAAACCAGGCCACTTTGCACGGGAATGTGGGGGGGAACGCGTCATGTCCCAGTCGCCTTTGCGTCCTCACGTTGATGCAGCAGGTGGGGAAGGGAGGCAGTCGCGGTCTGCTGCGTCGGAAAACTAATTCCCGCCGTGCTGAAGAGTCACAGCTCGGTTGGGGAAAAGGCAGACTCCGACGGTAACAAGTTTAATTCTAGTCCAAATTTAATGTCCCCCTGTCCCCATTTGGATGTTTTAATTGGCGGTGTGTTAATCCCTTGTTTAATCGATACAGGTTCGATGGTGTCAACTATTACGGAAAGTTGTTTCATTCAGTATTTTGAGTCGCGGGGTCAAGAGCAATTGAGGTCATGTTCATGGTTACAACTGAGGGCCGCCAACGGTCTTTCCATCCCATATATTGGTTATATGGAGTTGGACATCGAGCTCTGTGGTAGGATGGTGACACGTTGCGGGGTGCTGGTGGTCAGGGATCCTCCTGGTGGCCTGCGCTCTCGAGTCCCTGGTGTGTTGGGGATGAACGTTCTCGGGCGATGCTACCGGGAGCTCTTTGGACACCATGGCCCTGCTTTGTTTAATTTTCCCCCAGTTTCTTGCGCGCCCCCGTCAGTTTTCCAGGCTCTGCAACACTGCCATCAAGGTAGGGAGCAGTCATCGGTTGATATGACTAAGGTGAGGGTGCGCGGTCCTCGGGTATGTCGCGTCTCAGGCGGTACCATTAAGTTTGTTGCAGCAACTTGTGCAGAACAGCTGGCAGGTAGTACAGTGCTGTTTGAGCCCTCTGAGTCAGGGTTACCAGAGGGGTTGTTAGCCTCCCCCGCTTTGGTGCGAGTGATTGGAGGTTCAGTGTATGTGCCAGTGGTTAATATGGGCAATTCCGATGTCCTGCTTTTTCGCCGTCGAGTACTGGGTACCCTCGTTAGGGTGCATGTTGTTAGTTTACCCATGGGTATTACGGAAGTCAGACCTTGTACCGCTAGTGCCTATTCCCAGGGTACTCAGGTAGCCAGTTCTACTGTTCCGGAGCAGATTGCCGCGCTGAACTTATCTGCATTGCCAGAGGTAGAACAAGAAAAGGTAAGAGCTTTGCTTAGTAGGTATCAGACGGTGTTTTCGGAACATGATGGCGATTTGGGGTGCACCAGTCTCATCTCACACGATATCCCAGTGCTGGATGACATTCCCGTTCGGCAGCGACATCGCCGTGTCCCCCCTTCTGAGTATGAGGTGGTTAGAGCCCACATTAACCAGCTGTTGGAGTCTCAGGTAATCAGGGAGAGTTGCAGCCCTTATGCATCGCCAATTGTGTTGGTTAAAAAGAAAGACGGTAGTCTTCGCCTGTGCGTGGACTACCGTCAGTTAAACGCCAAGACTAGACGAGACGCATTTCCCTTACCCCGTATTGAGGAGTCGCTGGATGCGTTGACGGGGGCCTGTTGGTTCTCTACCATGGATCTAGCTAGTGGGTACAACCAGGTCCCGGTCACAGAGGGGGACAAGCCCAAGACCGCTTTTTGCACACCTTTTGGGTTGTTCGAATGGAACCGCATGCCGTTCGGGTTGTGCAATGCCCCCTCTACCTTCCAGCGACTTATGGAGAGGATATTCGGGGACCAACAGTGCCAATCGTTACTTTTATATCTAGACGATATTGTGGTGTTTTCCACCTCTATTGCTCAACATTTGGAGAGGTTGGGGCTAGTTTTGGACCGGCTGGAGCGGGAAGGCTTAAAGGCTCGGTTGGATAAGTGCGCTTTTCTCCAGCGGGAGGTGAGATATTTGGGTCATGTCATTTCTTCCAAGGGAGTAGCCACCGACCCAAGTAAGATAGAGGCTGTGGCCCAGTGGCCTCGTCCATCTAGTGTCACAGAGTTACGGTCCTTTCTGGGGTTCTCCAGCTACTACCGGCGGTTTGTAGCGGAGTTTGCCAAGGTGGCTGCCCCTCTGCATAAGCTGGTAGGGGAGTTTGCTGGTGTAAAGGGTAAACAGACAGGAAGGAACTTTGAGGAGGCCTGGAGTGAAAGATGTCAGGTGAGCTTTGAGGAGTTGAAGGAGAAGCTTACTACCGCTCCTGTTCTTGCGTATGCGGATTTTTCTAAACCCTTCATCTTGGAGGTGGATGCCAGCTATCAGGGGTTGGGGGCAGTCCTCTCCCAGGAATATGAAGGTAAGGTAAGACCAGTGGCATATGCCAGCCGTAGTCTACGGCCCACGGAGCGCAACATGTCCAATTATAGCTCTATGAAGCTGGAGTTTGTTGCGCTCAAGTGGGCCATGACAGAGAAATTCCGCGAGTACTTGTTGGGTAGTAAGGTTGTGGTATTTACAGATAACAACCCCCTTAGCCACCTGGCCTCCGCAAAACTTGGAGCAACGGAGCAGCGTTGGGCTTCTCAATTGGCGGCCTTTGATTTTGACATCAAGTACCGTTCGGGTAAGAGTAACAGAAACGCAGATGCACTTTCACGGCGGGACCCCGTGGATCCTGGGGTTTTAGACGGGCTGGTCCCCGGCTCTGCAATTCCTGAGTCATTGCGGCCAATGGTCGGGTTGGACTCAGCTGGAGTACTGACCCAATGCGTGATCTCTACGCTTCCCGGTTACTCAGTTGGTGAGTTGGGTTCACTGCAAGAAGCCGACTCTGTTATCCGGGAAGTGTTGCGATTCTGGAGACGTGGTACTCGCCCGAGCCATGAGGAACGACGCCGGCTGACTAAGGCAGCCCTAACGTTGCTCCGTCAGTGGGACCGTCTGGTTGAGCGGGACGGTATGCTTTATCGAAGAGTTTACTGCCCCGAGGGTAAGGAAGAGATGTTGCAATTGGTATTGCCTGCGGTCTTGAAGCCCGAGGTTTTGCGACAGTTGCATCAGCAACATGGTCATCAGGGCAGAGAGCGCACACTGGAGCTAGTGAGACAGCGGTGCTATTGGCCGGGATTGTCCTCTGAGGTGGCAAGCTGGTGTCAGGAGTGCGAGCGGTGCCAGTCAGCCAAGGACACCCAGCCACTCGCCCAGGGATTTATGGGGAGGTTAATGTCGTCTAGGCCAAACGACATCCTCGCTGTGGACTTTACCGTTCTGGAGCCTACGCACTCTGGCATTGATAGCGTCTTAGTAATGACTGACGTGTTTAGTAAATATACCCTGGCTGTTCCAACAAGGGATCAGCGAGCCGAGACAGTGGCTCAAGTACTGGTGACGGAATGGTTTTATAGGTTTGGCGTTCCGGGCCGCGTCCATTCTGACCAGGGTCGAAATTTTGAGTCCTTGTTAATCCGTCAACTATGTAACCTCTATGGTGTGGAGAAGTCTCGTACGACCCCATATCACCCGGCTGGCAACGGCCAGTGTGAGCGCTTTAATCGCACATTACACAATCTGTTGCGCACACTGCCAGTGTCCAGGAAACGTGACTGGGTAGCGTGTCTTCCCCAGGTAGTGTTCAGCTATAATAGCACCCCCCATCAGTCCACAGGGGAATCACCTCACTTCCTGATGTTCGGGCAGGAGCCGCGATTGCCCGTGGATTTTCTGTTGGGAAGAGAGCCACAGCCTATTGAGGGTAGTGTGCATGATTGGGTTTTGGAACACCAAACCAGACTACAGGTGGCCTTTGCAGGAGCACGCGAACGGTTGCAGGTGATGGCCGACAGACGCAAGGCCCATCACGATCAACATGTCCGAGATGAACCGCTGGTGGAGGGTCAGCTGGTGTACCTCCGGGATTATGGGGTAAGGGGCCGTCACAAAATCCAGGACCTGTGGAGCCCAGTGGTCTATCAAGTGACGAGGGCACCGAAGGAGGGTGGTGTCGTGTACACAATTGCGCCTGTGGACGACCTTACCAAGACTAGGAACGTGCACCGTTCACTGGTAAAGAGTCGAGTCTGTAAAGATACTGAGGCCGCAGACTGCAGTAGTCCCTTCTGTGACCCAGTTGGGGACACACACCCAGTAGGTGAATACGAGGATGAGGGGGATCTGCTGGCTGTGGTACAGGAGCCTGACCGATTCGCAGTTGAACTACAACTGAGAGGGCTGGCACCTGAAGCGGAACCGGGCCCACAGGGGGGGATGGAACCTACAGAACCAGTTCTTATGATAGAGCCAGGACAACTGGATCCAGAAAGAAGTAGGGCCAGTACCCGGGGACCCCAGCCTGAGGGCCTGCCTAGGGCTGATGGGGTTGTCTTGCGCCGAACAAGCCGTTTAACTGCAGGCCTACATCCAAATCGACATCATCTTCCCCGCCCGGTGGGAGAGATGGGCGGGGTCTCCCTTCAGCAAATGCAAGGTATAACACGCATTTTTAGGCCATGGGATTAAGTAGAGTTGACTGGGACCGTCGGGGCGACGATCCGAGGTTGGGGGGGTAGATTGTAGTGGACTTAGTGGGGCTCTATAATTAAATTGATGCGCTGGGGGTAGTGAGGGCCAATTACCAGGAGGAGGCACAATATAAAAAGGAATCGTTCACCCTTGTGTGCGTGTGCCGTCTGAGTTGCGTCATTGCTCGGGGACCGCCCCTTCCAGCTTTCGGTGTTGTTTCCGCTTTGAGGTATGTGCTACCTGTCTCGTTTAGTGAACACAGGTGCAGGATTTGGGATAACCGATTGTGTCGTTTATAGCTTCAGGATAATTCGCGGCTGTTGGCGGCCCCAGCTTTCCGGTTGCATGCCTCTCTTGCTGTCTCTTTGGCAGTCCCGTCTCTCCGATACTTGAGGTAATGTATGTGTGTGTTGGCTAATTAGTCGACACCTTGATTGCGATGTGTTTTAATAATAACTGTGCGGGGTTTAGTGGTGGGAATAGCTCGTCGTGTGGGCTGCGGGCGGCGGCCGCGCTCCCTGTGCATGTCCCTCTCGCATTCCCGTGCTTTGTGGATGATGATGTCCGGCGTGGTGTAGGTGGGCGTCGGCTTATGAACAAAAGGTATGTGACACGTCCATTTTTGTGTAGCGCCAATCCTGTATTGTATCGCAAATATGTTTGTTTGTATTTTAGGATTAATAAGACCTGGTGGGAAACGCTGGTTGACGCTGCTGCTTACCTCCAGATTTTTATAACAACTCCTTCAACACGTGTGTGCCGAGTTTAAGTATTTTGTGTGTCACCTGCCTCCAGCCCGAGTCACCGTACGGCTGGAGGTTTTATTAGTTTTTTTCAAATCGTTGTTTGTTTACTGCCTTCATTTTCTTTTGAGTATTTTCTATTTTTTGTTATTGTGCTTGGTGGTGTTTTGCAAATATCTGTTGAGGTCTGTTGTCCTTCTAATGTGCTGGTAGTAAGCCAGTGAGTTAATAGGAACACAGCGCAGACGGCAAACCTTGACTTTTATTTTTTTGTTATTTTTATGTAATTGTGTATGTATACTTGGTGTAAGTGTTTTGTGAGTATTGAGACTGGTGGTAATTCTCATTCTCATTGCAGGAGCCGAGGCTTTAGGGCAGTCCTCTATCAGACCCTTACGTGTGGTGGTGGGCTCGTCACAGAGTGCTGTGCTGGACTGGATTTCGATGTGTGTGCATTGCTGTGGTACACAGGGTGTTGAGAGTTATATATAAGCCTGGTGCGCCCGGAGAGGTGTCTGCCATTAAGCCTCGGTTCCCTTTTTAGCTATTGTGTTTCTTTTGTGGGGAATGCTGATGACCTATTTCTTTCTTGATGTTTTTAATGGTGTGAATATTTAAATAAAACTTTTGCATATTTTGTATCCACGTCTCTGACCCTCCTTTTGACAATCACGTTCCTGCGTGTCTCCGGGTGTGAGACAGTAAACCTATAGTGTTAATATTTCCCTGGTAAACAGGGTGGCGTAGTCACGTTTCAGCCGGTGGTGGCATTTGTATAGTTGCTCTACCTCCGAAGAGAGAGGTCCCACTACATATTCATATATTTGACTTATCTGAGAACACAATATATGCCTGCAACACATATGAACATGTGTCCAAACATGTGAAGAAAATATTTGAGTTCATCCATATATTTTACCCTATATCTGCATATATTACAGTATAGTATTGGTTTCTCACATCTATGGACAACATTAAGTATAAATATGTGACCTATATATTTGTTTCCCACATATTTAATAAATGTATGTAAACATACATGCCTGTGATACTGATCCATTTTTAAAGCTGTGGCATATGGTTATACTTTGTGGATTTATTTGTCAAAAATGACAAAGAAAACACTGCATTATTGTCACAGTCTGCGTCTGCACCATCCTGTCTTGTCATCAGCACTACACTTCCCAGGATCCTCTTGTCTCCCCTCCTGAACTCACTCCCTCATCAGCCACCTGTTCCTCGTCTTATTCATCAGTTTCACCCGTCTTCACTTCGTTATGTTTGATTCCTGTCTGTATTTAGGTTGCCTGTGTTCATTCAGTCTTTGTCGGCCAATGTTGAATGTTACTCGGTGTTACCCTGTCTTCCTGCCTGTAATTCTGAATTAAATCAGTATCTTCGTGAGAATTCGGACTCCTCCTGTTCCTTCTGCCTGCCCTCCTGTTCTTCTGCGTGCACCACCCCGTGACAATTATTGTATTAAACATACTATATTTGGTATTCACACAGTACAAAATCTCCAACTATAAGCATTTAATTACAAGGTATTCAGATATATGAAATGTAAATATTGGTGTTAGAGGTATTCAGACATTAAATATCATCTTTTAAAACTATTCAGACAAGTACATACAACATTTCTATTATTAACATTTGATTACATGGCATCTGATTACATGACATTTTGACAAGTACATAAAATATTCCTACAAAAGGACTAGTTCACTTTTAAAAAAAACTTTTGCTGATAATGGGCTCTATGCACGGCCGTATTTCCGGTGAAAGTTTAAGGATGCTCGATAACTTCCACCGATCGTAGAGTCCAATGCAATTATATTGGATTTTATACTCCATGGTTATACTAAAGAAACGTTAGTCACAAAAACAGACAAAACAGACACCCCTCGTTGTGTAAATGCTTTTTTTATTATTATTTAAATAAACGTATGAAAACGTATGAAAATTTCAGGAGGACAGTAAATTTTGAAGACTCTGCCATAATCCTTTTTTCCTCGGTTTTCCTCCGCTTTAATCTCCTCAACCGGAAACTGACGAGCATCCTTGCATCAAATGCGGAACTTATACGTGCATACAGCCCATTTACTCACCCCCATGTCTTCCAAGATGTCCATATCTTTCTTCAGTCGAAAAGAAATTAAGGTTTTTGATGAAAACATTTTAGAATTTGTGCTTATAAAATTCAAACTTTGTTATTAATTTATTAAATGACTGTTGGTTTCGCTAGATAAGACCCTTATTTATCGTCTGGTGTCGTTAAAAGCCCTTTGAAGCTGCACTGAAACTCCACTCTCATTTGGACCTTGAACCATTTGGTTCCCATTGAAGTCCTTTATATGGAGAAAATCCTGAAATGTTTTCATCAAAAACCTAAATCAAAAAAACCTAATCAAAAACTTAATTTCTTTTCGACTGAAGAAAGAAACACACGGACATCTTGGATGACATGGGGTGAGTAAATTATCAGCAAAAGTTTTTTTCAAAAGTGAACTACTCAATTAACTATTGTAAAGACTCTGTTCAGGTCTGATCAAGGGGGAATTTGCATATCATAATTAATAATTGATAATTAATAATTATTCATACAGATTTGGATCAGACCGGTCTTACATGTTACTAATTCTCCCATTTAGGGAGGCTTATTAATTTTACCCATATGCATACATGTGCATCCCCGCAATTAATCACAAATTAATTGTTATTAATTGCAAGGACCACGTTTTACAAGACAGGCAAAATCAATTAGCTCAATTAAGTTATAGAGTTCATGAAAAGTAATTCTGTGGCCACAAGAATTAGTTTTCCTGCTCTATAAACAAATACCCTTTTAGGTATTTTTAGTTACAGCTCGTAGCGTTTTGATCGACATTTCATTGACTGGTATTATGAGCAGACAGTAAATCACTCAAAAATGAGCATAATTGTATTTAATAAAGTAACTACTACTTAAGCATTTACTACATTACAATGATACATGTATTTACAAACATTAAAACACAAACTAAGACGACACGGGGCGTTTAGACAATGGGTACCATGTAAATGAGTTGGAGAGAGGATGAGAGAGAGAGAGTATGTAGAGAGGGAGAGTATGTAGAGAGAGAGTTGTTGAAATGTTGAGGGTTGAGTCGCCTGGCAAAGTCCTTACACTATTGAGTGACATTCCACATTCAGACATGTGCAGGAAGTATTCTTACCATTTAGGACTTCACTATAGATATCAGACATAAGCTCATTCTTTTTTAACCTATTGACATTTCATGTGAAGGTATTCAGAGTTAGACAGTATACCTTACTATCAATTGGCATTTCACTGACAAGCAAAAACTCTAAAAGATTCATGTGTTTTCACTATTTGGTCTGCATGGGTAAAAATGTTTTCCATTCTATGACCCCTTTCATTTTTTTTTATCAATTCGTCAACTCAATATGATTCAAAAACATAATTTTATGTTTGTCTCTAATAATTTTAAGTGTCTCTTTATGAATCTTCCAAACCTGAATGTTAATTATGTTTTTAAACATAATTAACATTCAGGTTTGGAAGATTCATAAAGAGACACTTTCTCTTAATAACTGCAGCTGGAACAGCTGTCAGATGCCCCAACTTTTTGGCAACAGCAACAAAGTGGTGTGGGTTTGACAATGAAGCAAAGAAACTGTGTCGCTTTGTTTCAAAATAATGTCCTATGGCATAGCAGCATTCCCCACTTCCTAAGTCTGCAACAAAAAACGTATCAACACTTAAAAAGCTGTTATCTGTAAGGACTACAACATGCGAGTTCCTCTTTCTCTCTCTCGAATGCCTTTTAGAATGCACAACTTTACCATTAATTACTGCCCGGTCATGGTAATTGACAAGAAGTTCTCTCTCTATGTGATAGACATTATGGAGGTCAAGGTAGTCATCTTGCTCAAGTGTAACTTTCTCATGTCTGCCTCCAAGTGCAATGACCTCTTTACACCTTATTGCACTCTGGGTGTGTGTAGGACTGACTAAGTCTTCGAAGGCCAAAATGCATTCAGAGGATGCATTTGACAGTGTTTTCTTGGCATATGAGGGCAGACCCTTCTGTAACTGAAATGTTTTGGCAATCTGCAAAGGGACCCCTTGTGTGCTAACTCTTGATCATTTTGAGCAGGCTGTGATTATATGACTCAAATGTGAAAGCTGAATGAGCCCATAAAGGACCCCAGTTTCACACACTTTGTGCAAGGTGAAGAGATAGATGGACATTATAGGACACGTTTTGTATACCATAGCGATCCCCCATTTCCATCACAAATGTCTTACCCATGATATCTGCTTCCTGAATTTGTTGCAAGGTGACACTTGCACTTGACACTTGAGTACACTTGACACTGGAGTCCAGTGTATTAGATAGCGCTCTGGTAAGATCCCTTTAAGCACTGGGATACTATAGTAGAAAAGCCACATTTACCACTCATGCACCTTCCAATAGTTTCTCTCTTGCAGTGATCTAGGCACTCTGGAAACACAGGAGGGTGGTTCAATAAGGTGAAGTTTTTGATCGTTCACTTGGATACTCCTTCCTACATACCATGGGTTTTCATGATTGTCTTCTAACCCACATACAAGTCATAGCTCTTGCAACACCAAGAAGACGGGCGTGCATATAGTCATGTACACAACCTTGTATTAGGTCAACTGATGGGATCAATGACAAAATAGACGGTCCTTTCACAGTAGTGCGTTTTTCTATAGCCTCTCGAGCAAAATCTAGGGTGCTACCATGATTTCTGCTTTCAGCATCAGACTCAAAAGTATAGACCCGTATATGACCTCGCCCCTTCTCAACCACTGTACCTTTCTGTAAACAGTATGAACATCCAAACTCTCCATTGAATTGCTTAAAATTTTGAATCATCGGTCTTGCAACAGAATCACATACTGCAACCAAGGGAAATACTTTGGACTGGGCATGAATACCATTTACACTGATCCACTCAAACCCATGAGAAAGCAATTGATTGCATTTTTTCACAAATGGTGATAAGTATGTATTACAGTTTGGCTTTTATGAACCAAACTATCAGGCTGACAACATGACTTGTTTTGCTCTCAAATCAGTTGGCAATTCATTGACTGTATAGAGCAGTGGCCAAATACTGTAAGAAGATTTCTTAAACACAGGTACACCATCACAGCTAAAGGTTAGTGTGAGATTGACGTGATGCACAGATTGGCCTTCAACATTTCTGTTAACCCTCTTGTAAAGCTCACCAGCAGTGAAATCTGTAGTGGGCTAGAGTGAGCACCACTGTTAGGCCTAGTCAACTGGCTGAAGAGTTCCTCTTGTTCCATCATATTATATACAATAAAGAAGTGCCCCTTTTTCATGTGATCTGCTACACTAGTCAAGTCAAGTCACATTTATTTATATAGCGCTTTTCACAATACAGATTGTATCAAAGCAGCTTCACAGTGATAACATGAAAGTAGTACAACACAGATCAACAACATTGCTAAACACTAAATAATCCCAACTGAGCAAGCCAAAAGCAAGGCGACAGTGGCAAGGAACCAAAACTCCATCAGATTGGATGGAGAAAAAACCTTGGGAGAACCCAGGCTCAGTCGGGGGCCAGTTCTCCTCTGGCTTACATTCATATTGTTTATATATAAATATTAAAATAAAAATATTGTTTATGTATAAAACGGCACCATAACATATCGCAGGCGTTGAGTCGTCTCTTCACAGGCGTTGGTCCTCTCATCACAGGCGTTGGGGCATCCAAAATCCCCGTGAGAGGCTGGATACAAAACTGGACGTCCCGAGATAACAGCAGAAAGGCAGATGGGAAATAATTAGCATAGCTGATGTTCATAATGATTTCCATTATACGGGAGTCGGTGTTAGAAAACCCCTATCTCACAAACTCTCCATAACCTGAACTCTCCGCAACCCAACCATACGCGCCGACCTGTTTGTCTAAAAGGCTGTCGAGCCCCACTGGTGCGTTAAGCAGTTTCAGTGGCAAATGGTTCCGTATGGCATAACAGAGGACTAAAAGGTAAGCTGCTTGACTAAAGAGATGCGTCTTTAATCTAGTTTTAAACTGTGTCAGTGAGTCAGAGCCTCGGACCGTATCGGGAAGGCTATTCCAGAGTTTTGGAGCTAAATGCGAGAACGCCCTCCCTCCTTTAGTGGACTTAGATATCCTAGGAATGACCAGAAACCTTGAATTTAGTGATCTTAAAGGAGAACTCCGGCGAACAATGAACCTTTGGTCTAATAAAACATTGGTACATAGTCAACCGTTCTCTGAGATTTGTTTTCATGATAATCGAATGTAAAGAGTTTTATCTCTAAAAACTGTTTAGCGTATAATGCTAGTAATGGGGGCATTGACTAAGTAAAAAGAAATCGCTAGTTTATACCACTAACAAGGCTCAAAATAGCCCCACACTAACGCAGTAACATAATGAGGCTCCATACATACAAAACGAAGCATTGAGAACTTTGTAAGTGTACAGACCGTTTAATAAGAAGATAATTTATGAAGACAGTTCACTTCGCGTATACAGACAGGAGCCATCTTAAAAAATCTCGATAAGTCAAACCAAGAACGTCGTGCTAAGTGATCTGAACTCTATGAAGTTCAACGAACTTCTGAACTGTATGAACGGCGTTCGGGGATCGACTTATCGAGACTATTTTTTAAGATGGCTCCTGCCTGTATACGCGAAGTGAACTGTCTTCATGGGGGCATTGCATTATACGCTAAACAGTTTTTAGAGATAAAACTCTTTACATTCGATTATCATGAAAACAAAACTCAGAGAACGATTGACTAGGTACCGATGTTTTATTAGACCAAAGGTTCATTGTTCGCCGGAGTTCTCCTTTAAGGAACGCGGTGGATTGTAGGGCGAAAGAAGGTCCGTTAAGTACATAGGAGCTAAACCATTTAGGGCTTTATAGGTTAGTAGTAGTATTTTGTAGTTGATATGGAACTTAATAGGTAACCAGTGTAGAGATGATAAAATCGGTGTTATAGGATCATATTTTCTTGACCTAGTAAGAACTCTAGCAGCTGCATTTTGTACTAACTGTAGCTTGTTTATTGAGGATGCAGGACAACCGGCTAATAAAGCATTACAGTAATCTAGTCTCGAGGTCATGAATGTGTGAACTAATTTTTCTGCATCAGAAATAGATAGCATGTTGCGTAGCTTAGCAATGTTTCTAAGGTGGAAAAAGGCTGTTTTTGTAACATATGAAATATGATTTTCGAAAGACAGGTTGCGGACTAGTATAACACCCAGGTCTTTTACTGTAGTGGAAAAAGTAACAGGACATCCATCTATATTAAAGTTGTATTGTAAGTGGTTTTGTGAGTAGTTTTTTGGACCAATAAGTAATACCTCCGTTTTATCTGAATTTAATAGCAGGAAATTACGCGTCATCCAGCGTTTTATATCTTTGAGACACTCTGTCATTTTAGATGAGTTAGTGTTTTCATCTGGTCGTGATGAAATATATAATTGAGTGTCGTCAGCGTAACAGTGGAAATTAATTCCATGTTTTCTTATAATATTACCAAGTGGCAGCATATATATTGAGAATAGCAGAGGGCCTAAAACCGATCCTTGCGGTACTCCATAGTCTACAGACGTTATCTTTGATTTTTTCCCATTTAAACAGACAAAATGATAACGGTCCGATAAGTACGATTTAAACCAGCTTAAAGGAGAACTCCGGCGAACAATGAACCTTTGGTCACATCGGTACCTAGTCAATCGTTCTCTGAGTTTTGTTTTCATGATAATCGAATGTAAAGAGTTTTATCTCTAAAAACTGTTTAGCGTACAATGCTAGTAATGGGGGCATTGAGTAAGTAAAAAGAAATCGCTAGTTTATACCACTAACAAGGCTCAAAATAGCCCGACACTCACACAGTAACATAATGAGGCTCCATGCATGCAAAACGAAGCATTGAGAACTTTGTAAGTGTACAGACCGTTTAATAAAAAGATACTTTATGAAGACAGTTCACTTCGCGTATACAGGAGCCATCTTAAAAAATAGTCTCGATAAGTCGATCCCCGAACGCCGTTCATACAGTTCAGAAGTTCGTTGAACTTCATAGAGTTCAGATCACTCAGCACGACGTTCGTGGTTTGACTTATCGAGACTATTTTTTAAGATGGCTACTGTCTGTATACGCGAAGTGAACTGTTGTGAACTGTTGAGATGCTGCACTCTCATTCACAACGCGCTGTTCACTGCGCTAGCTTCTCACAGCAACATGAATTGGAAACACTCATGTGAGGTGGTTTAAACATGCCTAATTAATCATTCAAAGAGCATGAAATTTTATTTTTGAATGTAAAAAAATGACCGAGGTCCGAACCTCGGTGACCTCACATCTGTGTTAAATAGAAATCCATTGTAATAAAGTTATTCTCATTCTGGGCACAGTATGCAATAGGCAATTGCTCTTCCTGCTTCTCCTTCTCTCGTTCTTCTTCTCTCAGTCTCTTTATCTTTACCTGTAAATCTCCCCTTCCCGAAGTTGAGCTTTGATTGATAGTCTTTGCAATCTGATTAATGTCGGTCGTTTAAAACTTCTATCGTAAAACAGCTGTTTAGTTTAGCCACTTGCATCTTATTATCTTGGGAAGCGTCGCGTTGGGATTCGTGGTGCGTGGCTCGCGCTTCTGTGGAAATAAATCCTGCTTTGATCGGTCATCTCAAATATTTTGCCATTGCCGACAAGCGGCGTTTGAGTGCTGATCTATGGTGCTGATGATGAGGTCGGTTCTCGTTGCGATATGGTGGTGGGTACGGCCCTGACTCGTAAGCGCTACTATTGTCCATGTTTCGTATCTCTTATTTTTTTTGTTCACACATCTCTAGTAACTGACTTTTTTTTGGGGCTGCGAGAAAATAATAATAAAAATAGTGGGGCTGCGCTGTGACTGGAGCCTATTAGGGAAAACATTCACCCAGTGCTGTGACAACGCCGGCCCTCCTAGCCAATAAAACAGACCGGCCCACCGGGAATTCTCCCGGTGCTCCCGATTAGCCAATCCGGGCCTGGACATAGAATTCACTAATTATAAAATAATTATAAAAAACATTATAAAATAATTTAAAAAACCATTATAGGGCACCTTTAAAGAAAAGATGAACTTTTAGACGAACAAAAGAAAAGATCCAGGATCGGATCTGATCCCCTGATTCGTGAGAGTTACATGTTTCTGACGCAGGCGGAGCCGGCGCGCTGCCTTTATCCCTTGGGACAAAGCCAACCTCTTCCTATGGGCTCCAGCCTATCATGAGAGTTTCCTTATGCTGCAATAAACATTATTTCACTGTGACATTGGGAAACACACATACATAGAAACACATTGAATATATTTCGTTAAATATCTTTAAACACAAGAAATGACCTTCTCTTTGTTCAGAGACATTCTGCGACGTTCCGATGAGTTATAAAGTCTTGCAACAGGAGCCTCCCTCATGTGTTGGGGGAGGGAAGGGGTTGTGTGTGAGTGTATGTGTTTACAGTAAGTCCCGGGGGGGAGGGTTGAGTCGCCTGGGAAGTCCTTACAGGACCATCCAAATAAATTGAAACCAAATTAACAAATACCGTCATTGAGGGGCTGCTGTCTTTTAATTTCTTTTTGTAATTGTTTCTTGTATTATTAAAGTGTGTGTTGAACATTAGCAGGTATTATATAATAAAACATAAACAAAACACAACATAAGTCCAGGCCTGTTCCTCCTTTTATGCCTCCGCTCCTCCGTGAGAGATACAAGACCGGTGTTGCTCATCAGTTTCACTCGAAGTAGATTGGCCTCTCTAGCAAGATTCCTTGGTCAGTCATGACCTACGTCTCCGTTTCCTCCCTCATCAGTGTTGCTCATGTTGCTCATCAGTAATCATGGCACTGGCCTAGCCCTTTCTCTTATGGCCCTCAGCCACATCCTGCTCACACACACACACACGCGCGCGCACACACACACACACACACACACACACAAACACACACTTCTTTAACGAATATAGTAGACATTATCAGAACCTGGACATCTAAGGTAATGTTGTCTTTCATGTCACACAGAGAGATCAAGATACTGGTGGATGAGCTACACAGGCAAAATATTACAGGACTACAGTGGATCGGAAGTGATGCCTGGATCGAGATGGCAGATCTGCTCATTGCAGATAGCCAAGGCCACAATTTGCTGATTGGATCTATAGGTTTTACTGTTCGCAATGCTCAAATATCTGAACTAGGCACTTTTCTACAGGATGTCAACCCCTCCCAAAAGCATGTTTCTCAATTAATTCTGGGAAAATGTTTTTTCAGTGCTCATGAAGCCCAAATACAATTCTACGGACATGCAACGGCTTGAAATATGTCAAACATTATTTTACTGATGTGTCTGATCTGAGATTTATCAATAATGTCTACACTGCTGTGTATGCTATTGCTCATGCACTGCACAATCTACTGTCATGTAAGCAGCAAGAACTCCCATTTGATAATGCAGCCTGTGCACAGCCAACAACAATACAACACTGGCAGGTGAACTACTTCTAAAATGTTGAAATCTTAAAACCAAACTATAAATATATAAAAATCCAATTAAATTGCATGATTTAAACAAAAGATGAATGAACAATTTACTATTATTATACATTATTTTATTATACGTATTTTTTAATCACTGAAGTCACCATATATGAGGTTAGGCTACTAAAGTGTGGTTTTAAAATCATATGCTTTACAATTTTACATGTCCACATTGCTAAAGGAGGTTACTCTGAATCCAAAATTAGATTACTGTAAATTAAAAATAATAACAAAAAAAGGAAAAAAAATCTATCATTACAGGTTTTACATTATCTGCAAACAGTAGGGGAGATATAGGGGAGAAACACTGATTTTTGATGGTGAAGGCAACCTCCTGCAAGGTACAAACTGACTTACAAAAGGTCACAAAAGGCACCATGGATGTAGCCACAATTGCCTACTATGATGCAACTCTGCCTTGTGGGCAACAGTTTACTGTGAACAATGACAACATCATCTGGGGAGGAGGCCTAAAGACTGAAAGAGTCTCTTTACAAATTAACTTTCCAATCATAACTAAATACACAAGTGCAAATGAGATGCAGTGATGCATCGTATAGGCTCAGATCCACAAGACAAACATGTGTAAACAAGTGCAAACATGTCACATGGCATTTTATTTTTCTATTGTTGTTCAAGTTATTTTTCCCTAATGTTTGGCAGGTGCTTGTGTTGTGTGCAGTGAGAGCTGTCCCCTAGGCACTAGGAAAGCTGTGCAGCAAGGAAGACCCATCTGTTGTTTTGACTGTATTCCATGCCCTCCAGGAGAGATTAGCAACGCAACGCGTAATGTTTGTTAATTGCTCTTTTAACACTTGCAATTCATCAAAATTTTACAATTGTTTTAATCTAAATGATCATATACCCTGCCATAAAAACGCTATTTAAAACACTAATAAGTCTATTTCTAAAGAAATAGTCTATGATCAGGTATAGGCTACGAGATACTTCATTGAAATAGCAGGCTCATTACTATTGCACTTCCAATATCATCCACTCCAGATTCATCTGACTGTGTGGTAGTAATGGGAAGTTTGGTTCTTTTCCATGAACCGGTTCTTTCGGACAGTTTATTTCAATGAACCGGTTTAAAAAAACAGTTAATCAATAGCTTGTTTTCACGTGACGTCACGCAGTTGCGTTGCCATGGCAGGAAGTGATTTCTATATTTAGGAAGCACTATAACACACTCAAAATGCCTATGTTTTGCGTCGTTTATGGTTGCTCAAATCGATCAAACCACGAGGAGTTTTTATCGTGTGACAAAAGTTTTTGTTCATAAGGGGGGAAAATACAAGAAATTGACAAAAAAAACACCGGGAAAAATGCCTTGCAAACCTACGTCTGCGGTCAGGAGGAGGCGAATGGGAAAATGCCTGTGTGTGTGCAGTGATCACTTCATCAAATGTGAGTTAATACATTATTTATGTGGCTTATAATTACAGTACTCAGGTGTTTAAATACACTTATGTGGTTGTTTGTGTAACGTACCAGTTTCCGAACTTTGTAAAGTCAAAGTATGTCTGTAAGACGAGTTAGTTGCTGATATCTACAGGCTCGATGGCAGGCAAATCTCTCCATTCAGTTGAAAATCAGTCCTCTTCATAACGTAAGGATCACGTCCAACATATGTTTAGATTTTCTGTTTATATATTTCTCTAATTGCGTCTAAAGTAGTAAAGTACGGATTTTCCTCCATCTCGTCCATTGTGCTCTTCACTCCTTGCCCTCCATCTGCATTCCACGCGTTAACACAATCACTTGACTGCAAACCACCTATTCTTTTACGTCCTCACATAATGATGTCAATTCTATCATCCCGGTGGATCAAAATACAAAATAAAGGCATTTGTAATCATAACTTGAGTTAAATAATAGTACTCATCATCATAATCATCTAAGATAAGTTTTAAGTAAGTAAGATAAGGGGGGGGTGATTGCGATTTCACTTTTTTCATTTTAAAATTTTAAATAGTGTGTAATGTTGCTGTTGGTGCATGAACAGTATCTGCAAAGTTGCAGAGCTGAAAGTTCAGTATAAGCAGAGATATCGTATTTTATAAATCAGGAAGTTTAGTGCCTACACAGACTCGATTGGGACTACAGCTGGGGTTTAGACGTCACTAACCCATACATTTACATCAACCCTCCCTCCGGAATATGCAAAAAAGGGCATAACACTTACATTACATGGTTATTGTACACATTGTGATCACCTCAGAAAATCTGTAGCTTCAAGAGGTTATATGTACGCATATTTAATGAGATATTGCCTAATTTGCATATTTTATTTTTAAGATAAAGTCTAATACAAAAAGTATTTCTCTTAATATGAAGATTAAACTGGTAGAAATGTATGAGAATTTCTATAAAGATAAAAAAAAAAAACCTTTCACTTGTATTGTGATATAAGTGTCATTTTCAGGACTTTCGTCCCGGTAAGAGAATTTGGCACACATCACATGTTGTTCAATGGGGTCATATTAGTCTATTACTGTTGAGATATTCTCAGCTAAATGAAGTGCATACAAATCTTACCCAGGACCTAGACTAACTAGAGTATTAGTAGACTGTAATATCTGCTAACACTTTATTGTGATGCTCCTCCAACAGACATTATACTGACTATAAGTAAATACATGTCAACTTATTCTTTCCCTTACCCTACCAGTCTACTAATACTCTACTCTCTAGTGAGAGGTAGTAGAGATAAAGGTGCAACGTTACTTATAGTCAACTGAATGTGTTAAAGGGACCGTCTAAATAAATTGAAACCAAAATAACAAATACAAAATGAAAGTAAACGACAGCAGCCGTTTTGTATTTTGTTTTGTATTTGTTTATTTTATTATAAAAGTATGTATTGAACATTAGCAGGTATAATATAATGAAACATAAACAAAACACAACATAAGTCCAGGCCTGTTCCTCCTTTTATGCCTCCACTCCTCCGTGAGAGATACAAGAACGGTGTTGCTCATCTGTAATCACGCCACTAGTCTCGCGCCTTTCTCTTATGGCCCTTGGCCTCATCCTGCTCGCCACATACCACCCACCCACACACACAAACAGACACTTCTTTAACAAATATAGTAGACATTATCAGAACCTGGACATCTAAGGTAATGTTGTCTTTCATGTCACACAGAGTGATCAAGATACTGGTGGATGAGCTACACAGGCAAAATATTACAGGACTACAGTGGATCGGAAGTGATGCCTGGATGGCAGATAGCAGATCTGCTCACAGATGACTCTCTTGCAGATGGCCAAGGCCACAATTTGCTGATTGGATCTAAAGGTTTTACTGTTCGCAATGCTCAAATACCTGGACTAGGCCCTTATCTACGAGATGTCAACCCCTCCCAATTTCCTAAAAGCATGTTTCTCAATTAATTCTGGGAAAATGTTTTTAAGTGCACATGAAGCTCAAATAGAATTCTACGGGCATGCAATGGCTCAGAAAACTTGAAATATGTCAAACATTATTTTACTGATGTGTCTGATCTGAGATTTATCAATAATGTCTACACTGCTGTGTATGCTATTGCTCATGCACTGCACAATCTACTGTCGTGTAAGCAGCAAGAACTCCCATTTGATAATGCAACCTGTGCACAGCCAACAACAATTCATTTCTAAGGCTATAAAAATGTTGCTGAATAATCTATCAATGCATTTCCAGCAGATATTGAAATAACAAAGGGTCTCAATGAAATATGTGCAGTGTCGCATGTTTACTGTAAATAGTCACATGACCAGAGCTGTTTATTTCCTCTTTGTGCCAAGAGAAGAGGATGGCAACAAGAAAGCTCCCAAAGAAAAGATTAGTAAAGTTTGTTAACATAAAGACAGGACATAGATTTTTGGTACACATCATGTTTAGGGTGTCTAGTATTGATATATGCATTTGCAATTACTCAACATTTCATGTCAACGGCAGTGGTGGAATGTAACGAAGTACAAATACTTCGTTACTTTACTTAAGTACATTTTTCACGTATCTTTACTTTACTTAAGTAGAATAAATAGTGCATACTTTTTACTTTTACTTCATTACATTTTGCAGCAATTATTATACTTTCTACTCCACTACATTTCTACAACTTCTGTTACATTTTCATTACATTTTCTGATCAGTTTTTCCCCTGCCAAACCGTAATCTGACCGTCCGTTCGTTGCACGTTTGTCTCACCAGTGACGTTTGGTTGCCATAGATACATCAACTAAATGCGTCTTGCACGCAGTGTGTTTATCGTGCAATTTATACGCGAAAATTTGTTTTTACATGCTTAGGAAACGCACCGTGTGTAATTTTAGTTTAGTTAGGATTATGGCAAGCCATGAGGTTCAGAATTACACCATAAATGAATCGCGTTTACGGCCAAACATAGTTATTAACATATAGTAAGGATATGGCTTATATTGCCTAATTGCAAGCTTGTTTCAGAAATGGTGACAACAATTTTTTTCCATCATTATTGAACATCATTATAGTAGTATTAGGTTCAATGAGTTAGAATGAAATGTTTTATTAATCATTAGAAAATAGTCATTAAGAGAATCAATTATTATGCAAGTACTTTTACTTTTAATACTTAAAGTACATTTAAAATCAGGTACTTTTTACTTAAGTATGGTTGTCATTGTGTTACTTCTACTTTTACTAAAGTAAATATTTATCTGGTTATTTGTACTTTTACTTAAGTACTGAGATTAAAGGGACTCTGTGTAGATTTTTAGGTATTTTATTATCTGAAATCAATATTTTTATTCATAAATATGTCCTCAATGGTGTACAAATACCTCTGCAAATTATCTGACTTATCCTCGTAAATGAAGAATTTATTATCTTTATGTACATGGGACGGGTAGGTTCACGGAGGCTTCCATGTCCGTTCCGCCATCTTGAAAACTATAATAGCAGAGAGGGTCAAAAAGTACCACCAGCCAAACGCGTTTCCACAACGCGTTTTCGTTCAGACTCAGAGCCATCGTCACGTCACATTGAGAGGCGCATTCCCTGCAAGTTTAAACGGCTGCATTGCACTCCTGTGATTGCTGATTGCTCTTTTGCTCTATTATTTGTTGCGGACCATATGCCGAGTCACAGGAGAATGCATCCTCATCGCAAAAAAAGGCCAGACTTGAACGAAAAAGGAAACGTGACCGGAGATTGCAAAAAACACGGCCATTAATTTTTCCGTCATAAAATTAATCGGATATGGTTCGATTTTCTGCGTTTTTCGCATCCAGAGCCAGCATTTTGAGAGGTCTTTTGACAATTCAGGGCCGGGGGAGCTCGTCCTCAAATCATTGAACATTATGCGCCGTGCTTTCAGTTTCGGTTTTCAATTCGATCAAGTGTTTATGTTCTCTTCTCTATAGCTATTGGATTATGAAAACCTCCCCTTTCAATCAGATTGAAATTTAGGATCGAATAAGGTGTGATTGAGCAGCCTATTCGATAACTAATGTATTATTTGGGCACAATATACACAATACATACACAATAACAGCCTAGCTGTTCTGTCTGCCCAGCGCTTCCACAGGGCCGCGCGCGGGTGTTTGTGTGTGTCCATACCTGGTCCATACCAGACACACTGCCAGTCTCCGTTCAGAATCGATGGTTCACGGAAATTGGTGGTCTTGTTTTTAATATGTGGCTCCAGAATCGCTAGCAAAGCATCAAACTGTCCCGCTGACATTCTGAGGTAAATTTTGAATCGCTCAGGATAAATCCTCTCGGCGCAATTTCAGGATTGGATGGATATTTTCTATTTCTTCTCTTTTCAATATGAGAGAGGGCAAAAATCATCCTCACTGCTTGACGAATCCATTTGGTATTTTTGCGTTTTTTCCCGCAAAGGTTTAATAAATACGCAACGGACTCGGTGTGCAAGGTTTCTATGCGTGACGAATTTTTAGGCTGACGTACAGGAAAATACGCATACGAAAATTTCGTACTCAGTGTGCAATGGCCTTAAATATCGGGATAGCGTTTTCAACCGTGGAAATAGCTAATGCAGCAGAAAGATTTCAGAAGAGACGCTGAAGTTGCCTGCTTTCTCCTCGACAGGTTAGTCAATGTTACAGTCTGACTTAATTTTTTTGTCATTGCTTGGTTGTGTACTTTATTATATAGACAGTATAACATTTATAGGTAAAAAAGTTAAACAAGGTCTTTGATGAATAGCAGCTATTGACTACTTTACTCGCAGCTATTGTGAAGGAAGGTGCTAAAAACAAGGTTTGTAAGTTAATTCTTTATAACCTATAAATTCAGTAAGAATATAGAGATAATGATTGTAAGAAAATATTGCTCTCTGTAAGATTTTCTATAGCTTTCTTTTTATATATAAATGATCAATTAGCTAAAATTGTGATTTTGCTATGTGGATAAGATTGTACAGAGAATTAAAATTAATTTATACAGCTAGACACATAAATTGTACACATAAGTTAACACATAAGTTGCTGTTTTTTTTTTTAAGTTACAAACCTGTTCACCCGGAGAAAAACTCGATGAAGTGATACTACAAGACATCCTGTCATAGCATTTTTGGTACATAACGGCAACCGTAGATGCAATACGCACTTGAAAATGCGAGGCGCTGGAGAGCAAAATTCGTTTGAATGCAAAATAATATTTAACCACTAGATGGGGGTATTTCCTACACAGAGTCCCTTTAAGTACTTCCTCCACCACTGGTCAACGGTAACAATAGTGACCGGTGGGATAACACATTGGATCTAAATGCCAATACACAATACCTAACTTTTGACCTAATTTTACTTACAGAAACACACACACACTCACATCACACACCCCACAACCCACATGCACAACCCACACGCACGCACGCACACCACACACCGCAACACACCCCACACGCACACACACCAACACTCACATCACATACACTCAAATCACACTACACACCCCTCACGCACACCACACACTCACATCACACACCCCACATGCACACCACACACCCGCACTCACATCACACAAACTCAAATCACACACTACACACCCCACATGCACGCACACCACACACCTCACATTCACATCACTCACCCCACATGCACACCCACACGCACGCACACCACACACCCAACACACCGCAACATACCCCACACGCACACACACCACACAAAACACCCCACATTCACATCACACACACTCAAATCACACACTACACACCCCACAGACACGCACACCACACACCCCACACTCACATCACACACCCCACAACCCACATGCACAACCCACACGCACGCACACCAACCACCCATCACACCGCAACATACCCCACATGCACACACGCCACACAAAACACCCCACACTCACATCACACACACTCAAATTACACCCTACAGACACGCACACCACACACCCCACACTCACATCACACACCCCACAAGCACACCCACACATATGCACACCACACACCCCGCACACCGCAACATACCCCACACGCACACACACCACACAAAACACCCCACAATCACATCACACACTCAAATCACACACTACACAACCCACACACACGCACACCACACACTACACACCCCACATGCACACCCACACGCACGCACATCACACCCAACACACCGCAACACATCCCACACGCACACACACCCCACAAAACACCCCACAATCACATCACACACTCAAATCACACACTACACACCCCACATGCACACCCACACGCACGCACATCACACCCAACACACCGCAACACACTCCACACACACACATCACACAAAACACCCCACATTCACATCACACACGCTCAAATCACACACTACAAACCCCACATGCACGCACACCACACACCCCACACTCACATCACATACCCCACATGCACACCTACACGCACACACACCCCGCATACCGCAACATACCCCACACGCACACACACCACACAAAAAAACCCACACTCACATCACACACATCAAATCACACACTACACGCCCCACACGCACACCCCACATGCACGCACAGACACATACACACGCACAGACACACACACATGCACACACAAACACTGCACTGTCAAATAGACCTATATTCAGTCTGTACAATGGTTAATACAACACAGTATCCCACCGTTGACAATTGTGACCGATCATAAAACTCACTTTTTCAAACACTTTTCCATGAAAATTTTAAAAAATGATGATTGATTGTTTCAGAGGGATAGCAATGACACATGATTGGGATATTTTTGTGTCTGGGAAAAATTTGGGATTAAATGGGTTAAAAAAAAAAAAAAAACCTTTTCTATCATTACAGCATTACAGGTTTTATATTAAGTGCAAACGAATCGGTTACCTAACGTAACCTCGGTTCTCTCTAGATGAGGGAACGAGTATTGCGTAAGCTAGCTTACGCTACGGGAAAGATTCATCTTTGCTGAGAAGTTGAAGCCAAAAAATTATTCCATAATTTTGTAATCATTGTCAACGCAGTCTCTTCTGAGGCAGACCATGAGCGGGCTAGCTAGCGGCTCATTGGTTCGCTCAGAGAGAATGCACGAACCTATGGGAGAGCGGCGCTGAGTCCGCGCCCAATGAGCGGAAGGCGCTCGCTCACTGCGTCTCAGCCCGCCAAAAGGGGCGTGGCTACAGTGTATAAAGGTCGCTCTCCCAGCTAGTTCGTCGATTCTGTAGCATGAAGCGAAACGCTGGTGGCGCAAGCACGGCCGGGAACGCAATACTCGTTCCCTCATCTAGAGAGAACCGAGGTTACAATAGGTAACCGGGTCGTTCTCTTACGAGAGGTTCTCTCGTATTGCGTAAGCTAGCTTACGCTACTGGAACACCTGGTCAACGCCGTGCGCGCTAAGTAACCACTAAGCATCCCAGGGGGGAACACCGGGGGAATCTATAAGTGGATGAAGATAATAAGGCGGCCAGCATAGCGGCCGTTATCATCTAGTGCAAAACGCCCTAAGGCGGCCGGCGAAGCGGGCCGTGATGTGTAATGCATAAGCACATAGGAGAACACAAGGGGTGAGCCGGTTGTGATGGAAACTCCCGATAGTGCGGCTTTCTATAGGAGAGCTGTGAGTACTAGACCGCCAGAATTTTAGCCTGTAAGGCTGGAACTTCCAAGTTATAAAATCTGACAAAGGTGGAGGGGGAGGCCCATCCCGCAGCCACGCAAATGTCGTGAATGGAAATTCCGCAGGACCATGCCCACGATGAGGCCATGCCTCTGGTGGAATGAGCCCTGATGCCCAGAGGGCAAGGCAGGTCTTTAGCGGCATAAGCAGAGGCAATCGCGTCTACTATCCACCTGGATAGAGTCTGTTTCGAGGCGGCTAATCCCTTGGTGCGGCCACCGAACGACACAAACAGCTGCTCTGAGCGTCTGAACGCGGCAACGCGTGTAGTATACACTCTGAGAGCCCGAACCGGGCAGAGGCGGTCAGCGTCACGTTCGCTATCGGATGCAGGCAGCGCCGATAGAGAGATCACTTGCGCCCTGAAAGGGGTACCAATCGCTTTCGGAACATAACCGTGTCTAGGTTTCAGAATGACTATGGAGTCATTTGGTCCAAACTCCAGGCACGCGGCGCTCGAAGAAAGCGCGTGAATGTCCCCCACTCGTTTTACTGAGGCGAGTGCCGTCAGAAGAACGGTTTTTAGCGAGAGGTATTTTAGCTCCACGGACTCAAGTGGTTCAAACGGTGGGGCTTTCAGAGCTTCTAGAACTATAGAAAGATCCCAGACCGGCACCGTAGGGGGGCGAGGGGGGTTCATCCTTCTGGCTCCCCTGAGGAAGCGGATGATAAGCTCGTCTTTGCCCTGAGACTGGGCGCGCCGGGGTTCAACGAACGCCGCCGACGGCTGCCACGTAAACCTTAAGAGTGGATGGGGACCTGCCCTTATCCAGCATCTCCTGAAGGAACACGAGCAAAGACGAAACCTCGCACGTCCGTGGTCCAAATTTTGTCGCGTGCACCATTTGGAGAACACAGACCATTTTGCAGCATAGAGCTTTCTGGTAGAATCCGCTCTGGCGTGTTTGATCGTGTTCAGAACCCCTTCTGGCAATTCGACGCGTAGTCGTTGGTCACCCATGCATGAAGCGCCAGCGCTGTGGATGGGGATGCCAGATCGAGCCGCGGGCTTGAGTGAGGAGATCTGCTCTGATTGGAATGGGCCACGGGGCTGTCTGTGACAGCCGCGTAAGCTCCGGGAACCAAATCTGATTCTCCCAGCGCGGGGCTATGAGGAGCACCGAGTGGCGTGAGTCCCTGATTCTCTGAATGACCTGCGGTAGCAGAGAAATTCGGGGGG